>JAXQJW010000146.1:0-357165 GCA_037042135.1 Penicillium sp. PG113-03A
TGACGAATTGAGCTGGTGAGTTTGTCAGTTGCCCTCGTTCGGGTACACAAGCCAGATGGAGCTGGAAAATATGACAATTACTTGATATCAGACCAATCCGAGAATAACATATTTCTAGTCTGGAATCCTTCGATTCTGCTTCCAAGGTTGGCAGCAAGTAAATCATGTCGAGAGTGGTCGACTCGGCTTAGTCATCCGGGTGTTCAATCCCCGAGTTTCTAGACAACTATCGGCCATTCCTGCAATTCACGCCTCCAGCTGCAAGATGGCTTCATTTCGGCTCCAAGGATTCCAATCTCTCATCCGGGGTAGCTCACGTCTTCTGAGACCCCAGCAACGTCGCTGGGCACAAGTCCACGATGTGCGCTTCCTTGCCTCTCACCACGACCCGAACCATGTCATAGAAAAATATCGGGCAAAACTCGACGAAAAGGCCAAGCAGTAGGTCTCCAGCACGCGATCTTAGCATATACACTTTGCTAATGAAATATCAACAGAGAAGGACATGAATCAGTCGAGTCCCTGAAAGAAGCCTACAGCGAGAAAATCCAAGACCTGCGCCGCAAAGCATCAACCGCCGCGACTCCAGAGCCCGATGCCCCGGCTTCAACAGTTCCTGGCACACCACCTCCCTTCCACCCCCCTCCTCCCCCCAATTCATCGCCCGTGGCCAAAGCGGCACGACAAGTCTCTGGCGGATCCAGCCCCATCAAGCCGCTCAGCACATTCCTAGACGTCGAGAGGATTCGCGAACTCCCACCCAAAGAGATCGAAGCACTCTGGCGCCTGCGACACGCCAACAACCCCACCGCAATTACAGCGGCAATCTCCCTGGATACATACAAGCGCATCGCAGGTGCCGCCCGACACAACCCACAATTCATCCTCCCGCTCCCGCGCCAGACCAGCGAGGGCCAAACGCCCGAAGAACAACCCGCGGACGCTCAAAACCAGACCATGGCAGATATCCATTTCTTGCAGTGGGCTTTCCACCCGCCGGCGGAAGAGCCCGCTCTGCCATCCGGCACGACGGAGAATAATCATACTTCGACGGTCATCTTCACGCATCTTGGCGCTTATAAAATACACGGCTCGTTTGCGCAGCCGCATACGACTATCACGCACTATTTGGATCTGGCGGATGATAAGGGGTTGGTCCTGATGCATGGCCAGGTTGTTCCGGATCGTGGTGTGTCGACGTCCGAGGCGACGTGGTTGGTTAGCTCTGTGCAGCGATTCTACGATTTTGAGGGCCAGGCTAGTGGGCGCAAGGGCGAATTGGTGCGCATGTTTACTCGTGGCGATGTGGAGAATTTCAAGGTTGAGGAATTGGTAGAGGAGAGTGAGCGCGTTCATTAGTGGACTGTTGTCGTCTGTCTGGATTTATGGTGGATTGTATCATATGAGTTTAGGATCTGTTGGATTTAAGAATGGGCTCGATCCATGCTAGGTAGATTGGCCGGACAGTCATCTAGCTAGATACATGTATACTACACTTTGCCTTTTGAGTGAAATTATGAGATTTGGAGTTTAGTTATTGAGTTGACGTATTGCTTTTAAAAGGCCAGTAGATAAACACTCGATTTTGTTGTTCAGGTAATAGCATCAACCGTCAATGTACATCTAAAGCCCGAAATACAAGCGCAATCCGATCCCATCCGAGCCCAACATAAACAAGCCAAAATGTGTAAACATGCAATACAACGATATTCCAGATCGAAAGAGCCAACTCCAGACTCGAGTCCATCCAGCCATAAAGATCCACAAGTAACGCCGATGTTTCATGTGATGATGGTGAGGGGGGTCATAGATGAGCCAAGGTGAAAGACGCCGTTTTCAATATTTTTTTCCGAGGACATGATAGTAGAGGCTGACAAAGTCCAGATAGAAGGAATACAAGAAGACTCTGCTTTTGGACGAGAGCGGGTATCATTAAAGGATTGGGTTCACGGGAGGATTGTAAAGACCGCAATCCCAGGAGATTTGAGGAATGACTGCATTAATCATGCAAAACCTCCTCTGTGACGAAGGAGTGGATGTGATCAAAATAATATGGCTCGGCCACGGTGTCGTTATGACCTCCATTGGGTAGGGTGCGCCAGATCTTGGTCTCTGCCTCGGAAGCGGCATATAGCTGGGTCATATTCGACGGACTGGAATTTGTGAGCCACAATAGATAATCAGATCCTGGTGATATCTTACGGTACAAGCTCATCTTTTAAACCGCTTATGAAGAGGATTGGAATTTTCGTTATTTTGGGAATGATATCCTCACTAGCCCAATGTTGGTGACAGAGCCGTGCCAAGTATCGAGCTGGTGGGAAGACACTAGAAAAATGTTAGGACTCAATTATCCTCCTGAATGACAAGAACTTACTTGGGAATCAACTTCCGAATACTCAAGAAGGTATTCTCCAAGATCAACCCGCCAATATCACCATGGTCCTGGTTGGTTGCGACGAGGTTAATCGCTACCGCACCGCCTAGACTTTGTCCATAGATAACAAATGTGTTGTCTTTGGTCTCGTGACGCTGGCGCAAGTAATCCAAGCCAGTCTGGGCATCCAGTTTCAACCCCGTCTCGTCTGGGACACCGGTTGATGATCCGTAGCCCCGGTATTCCAGCATTAACACGTTGCATTGAAGGGTATCCTGGATAGCCTTGGCGATGGGCACCCGGTGGCCGATATTACCCGCATTTCCATGGAACATCAAGACGGTCAGGTTTCGGCTAGAGCGACTTTTGGGCTCCCGCAGAAAGAAGGCATGGAGGGACTCTCCGTCAGGGGTGGGGATTTGGAGGTCTTCAAAATCAGAGATGCCGAACTGGCGAGGACTAGGCACATTTGTCCGGGCGTCCACTGGGACGTTGCGGGGATATATCAATTCACTAGTGATCTCATCAGTTTTCGAGCATTCCACAGAGTGGGGGTGGAAATCGTCTCCCGTCGCAACTCACTTCTGCTTAAAATACAACAAGCCACTGGCGACGACCGCCAGACCCGAGGAAGCCAGGACGGGCAATCGAAGGAAATTCATGGCGCTATTGGCCATGTTGCTGATGCTCCAGGACGGAGGCGGCGAAGGGGATTGGGACATGATGAAGCGCAATGGGACCAATAAAGATCAGAGAAAACGGCGAGCGAAAGAGAGTAGAGAAGAGGGCAATGAATATCCTTTGAAAGTCACTGGACTCAGCCCAGGTGGCCGGGGAAGTTCAGGAGTGTCGCGGGGGCTGGAGATAAACTCGCCTATCAGCAACTGCTGGCCGCTGCTCACCGCCCGAGCTGGACGCGTGCGAGAGCTTCTGCCTTCTTACAGCTTCGTGATAGCATCTCCCATCTTCTGTCACTCCTCATTTTTGATCGCTACTGTCGTGTCCGGTCCCGATTACGAAGAACAAATTTTACAATGATTGGAAACGGCGCAACTGGGATGCTCGGCCAAGGTGAATCGAGCTATCGATTGTCGTCATCGCAGAGCTAACCTCCATCGTCAGATGGCATCCACATTGACATGGCTCACCTCAAGAGCGGCGAAGTCAAGTGAGTTTGCTTTTATATGAATTGTGACATGGATTGTCGAGTGTATGCTAATCACCACTTCTGCTTAGTCTGGGTACCTCGATGTAAGTCGACCGGAGCTCGACACCGACCGATTACAGGGCCTCCTCTAACCATCTGACAGCATGGCGATCAACTTCAAGGATGGTGTGATTCTCGGTGCTGATAGCCGAACAACCACCGGTGCCTATATTGCCAACCGGGTGACGGACAAGTTGACACAGGTGCACGACACCATTTGGTGCTGCCGATCCGGATCGGCCGCCGACACCCAGGCCGTGGCCGACATTGTCTCCTACCATCTCAACATGTATGCCGTGGTGAACAACGAGGCCCCTAGCACACAGGTGGCCGCATCACTGTTCCAGGAATTGTGCTATGAGAACAAGGAGATGCTCAGGTTCGTTTCTCCGGTTGACCCTCGAGATCTCTATTGACACTGATCTCTTTCAGTGCGGGTATCATCATTGCTGGATATGATCCACGACACGGTGGCCAGGTCTACTCGATACCGTTGGGAGGATCCCTACACAAGCAGTCATTCTCCATCGGTGGCTCGGGCTCGACCTACATCTACGGTTATACAGACGCACACTGGCGGGAGCAGATGACGGAACAAGAGGGAATTGATTTTGTGCGCAATGCATTGCAGGAAGCGATCAAGTGGGATGGCAGTTCGGGCGGTGTTATCCGGTTGGTTGTTCTGACCAAGAATGGTGCTGTGCGGCACTTGTACCTGCCGGACAATGGCTACACGGGGCCTGGGGTGACGAATTAAATTGTACTAATAGCATGTGCGTTTGGAACCCGGAATGGAATCTTGATTTATGACATTGAATCCTGAGTACAATGGGTCATGGCACCCCACGGGGCGCAAAGAGGGGGATGGGGATATGGGGGATGGCATGGCATTAGCGTTGGGCAGGAATAGTCCGATGCGGACAGATATGGAGATAGAGATAGAGAGGAAGATATAGATATCGATATAGACATCGACATAGATATAGATACAGCACATTACAAGATCAAGAGTCGAATCTAAAATGATAGATCACTGAATCCAAGTAAATCGCATCCCGATCTTAATCCCGACATCACGAGCGTCAGATCAGGCTTATCATTCGCCCAATATTCACCGTCTTTTATTGCTCCGTGGAAACCGGATCCCCTGGAATTGACCCGTCAACACCGTGGAACCTCCTTTTCGTGTCCATTATAACTGATCCACGACTTTGTACACTACTCCTACTCTGCACTGACACTCAATGTGAATCCGGAATCCACCCACTCTCCACCAGAACATGGGCTCGTCCTCCGGTCGAGACCATCCTTCCATCCAACTCGATGGCATATTTGCGCGCGGAGAACTCTAGATCGAGCTCCTCCAATACCCCCACCTCAAGCACCGCCCCGCCAACCGTAGGGTCTGCTCGGCTTCCCGCCAATGTCCCCGCCTACTTCAATTCTCACTCTCATCCGCCTTCCATGACCTCCTCCACCTACGCTTATCCATCCGATCCTGTATCCTTCTCCGCTTCTCAATCCCCGTACGGTCACCATGCCGCATCCTACCGTATGAGCTCCGGGACTTCCTACCCGCAGGCGTCTCCGGACTCGCCGCGCCTGCAACCGACCTTTCGATCCATGGCATCACTCGCAAATTCCGAGGCGAACTCTCCCAGCCGCATTCGCGTGAAGAGCTTGTCACATATCCAAAGTCTCGCCCGCGATGATCTTCTCGCCTCATCTCCGCATTCTCCTCATGGCACTCAACAGCGACAGTTTGAGATTAGCTCCATGCCGGTCACGGACATTATCGAAATGGTCGCCGGGCTGCTCACGAAGATCACCACCACAAATGATCTGCAGCATGAACACCTTCATCGTCACATTCCTCCGCCTGATGGTACCACCAATTTGAGTGCGCAGGCCACGAGTGTTCTGGCTTTCCATGGCAAGAATGTCCCGAGCATTACCATCCTCAGTTACCTCACTCGCATCCATAAATACTGTCCTACCACCTATGAGGTTTTTCTCAGCTTGCTTGTGTACTTCGACCGCATGACGGAACTCGTCAATCGCGATCAGCAAGATCGCGACCAGCATCGATGGGAAGCCACCCCCAATCCCCCGAATCCTTCCTACCATGTCGACCCCAAATCCGGCCGACCACCACACGAGACTCCGATAGTAACACCACCTTCTTCAACGGGCCTGACTGCTCAGGATCTACACACCCCCAACTCTACCATTTCACCGGCTTTATACCCCCAGCCGGAAGACGAGAGCCTCTCCCATTTCTTTGTCGTTGATAGTTTTAATATTCACCGGCTGGTCATCGCGGGCGTGACCTGTGCGAGTAAATTCTTCTCCGATGTCTTTTATACCAATTCTCGATACGCAAAGGTATGTCTTTGGTCTGGCTGTCTATCCACCGAATAGACATCTGACTGACCAATGCAGGTGGGAGGCCTTCCACTCGTGGAGCTGAATCATCTCGAGCTCCAATTTCTTCTCCTGAACGATTTCCGCCTCGCGATCCCCGTCGAGGAACTCGAGGCGTACGGGACCATGCTGGTCGAATTCTACGCACGGGAGATTGTCGCACAACAACAACCGTCCATGTCTTCTATACCAAGTGCACCCACTGACTCGGATGCCATGTACATGCGGTCTGCCGACAAGCGTCGAGATCAGGAGATGGGACAAACCCCGACTCCACCCTAGTCAGTGGGAGTGTACCATAGCATGGACAAGCTCGCCAAAGATGGTCGTGCTCCAGTCCTCCGATGACATGCGGAGTATTGGCTAGTCGATAGCCAGCATGGCATCCGGTCCTTAATATCGCCCTTCCCCCTTATCCTCACCTCTTCATTCTTCATGGTTTGCCCCGTGCATCTACACCTCATGACATGTATAGATTTTAGCCGATCAGCATACACGCTGATCGGATTCCTACTGGTTTTACCTGCCGTTATTCCCCTTCTGCACTTACATACATCTACCGGGTTCGTGTCTTGGGATTGACTTGTTATCTTGAGCCGTGTCGGCTTCTCGACGTTTGCCATGGTTGGGTGTTGCGGGCGCTATCCTGCATTGCGTTGATGAAAACCTGGTTTTTGAGACGCGACGTAATTGAATTAAATTACTATATCTCAACTACTATACCCTTGAGGATCGTACCTAGGTATCTGTTCATAACTGATTCCAGTAGAATAAGAACATCATGAGAATGCAACTGAAACAAGAACGCTGGACCAAAACACTATTCACCGAATTATCGCTATTTTTCGTTCAAATATGTATGCGCAAAGTGACAATCACGAATGGAAGAGACATCGACTCATAAGAAGCATTAGCATGCAATTAAGTCCCGTTACTCGATCCGCGGTGGACTTCTAGACTTGTGTCCCATCGGACTGAGACTGGCACTAGATAGCATGGATATTAGCATGGACGATTGAATAATGCGACTCTGCGACTCACGATCGTCGGCGCTCGCCCTCTTTCCGGAACCCGTCAATGATCTTGGCCATCTCTTTGCGTGATGCGCTGGCATCGACTTTGCGTCCGCCCAGACTCATGCTGACTTTCTCGTTGGCATTCGCCGTGAGTAGGCGCTTGAGGAGCAGATGGCGCATGTTCATGCACACGAAGACTCCGCAGTCGCTGCCGCCGTCTTGTTGGGGGGAGTCGTTGAGGTGCAAGAATCGAATGGGCATGTTCAATAGGAATCCGAATTTCCGCGTTACTTCTTGCGCTTCCCAGTGGTTGCCCTGGTATAATGAGTCGTAGTGGAAGGCGACTCGGTCGACGACTGAAATCAACAGCAGCGACCAATGTGTGCCTCCCTCGGCTTGCGAAACATTGCGACAATCGTTGATAGGCAGGAAGACATGAGTGGCGCGAGTGAAATCGGGAAGTGCTTCGCGAAGAGTGCGGGGGTCGGGCGTCTGTAGGATCATGAAGGACATGCTGGGTCGGAGGAGAACGATATGAGAGCTTTTGTATTTAGTGAGGAATTCGTGCTCGAGATATCTGGATTGGTCAAGGATCAGCGTCGGGATCTCGAATTGAGTTGCAAGGCCGTAGTCGACTCGAAGGGAACTTACTCCTCCCAGAATGAGATGATCTAGAACGAATTAGCTCCAATGCCCAATCAGTTAGTTTGCGATCAACCCACATTATCCGTGAGCCAATCGTTCTTGAGAGTTTGCATGTCTTCTCGAGTCACTGTATGCTGTCAGACCGAGGATCCGAACCTTGCTATTGAACGACGAGGCACTCACATCGAACGTCATGGTCTATGATCCCCAAGAACCTACTTGTTAGCGCATCATTGCCATGGTCGTCAGATCGTCACCCGACAGATCAAAACTCACAACTCAGAAAGGCATCATCCGGGTTCAACTGCGTCAATCAGCAATTGTCCACCAGGCAGAAATCAAAACGACATACCGAGTCACCGAATCGACCCTTCATCCTCTTCTGCAACTTGCCTAGCCCACCGTCCAGCATGGCGACGAACTCTCAGAATCACGAATGATTTCTTGGAAAGAAACGGCTGCCCAAGAGGAGGCTCCAACGGCGCAACGTCTGCAAGGTCTAGGCAGGGTTTTTTTTCCGAATTCACAGTCGTGGGGTCAAAAGTCACAGCACGTTTCCACAGCGATGCGCACAAGCCTCCAGATCGAGAACCCCACAAGAAGATAAATGAGATCGCAGTGGCAAGAGTCGACGTCGGGCCACGGCAATTTGCCAAGAGGATTTGCCTTCCACCCCAGTTCTGCACTGGACCGAGTGGGGACCGGTCGGATACCAACCCGGATTGGACGGCACTTTCGGAGGGCGAAACGTCAGCCTTATGGCGAATGGAAAGCTTGTCAACGGCCCGGAGAAGACTGCGACCAAAGTGTGGTTTGGGTTGGCTGGGAAATCGGGTTGCGGTTGTCGCGGGGAGATTCGTATCGCAAAGGGAGGGGCAGGGGGCAGACGAATTGGATCAGCGACGGTCAAACTGACCGAGGCTGGATGGAGCCGGGCTGGAATCGATGCAGAGTCAAGGGGATATCACTTTGCATGGCTTTGTGTTCCGTCCAACACGACGGATTGACAAAAGAACTAGAAATCAGGCACCGCGACAAAGAATGCCGGATTCTTGCCAGATGGAATCATGTGATAGACTACCAAATCTACGTCGAAAACACTCCAGACCAGAGAAACTTCGTAAATAAATGAGGGGTATCTAAACGTACATCCTAGGCTCCTGCGCATGTCTTGAAAGATGGGGAAAATAGGATGAGAAGCAATGAAGAAGCAAGATTCATGCCACGTCGCCGCATATCGAGGGTCGTGGCCCACGAGCGTATGATAAATTCAGAAAAGGATGGAGTGGGATGAAGTGAATAATGGGATGGGAGCGGTGTCGACTAGGACGTGAGCTTCGCAAAGTGCTTGTTCCAGATCCAGCCCACTTGGTGCGTTGAGTCGTCTTGGTTCCGAGCTAACCATAGCTCTCCCTTTTCGCCGATGACATCAAATATCTCTCCAGCGACGTAAGTCAGGTAAGGATACCCGGCTTCACGCCGGGATCGATCGATATTGAACTCGTAGATGCTGGCAGCTAGAAAGAGAACCTTGGGTTCCTTGGGAACATGCACCTCTTGTTCCCTCGAGTTTTCCGTGTCGGCGGGAGCGTCAGACATCGGCATGGCAGACGAGAAAAAGCCCGAGTATCGACCACCTGGCGACGTGGGCAATTCGTGGTCACTGGATGAGAAATTCATCACATCGGCAAGGAAGGGTGTGTCCAAGCTGAGTTGAGGGAGGGTGGGGAAAGACTCGGTCTCCGTGACATTGGAAGGTTGGGAGTGAGAAGCCGAACTATTGGTCACTTGTTGGAGAAGTTGACTGCGACCAGTATCTGGAGTGTCTGGCGGAGCACGGCCCGAGAAAGAGGAATCCGCTCGATTACGGCTAGCAAAGGACTGGCTATCCATCTGTGGTGATTGGAACAGCTGACCGACGCCGTAGTCATGAGAAATCTTCGGCGATTCCTCCGTCATTGACCCAGTGTGGTGGATAGAGCTATTCACTGTGGACGAACGACGGGGTGAGTTCACATTTGTGCCCGTCGATGGGGTATTGAAGTTGACCAGGTTGACAGTATCAGCTAAGAGAGCGCCATTGCAGATGCCGAGAGACAGGACTTGGGCCTCCGAGAGACTATAATCACTGTTCCAGTCGCTGATCACCTTTTGAAGGTCATCGGGGAATGATTCCACATGCGCGCCCACTTTTTTCCGCAGGATATTCCACCAGACAAGCTGGATGTCAACGAAGTTGGTCAGACAAGCCCTCATCAGCTTAGCAGTCAAGGAGTAAAGCTTGGGTAGCTCGTCTTTCAAAGTATCGTTCAACGCCTGAAAGGCCTCGCCCTGTTCTTTGGTTTTCTTGTCGGGTTTATCGCCACGGTCATTGACTGCTTTGTAGCGAGCATAGTCCAACAAGCGTTTGTCTCGTTTCTTCATCACACGCTGGGGGGCCTCATGGAGCTTCAACAGTGCGGCTATTGGCTCACTGACATTCCTTCGGACGATATCGAGCTGATCATTTGTGTTAGAATCCAAAGAACTAAGAGATCATCCCCATATTGGTCACTTACATGTTCAGGCAGGGCTACCGTCATGATCTCTCGAATTGAGACCCTGAAGCGCCGCCACTTGCTCTCCAGTTCCGGGTAGCTGGATTGATATACATCGATGACTCCCTCAATCGATGAGGCAATCTCATCGAATTGATCCATAGCACCTTGCGTTTCACGAACATACATCTCCACATCCCGGAAGACGATCTGCAGTTGAAAGAACCCATCACCGAAGCGTTGCGACAAGGAATCATATTCTTTGTCTTCAAACATGTCTGAAAGACCGACTTGTTGGCGGAATTTCTCCGTTCGACGACCAAATGCCTTGGACAGACCAGTGCGAACATCAGACTCCTTGCGCTTCCGGCCAACCACCTGACCGACAAGATCCACCCGTTTCTTCATCTCATTGATACGAACAGAGATGTTGGTGACTTCTTGGAGCGCGGTGGCTAGGCGAGAGCGGTCCGGGTGGTCAGTCGGTGTCGAGTCCAGGAGTTCGGAG
Source organism: Penicillium sp. PG113-03A (assembly GCA_037042135.1). Lineage (NCBI taxonomy): Eukaryota > Fungi > Ascomycota > Eurotiomycetes > Eurotiales > Aspergillaceae > Penicillium > Penicillium sp. PG113-03A. The sequence goes on from JAXQJW010000146.1 coordinate 10,715, forward strand.
AGAAGAAGAGGGTACTTGAGGATTCGCTGCACGGGCTTGACTAGTAAAGAGTCCAGGTCCCAGGCGCCGGTGAGGTCTGCTGCCCATTCCCGGCATTCCTTCAGCCAGATGGCAACTTTGGGGTTGCGCTGGAGAGCTTGGAGCTTCTTGTTGGCAGCATCATGGTTTCTTAAATAGTCGGAATACACCTTCTCCATCTGTTCCATGTTGGTCATGAAGACGTCGCCAATGGCGGTGGCACGATCCTTTTCGAGGTCTGATTTCCCTGCGTCTTCAACAATTTGCTCATCCACACCAGAAGAGTCAGGACGGCCGCCACGAGCACTTCGCGTGCTGTTCCATCGTTGAGACTTTGACATAGCGTAGACGCTTCGGGCGGCATCCTTGAGAGCATCTTGGAAAGCCATGGAAAAGTGCACGATCTGGTCGGAGTTGGCAAAGAGGATCTTGACATCTTCAGCCGAGAGATCCAGACAGGAATTGGAGGTACCCTTGTAAATATCGTCCACGACCTTCATATCTCGGCCAAATGTGTACTCAGTGTCGATAAGCTCCTTGATAACGTGACGTCGCTTTTTAAGACGTCTCTGCTCTGGCGAAGGAGATTTCAAAAGCTCCCCGCGCATTGGATGCTCAGTAGACGGTGCTAACGAGGTGGCAGAGGAGTCTGCGGCTTGAGAAGACTGTATAGGCTCAAGACGACGGAACGAAGAGTCTTCACTACTGCCGGTGCTATGGGCGACACCGTCGGGCTGGGAATATCGGTGTGCTTGCAACCCATCGTCGTTGTGCAGCGGACCGCTAGAGGATGTCCCAGATGAAGATTGGAACTCATTGAGAGGACGAGAGTTGACCGATAGTCCGAGACCCGAGTCTAGCTTGGACGAGCCATCGAGCTCGACGGTAGTATTTACCACCCGAGGCGTGGGCGCGCCATCAGTCACGTATGCAGTGTCTTCATGAGGAGGGTTGACGGGCTCGTTATCCGCCGCGATCTGCATCCAGTCCATAATCGATGGCGAGGCATGTTCCCAGTCATCGCGTCCGACTAAGCTTGCTGAATGAGAATTTCGACTCGGTACCGGGACCTCCTGGAACCCAGGGATGACAACCGGATCATCAGTCAGGCTGCTCGTTTGGCTGTGGGCCCCTGGCCCGAATTCGTGGAACCTGAGTGTAGGGGAGGCGTGAGCTTGCGGAACGGTATGATTAGTTCCCCGACCACGGGTCAATTCCTCCAAATAAAGTTGAGTGACACGGCGCGAATCCCATCGGCCTTGTCGAGCCAGACTTGGAGGGGTAGAAAAAAGACTGCTGGATGGCTGCTGTGGTGCTTCGAGGGTGTCTGGTCCCATCACACCGAGATCTTGGAGAGGAGAGGAAGAGTCACGGTCTTCGATAGACGGCGGTCGAGTTGAGACAGCTGAACACGACTCAGTTGCAGGTTCTGTTTCTTGTCCATGTGAAGGCAGTTGGAGTATCAAATCATCGGCGCTGTCGTCTTCATCACAATGGTCATCACAAGTAGAATCTTGGTTGCGGAGAGAAGAAGCCCATGAAGTCATGCTCCATCGGTGTTGAGAAGGGTCGGCTGTCTGGGAATGATGTAGAGGTGCCGGTCGGGGTTCTTCAGTATCGGTACTACTGGGAGAGTTCAGATATGTCGACCCTCCTAGCATTATCTGAATCGACTCCTTTTCGTCATTCTCCGATAGACTGCAATCCGGCTCATCACAAGATTCGCTCGAGCTGGACTCGCGAAATTGCATGATTTGATCTAGCAGCGTATGGTGGGACACACTGGGCTTTCGTTCCAACAATCCCGACTGCGGTTCTGGATCAAAGTGTGTTACATGAGTTCCGTCAGAATCAGTTGTTACCGCCGATTTGGGCGCAGCACTCTCGATAGGAGCTTCGAGCCCTTGTGGTGCATTCACTGGTTTTCGATCTTGGTCACCCGGCATTCCCAGAGTCGGCGAATCCATCGTCGTCTTGGGCTCATTGTCCCCCGGTGTGATGAGCTCGGTATTGAGATGAAGCTGAGGAACGTTGCGAAGTTTCTCGTCATCGCCAGTCGGAGCAGCAGTAGACGTTGCCACTGTAGTAGCCATTTCTGGGGCGACTGGGGTATCGGGTACCGGTGTGCTTGGAGCATCAATCTGTTCATCCGTGGGCGGCTGAGCACTTTCGCGAAGGTTCACTCGTTCCGAAGCTCGACGTCGTAGCTCAGCGGCTTGCTCTTCTTTTCTTTCATTCTCTTGAACCGTTCGGTTAAATGCTTGCTGGATACGTTGTCGACGAGTTTCAAAATCCACATTCCCTAACTCAGGTAGTCGGCGCGGTCGAGCTCGGGCGTTTCGTGCTTCCGCTTCCCGATCAGCCTGTTTTTGAAACGAGGATACACGATCACCGATAGAGCGGGGTGATGCTGGGCCACCTTGTGAGACCAGCTGCCGGGGCCGAGAGCTACGCAATGGAGGAGATTTCTTTGGTGGTGGCGGAGATATCACGGCTTGTAGGTGCCGGCTTCGTTCAGGTACCTGAGAACGGTTTCGACCGATAGCCGTATCGCGACTGCCACGCGATGTCAATGCAAACGAAGCGGGACCATTTTCGGTCATGCGTGTTGGGCTATCTTTCGCAGACGGTTTAGGAAGACGGCTGGAACCCTTCGGAGGTAGAGGAACGGCGTTTGACCGGCTGCTAAATGTCGAATTGGAGAGGCTCTCGGGAACGGAAGCTATGACGGAACGGTGCGATGAGACTGGAATGCGGGACTTGGAATTTGGGGAAACGGGGGACCCATCGCCAGCTTTCGCCAGCTGCAAGGGCACTGAAACCGCCATCTCGCTGTTCCAAGGGTTCGCAAGGGATGGCCCGTGAGACTCGCCCACTAAATCACTCCGAGCTCTGCGATGAGACCCCGTGTGAGTCGCCCCAGCTTGGACCGCTTCAAGTGAACTCGTTTGTCCCAGGTACCACGCTGTCGGTGTGAGCGGCGACAGCGCCGAACCTGGAGTGGATCCGAGGAAGACCGGGCTCGGGCTTGGAATGCTTCCGTCAGAACCACGGCGTCTCAGATGAGGCGGCACCACCAACCCCGAGTTGTTTACTTCTGTATTGATGGACAACACCTCACCAAAAAAAGGTCGACGAGGATGAGTCTCCGGTACTCGCTGAAACAAGGGCGGTGGGATTGCTGATCCTCCCGTCTCGAAGAACGATGGGTCTGGGTCTGGATGGGATCTCGGATTGCGCGTAATGGAGATTGCCGGGGGAGAGCCGGTCAAATGGCGATGAAGCGGGATACGGGAACGTTCAAAGCCCTCGGCACTGCCAGAAGGACTTGCGGCGCGGGATGTTGACCGAGACGCAGAGGGAAGGGGAAGGACTTGATCGGGGGCGTTGTTAAATCTATTGATAAGGTCTTTGAAAGAAGGCTGTCGAGAGTTGGCCGACGGTGATGCAGCAGTTCCATTGGCCGACGGGCCTCCCAGAGTTGGCGAATCGGAGGTTGCACGATAGACTGGCTGTCTAGTGCGTGAGGCACCAGGGACGTTTGCTGGCAGTGGAGACACACGATCGCTCAGGCCGGAACCCCTGGTCGCCATATTGCTACTCGCATTGACAGGTACGTCGTCCACATCGTCCGCGGCTGTGGGGGCTACTGAAGCCGCATCCTCACGTGGTCGATAATACTCATCAGGCTCTGGAGAGTGGTGCCTTGGTCGGCCGGCACATTGTTCGTCAGAAGGAAGATGATTTGTGGATGCAGAGCGGGTCGGGTTGAGACCCGATGGCAAGGAAGAATACGTGGACGAGCGAAGGATCGGTGAGACCTCCAGGGACGAGGAGCTGCCGTCCGAGGATTGGTGGTCAATGGGTGCGGACGATTGTCGCCCAAACGGAGGCGGGTCACGATTCCGGATGACAGCCGGCTGCTGTTCGACACCGCTGCCAGACATTTTGCATGCTTCAGGCCGAAATGTACTGGCCGGCGGGCTCTTTCGGATCGTGGGCTGGACCGATGCGCTGTTCCCTGCTAAACACTCAACGGGAAAGTCGCAGAGATTCGTTCAGGCTACAAAGCAATCCCGGGTGGCACACCCCCCATTCAGCAGCATATTTCAGAGACCGCCTATTCCACACCGCGACAAGTGAAGGACAGATCGAGGGGAGGTGCGAAGTCGTTGTCAACGATGGAGCCGTGCAGCCTCGGGGCGACCAGAGAAAGACGAATCAGCGTGCGGAGGGGAAATCAGTGGCACTGACGTTTGATCCCGGCGGTGGATTCTGATAGGTGAGATCTGCGCACCGAGGACGAGGACAGTTGGGAGGGAAAAGTGTTTTTGTTTGCAAGATACAGGATCGACAATGTGATAGAGATGATCATGGAAGAGAAAGAGAAGAGAAAAATGAAAAGAAAAAGAAAAGAAGTCAAAAAGTGAGGCAGCAGTGGGAACTTCAACCGCGAGTGAATAATAGTGTGGAGTCGGAGTTCTTTGTTTAGGTTCGACGTGGATACATCAATCGATTGTTCTATCATTTGGTGCAATCGAGGCATCACTCGGTTCACTTTCTACTTCTACTCCATTCTCGTCGCATGTTCCCCTTTCGCCCCCAATTTAAATTCAGGAACCGCAGATGCAAACATGGATTCGTCTGACGCAGTGGGGACGCAATCATCTCGGCGCAACGGGCTTCTAGACCGGCATGCGTTCCATGGGTCGATGTGTTTCATTGAGGGGTTCGCGATTGAAGTGGAAGTGTTAGAATAGAATTTCGAGAAAAAAGAAAAAAGAAAATAATAATTTCCTCGATTATGCAAAATCTTATCGATTGCATCAAAGCGGTGGAATCCACTTGATTTCCCGAGTTCTTAATGATCCCAAGACGCGTCCACGCGTACACAACATTGATTCCACGACAATTCCAGCAGACGAGACAATCCCCTAATGTGAACATCTCTATGTATTGTTATGGGTAAAAAGCGAATTCGACCCCGCAAATCTCGGGGTCTCACGGCTTCGTCTTCGTCTCAGACGAGTACTACAGCAGCTTCCGCCCGTTTCATATGCCCGAAGAACCCCGATGCGCCAACGGGCCATTCAGTCCACCCCGTCATTTCACTATACTATCGTGAAGTCTTGACTCTACGCCAGTACTTGTTGAGCCAATTACCCGTTTCGTCGAAATTGCGACGGCGGCGCATCGCATCGCTGGGGATCAGGCCTGTGGAACCCCGGGATGAAGCATTGACAAATTTATTGGATTCGACTTTGATCGGGGTCCTAAAGCATTCGTCGCCCAAAGATGAATCCAATCGTCGGCGGGACTACTTGGCGTTTACGGAATCCCAATCACGGTCCATGCTCGCAAGCACGGACACGGGGCCGACTTCGCCGCAATCCGAGGTACGATATGCATCCGCCGTTTTCACGGGCCATGCTAATTTCCCGAGTAGGTGGTCGACTTTGTGATTGAACAGCTGTTCAAAGGTGATAGCCGTCATCAATGGCCCAAGCATATGTTGATGCATGGATTCCAACGCCCATCAATGGGTCAGAATGCCCTCCAGAGCAACATCCCCGGAATTGTCATTCAGTTCCACAATCAGAATGTCAACACTTTGAAGCTGGCACCATGGTCGGACGTTCTAGGACTGCTGGGTCTGAATGGAGACGAAATCATGATGCGTCTCTTGTTCGACTGTGGGATTTTCGCCCCGATCGATGCTCCAAAGGGCATTTTCTATCAATTGAGCGGTATGGCCAACCTGGTATCGCCTAGAGATTACCAAAAATGACTGACTAGTCTTAGGCTTGCCACTTTCTGGTCTTGAACGCTTCGAGGAGACAGAGGTTATGCCAAATCAGCAACCGAAGAGGCGTAATCAAACATGTGGCCCAAATAGCATTTTCTTCCTCCGTCGACATATGCTATACAGCAGGCTCGAACTTAAACCAGGACAACCCCTGCGTGGTGGATTAGGTGCATCGCGTACGCTCTCCCCCGGAAAATGGTTTCTCAAACCTAGAACTGACAGCAAAGTAAGATGTGCTTAACCGGAAGGCTTCGCTTGACTCGGCGAAAGAAGCGTTGCATGTGATGAAGTACATTTTTCCCAGACAATTTGGATTGCAAAACGTGTTTTCCGGATCAAGTGATGGTGGATATCAATTCCGGACTGATAAATCTCGTGAAGAAGAGATAACCGCAGCGGAGAATCGGAAACGACTGCAGCGACTCCAATCAAAGGGGGATGCATGGTGCGAGGAAGACGATGCCAAGGTCGATTTGAAGCTACCTAAGCGACTGAGAGGGCGAGCTATACAGCTGATCCAAAAGCTACGGGTCAATCATGCCCGATGTCCATTTAGCAAATTCCTCGAAAACTACTGTTCAGAAGTGAGTGGATGTCTCAATGTGTCTGTCAATTACTGACCCTCCCAGCCGAATGGGCCATGGAAGCTTCAGGCCATTTCGCCCACTAAGAAAAACGAGGCCGATAAGTCTGAATCGTCTGCGAATGATACCTTCGTCACACAAATTCCGGTAAAGTCCCTCTCCTCCACTATTCCCAGCCCAAAAAGTGCAGAGAAGGACAGCAAAGCCCACGGCTCGAAAGCTGCCACCCTATTAAAACAAGGGGAAAATCGCCAGCCACGAATTCAAAAGCCCAAGCTCATGTTGACGGACTATGCCACTCCTGCATCTTCGGTCTCAGCCTTTTGTCGGGCTGTCCTACGGAAGGTTGTTCCTCTTGGACTCTATGGCGATGGCGCCGTGGGTATTCAAAATCGCAAGCTCGTGTTCAAGCACGTCGATTCCTTCATCAAGTTGCGGCGTTTCGAAAACTTGAGTCTACATGAGGTCTGCAAGGGATTAAAGGTTTGTTGGCCCAGAGTCCGATGCGAAAGGTTGCCATCAATTAATTGCGTTATTCGCAGATTACCGGAGTTACCTGGTTGGCTATTGGCCAGCTCCAAACTTCCTCAACGGGAGCGAAGAGTAAAATGTCTTTGTCGGATTTCGAAAAACGAACAGAGTTGATGCACGAGTTTATTTACTATGTCTTCGACTCGATTGTCATTCCACTCATCCGCAACAACTTCTATGTGACCGAGTCGCAAACCCATCGAAACCGTCTTTTCTACTTTCGACATGATATATGGGCAAAATTGACGGAACAGCCCTTTGCCGATCTCAAGGCGAATATGTTCGAGGAGATTGAGGCCGACCGGGCTGAGGGCATGCTGATGCGCCGCTCGCTGGGCTTCGGCTCTTTGCGTTTGTTACCAAAGCCCACTGGGCTACGGCCGATTCTCAACCTGCGAAAACGGGCGCGCAAGGAGTCTTTCAGAAATGGGAGGAAGCATGTCTATCAGGCTCCCAGCGTTAACACCAGCATCAGTCCCATTTACAATATGCTGACCTATGAACAAACTCGAGCGCCGGACAAAGTTGGCTCCTCTCTCTATTCAGTTGGAGATATGCACCCTCGTTTAAAAGACTTCAAAACACAAATGGCTTCGTCACTGTTACCCTCATCTGGAGCGAGGCCTCATCGATTACCTCCATTTTACTTTGTCAAACTTGACATCCAAGCTTGCTTTGACACCATTCCTCAGAAAAGGCTTTTGCATGTCATCGAGAATCTCGTATCCGAGCAGGCCTATCACATCACCAGACATGTTGAAATAAACACTGGTCCAGGTTCGCAAGCCAAAGCATTGCGAAAGTATGTCGGACGTGCCATGCCGGTTATGAAACAACAGCATGTTAAAGATCTCATCACCGACAAATCCCAAGCACGAAAAGCCAATACCGTGTTTGTGGACACCATTGCTCAGAAGACACACGACGCAGATGAATTGCTAGATCTTCTCGAGGAGCACATCCGGAACAATTTCCTCAAAATGGGAAAGACATACTACCGTCAGCGCAAAGGAATCCCACAAGGCTCTGTGCTATCCAGTATTCTATGCAACTTTTTCTACGCCGAGCTTGAACGAGATGTCTTGGGATTCTTGCGGCCTGAAACCTCACTGTTACTTCGACTTGTGGATGATTTCTTGCTCATCACTACCGACGTGAGCCAAGCAACGCGATTTCTCGATGTGATGATCCATGGCCAGCCCTCTTATGGAGTGTCGGTCAACCCCGCCAAAAGCATGGTCAACTTTACCGCCGTCGTTGAAGGCATTCACATCCCGCGACTGGAAGGGACATCACTCTTCCCATACTGCGGAAGTCTCATTGATACACAAACCTTAGAAATTTACCGCGATCAAGATCGCGTTCTCGAAGGTGGCGATTCGGCTGCGTCTATGCTCTCCAACACCCTGACCGTTGAGACGAGCCGATCTCCGGGCTATGCTTTCCGCCGTAAAATGCTTGGGGCATTAAAGTTCCAAGTGCACTCGATGTACATCGACGACGCCCACAACTCACGTGCGGTCGTCTTGACTAATCTCTACACGAGTCTCATCACCGCAGCCATGAAGATGTATCGCTACATGAAAGCCTTGCAAGGCCGAGCTCAACCGTCACCGGCCATCATTGTCCACACCATTCGCGATTTGATCTCGCAGACGGCAAATATGATCCAGGCGCGCCGAGGATCTCGCACAACACCACTGTCCTGCAAGGTGCAGCGGTGGCATCTACAGTACCTGACATCTGCAGCATTTCGCTTCGTCCTGCAGCGCAAGCAAACGCGGTATGCACCAGTGCTCCGCTGGCTGAACCAGCTGGAAAAGCAGTCGCGACCTACAACAAACGCAGAGGCAGTGCAATTGACCCGAGTGGTGAGACGAGGAACAGCGCTGTTCGATGGTTGGCGTTTCTAGAGTTTGGTAGCATATATCCACCAGATTGAATCGAAGATCTTCCAATCAGAGATCTGTACCATTCTTCACCCATTTCCGACCATGGATAGGATCGTCGTGGATGAAGACCCGAGTGGACGCTCGCCTAATAAAACCCAGGGGAGATGTCAACATCAGTAGTTCTGACTGCAGCATGGTCTCAGCAAATGTTGTCAAAGCAGTTTCTCCGTCTGACAAGTAGAACGGACAGCAAATTGGTGACTGCGAGAGGAAAATTCAATCAAACATCCACATCGTGACTGCCTTAGTCAGCGCCTGCTCCCGGCCAGACCACGCGCTGGACAACTCCGCTTGCAATCAACCTCTTTCGTTTGCATCTTCGTCTTCAAATTCGCGCTCGTTTTTTCTTTTTCTATTTACCCTGGGGACAGCCAGTCTTGTCCCGCACTTTCCTTTTCCGCCTCGTTCCCCTCCCTCCCCTGAGCACGCGGCCCCCGATGCTCCCCGCCTAAACCTCCCCTGACCCTCCATACAACCTGATCTGGTTATCTGGTTCTCATCAGGCTGCGGCTGGGCCTGCACTTCTCTTCTCAGCGTTGATCGTGATCGCGACGGACTGTGCGTGCTGTGCTCTGTGGCTTGCAGAATACTGCATCCCTCGCCTTTGGAAAACGCACTCCCGAAATCCCTGCGTGGTATCTCGACCCCTTCCGCCCGCTCCGTCGATTGTTACCCCCCGTGTCAGTGTGTTTGTGTGTGCAGGAAATTGATGGGATTTGTGGAGGACCATCTTCTTGGAAGTGAATACATGAGATCATGACCACCGTCTGCCCGAGTCCCAATTCCCCGCCCGAGTTGTCCGGGTCGAAATCCTCCAAATCCTCGTCCTTTCACTCCTCTCATATCGACGGCCCGGACAGTATTTTTACGGATATCGGTAACTTCGAAGACATTGGTCTTGAAGATGATACGGAACTTCCGATCGCCCAACAAGGAACTCCCTATGGTCGGGCTGGAATCGCGGCGCGGTCTTCAAGCCGCTTGCCCAACAAAAGTCCGTCGACCACGACTCGTGATTTGACGGCAACCCCAAAACCTCGGAAGCGAAGCCCTCTCCCTCCCATCCGCAACCAGATCAATGGTGCCATTCAGACTCCGCAGTCGGCGAGCTCACTCTCTGCGAGATCGCCCAACCGGAGAGACTCGGTGACAACTCCCAGTTCCGGGGGCTTGACCCCTTCGCAACCACGCCGGTCACGGTCTATTTCTCCATTACGCCCAGTCTCCAGCCGCTCTGCGTCTAGTACCAGCTTGGCTCTGTCACCGCTGACCGCACGGGTTCCCGTTCAAAAGCAGCAGACTTGGCAGCAAAATCGCAAATCTTTGAAAGAATTGGAGGATGAGTACCATGATTCGGATGATGAGCTGCCAGACGATGCCAGTCTTTGGAACATCCCAATTTCACCCCGCCCTGCTCACGATCGCCCTCAGTCTCGCAGCTCCAGTCCAACTGGTCGCAGTCCTGGTCGACGGCCTTTGCCGATGACACATACTATTTCCGAAATGTCTATAGTGTCACCGCCCTCCAAGCCGTCGCAGTCTTCGCGCTTGAAACGAGCACCACAAAGATCGAGCTCGGCCGGACCTGAAAGAGGTCAGATTTCGCCGCGCAACCCTCGTGCATACTCGTATAATAGCTACCTCTCAGACCTCTCGGAAGAGGCCAAAATAATCACCGAAGCCTTGGAAACACACGCAGATGAAAACGACCGGAGAGTGGAGGATGCCGTGCAAAATGGTCATGCTCCAGAACCAAACCCGGAATTGCAACGGGGTTCGCGCGAAGTGGAGTTGCCGCCGTTGCAAAAATCGAACATCATGATCGATCCTTTGCCCATCAGCAAAGAGAAAGAGAAGGTCCTCTCGCGGACTCGCCCTAGCTGGCTCCCACCCAAGGATCAGAAGGAAGAGAAGAAGCACCTGAAGGAGTACAAGCAAATGATGGCGCAATCGCGGGAAGCTGGTACGCTCTATTCTTCATTTGGCTTCTATTTTCGCGCTAACACCTTCACAGATAAACGCAAAGCTGCCCGGGTTGCCTCTGCTCAGTGTGAAAAGGATACCACGCGACAAACACTGCAAGGTATTTGGGATGAGTTTGTGAGCCCCAACTGGGATCGTGCTCTCCGCGAGCCACGAACACGAGAACTCTGGTGGCGTGGGATTCCGTCGCGCAGCCGAGCAAACATGTGGCGACGTGCCATTGGCAACGAGCTAGCATTGAGTGACGAATCGTTCACAAAAGCGCTACAGCGAGCTAAGGCTATTCGCTCTAAGACGGATGGCGAGCCTGGGGATAACAACAAGCGCATGCTCGAATGCTTCGATGCCATTGAATCGGATGCGTCGAAGGCATTCCCTGATCTGAACCTCTTCCAAGAAGGAGGACCGTTGCGGGAGACACTGATAGATGTCCTCCAGGCATACTGCATGTATCGGAGCGATGTGGGCTACATCTACGGTCTTCATACTATTGCCGGGCTACTCGTACTTCAATGCCCTACTCCGGGATCGGCGTTCGTCACCATGGCCAATGCTCTCAATCGACCTCTTCCAGTCGCTTTTCTGACCTGGGATCGCGGTGCCATGGCACGCACATATACGCTGGCTTCTGACACCTTGCGATACAAATTTCCCCGATTGTCGACCCATCTCCACGAGACTATACGCTTATCCGAGGAAGAGATTTGGGAACCCATCTTCCGTACCTTACTCACCAATGGTCTTGATCTCGAGCGCATTTCGCGAGTGTGGGATTGCTGGGTTTTCGAGGGCGACCGCATTATGATACGCGCTGCCGTCGCGATATTGGGTTGTCTTCAAGCCCAATTGTTCTCGTTCCATCAGCCGGATGACCAGACCCGCATCACCGTGCGCAACATCCTGGGCTGGGGACCACGGCACCCTGGTGCAAACAATCAGAAGCCCAAGGACCGTCATAGCGCTCCCGCAGCGGCAGGTTTTGGTGGCGGGCAGATCTCAAACCCCGGCGAGGCCGACTATTGGATCCTGACCGCTGCAGGCAACGAGGATGGGTTCATGGCCTCGGTACGAGAAGCTGGCAAGGTTCGGCAATAACGACGCAGGAAGCCGGCCTGGCGGCATATTACCCAACCTTCTACATTCCCTTCTTCTTTTCCTTCTTCCTCATACGCCTCCCCTGCTTGGACGGTACCAGGTCGCAAGCTTGTTGTGGATTGTCCGAACGCTGTCTGCCACCTTTTATATCCATTCGTCCGCTCAGGGGAGTGCGTTTCCGTGTCATGCTTCATACTGGACTGTTTCCGACTCTTCATATATTCGTGCACGTTATCACTAACGACGATGCCTATTGTCTATTGTCTATTCCCGGACTTGTACACACCCACCATTCGCTCGCTGTCTCTACATTTTATAGATCGTGTCTTGCTCTTGTCCCTGCACCTGCTCCTGGTCCTGAGCCTTTGGGCCTTTGATATTTCCTGATTCTCAGCTTTTCTCCCACTTCTCTATACTGTATTCTTATCATGATCCTTGATGCGTCTTGCCTTGCTCTGCTTGGTAGGAGTATATGTAGCAATTGAGGCTTTTCAGATACTTTTTCACTAGACTGTAACTCTTCTGAAACCTTGGAATCAGATCTAGATCCAACTCGAAGAATATTGAGATAAGCAGAAGCTAAGCATCAGGCCAAGAAGTATTGAGTGGAACCAGTCGACTTCGTTTTATTCGAGGCGCATCTAAACATTCGGAATCCAATTTGATCTGCACCACACTACGGAGTATAAGACGACCACAAGGTACCTCTTTCTTGCACCAATGTTAGAATTAATAATTAATTCATTGCTTACGATTAAGATATCAAATGATCGAAAGATGTACCAAGCGATCTCTTATATAAAAATTAAGATTGTCTCTTGATAAACTGAATGATGTTGACTACCTAATTGTATCCAATAGTCTACGTAATACTTTTGAGTATTAGGTAGAAAATAAACACATTTGGTTTTGAAAAATTGTACAAGATATTTATTTACACTTGGGGAATTCTCAGTGCGAGACATCAATTGGCTCGATGTCAGTAACCTTGGAAACACATGGATTGAGCGATAATGTCCTGTAAAGATAAACATTCCTCTAGAAATAAGACTCCCCATCTGCACTCTAAAGCACCTCCCACTTTCTATTCCCATAGTTCAAAGCAGTTTTAATAGGTTACCACGAAGCCCACGCTACAGGACCATTAGGAAACAAGCGTACCAGGGCCTTGCGAAGCTCATCCATCACCAGAACACCGAGAGCCAATCCTAACGGAATGAACCAGAATTCGATTGGTACAGATGCCGTGTTGAACAGGGACTGCAGACCCGGGACCTCAGTGACAAAGATGGCAATTACTAAGGAGATGATCATGGCTAGTGGAAGCCAGGGATTGCGACGGGCAGGTCGGATAGGATCCGCCTGGAGGAGGGACATGCGCTTGCTGCGGACTGAGAGGATGTTTCCCCATTGCATGATGACCAGGGTGACGAAATACACGCATTGGCCGACATTGTTGAAATGGGTCAATTGGGCTTGTGTGTATCCGTGGAAACCGTCGGTGTATTTCTCGAAGGCGAATACGAGGTCGTGGAAGGGGATTCCGGCTGCTTTCCACATGTACACGAAGAACATGGCGTGTGCACTGAAGGCCTCCATGACGCCAACGAAAAGGTAGGCTTGGCCGTAGATTCGGGGGTTTATTAGGTGATCTGAGCGAGGGGAGCGAGGTGGGAGGCTGAGGAGGTCGAATTCTTCTTTTTCCATGATGAGCGAGAGCGAGAGGAATAAGTCTGTGAACACGCAGATTACGATCATCAAGAAAGCACTCAGCGGCGATGGCACGCCGAAGAAGACATTCATGAGTACTGGCCAGATCTCAGACCAACTGCCGGCTGGCAAGAGGTAGGCGATGACTTTTTGCAGGTTTTGAAAAACAAGGCGGCCTAGACGGACAGCCTCGACGATTGAGTCGAACCGATCTAGGAGAACCAGGTCGGCAGCTTCGATTGCTACGTCGCTCCCAGACCCGATAGCAATGCCTACATTCGCAGCACGGAGGGCCGGCGCATCGTTGACTCCGTCGCCGGTCACAGCGACAACGTTGCCTTTTGCCTGAAGCTCGGATACAATCCGGAGCTTCTGCTCCGGGCTGGTTCGAGCAAAGACAATCTCATGGTATCCGCAGACTGTAGCCCACTCGTCCGAGGTCAGTGAGGACAGACTGGTTCCCTCCAGAAGTAGGCTGTGTCGGGATTGAGACGTCTTTTCAACTGTCAACCCATCCCGCAAGTTCTCAATGGTGTCGGGCTCGGCATCACCCTCGTAGATCCCAATATCCCGTGCAATGGCAGCCGCAGTGAGACCGAAATCCCCAGTGACCATGAAGAATCGAATTCCCGCGCGCCGACAGGCTGCAACAGTCTGAGCAGTCTCTGGTCTTGGAAGATCAATGATGCCAAAGATTCCGAGGATTGTCAGATTTTGTACCCCGGAGACCATCATCTCGTCATTAAATTCATTGGACCCTGGTGCATTGCTTGGACTATAATGGCGCTGGCATATGATAATAACCCGCTCTGCACGACGTGATAGTTTGGCTTGGAAAGCAGACAGCTTATGGCGAGCTAACTCATCCAATGGACGCGATGCGTTGTGAATTGCGGACCAGTAGGTAGTGCAGCGATCTAGAAGCATGTCGGGGGCGCCCTTGACATAGATAAGGTATCCTTGGTTCTGTGTAGGGTCACGGTGCATAGTGAGCATCCATTTGTTTTTTGAGTTGAATGGAACCTGATGCACGCGCTCATAGGGCTCGAGAGTTTTGGATGCTGTGACTCCAACGCTGTCAGCTAAACGCAAAACAGCGGCGTCTGTAGCATTTCCGTTGACAGTGCGCTCGTGGATGGGCATGCTCAAGGTTGTAGGATCGAAGGATGCATCGTTGCATAGAACTGAAGCTCGCAGCATGTTGAGTAGCCCATCGGACATTTCAGCTCCAGGCACTAGATCCTTCATATCAAATTCCCAGTCGACCATACCAAGAGATTTGACAAACATGCGATTTTGGGTCAGGGTGCCGGTCTTGTCAGAGCAAATCACATTGACACAGCCAAGAGTCTCAACAGTAGCCAAGCCTTTGGGGAGGATATTGGTCTGCTTCATGCGCCGCGCAATCATCATCATTGTTAGGGCGACACCCACGGGGACACCTTCTGGAATAAATGCAACGACACAGCCCATAACATTGTTTAGCATAGCAACCACACTCATGTATGTAGGGTGGTCTCGACGAAGCCATCCCAGCCAGGTAAAGAGAATAAGCGAAGCAAGCAACACCGTCAAGATCACGATGATTGTCACGAAACGAGTAATCTCCTTCTGGATGAGGGTTGGCTTCTGCTTGACACCCGCCGTCATCTTGGCGATGCGACCCATGACAGACCTTGAGCCTGTCAATAGCACGACACCGATGGCATTGCCATTCGTGACGCAGGTACCCATCAGAGCAATGTTCCGGGTTTCGAGGAAATTCGCATCTGTCGATTCGGTGGCACCATCAATCTCATCGGACTCGCCCGTCAAGATGGCACGATCAAAGCGGACATCACCCGAAGTTTGTATTAAACGCATGTCCGCCGGCACTTTATTACCTATTCCAATGTGCACAATATCTCCCGCGACTAGCTCGGTGGCTGATAGACGAAGCAACTTCTCGTCGCGAACCACTAAAGCCTCCGATGGCAAAAGATCCAAGATCGAGTTCATGACCCGCTTTGTGGACCAGTCTTGAAATGCTGAGAAGCTTGCTTGTAGCGCGATGACAATGATAATCAAAATTGCCATGGCAAGATTGGTAGGAGAAGGCGGGTCACTTAGAGGCCTCCAGCAAATAAAGAAGATAACAACACCCACCCAGAGAACCGAGCAAAATCCACCGAAGATATAAAAGAGGACTTTCTTCAGGTAGTTCTCACGATGATGAGCTATGACATTCTTGCCATCTCGTGCTAGTCTCTTTGCGGACGCAGCATTGCTCAGCCCAGTACGCTGGTCGACATTGAATTCCTGGCATAGTTTCTCGAGAGAGATGGTGTGAAAGTCCAATGACTCAAAGTAGTCCTGGTTGGGAAGTTTCTGTTGAGGAAGCTCAGAAACAACTTCTTTGGGTGCGGTCTGAGACTCTGTGATCTGGATGGAGAGTGTCCGGAATTCAATTGGGAGACCAGCATTGGCCGTGGAAGTCGTTTGGCTGTTACTCCTATTGCTGGCAATTGTGTCTCGACTCAATGAACGGGTACGACCAATCTGGGTAGGCTGATAGATTGACCGCATGCCATCTGCGGTAGAGGATCCTTCAAAGGTAATCCTTGCGGTGCGTCTCGTACAATCACTGTCGTCCTTAGTGGAATCGGCATCTGCCTCGATATCCAGATCAATCTGTTCTTTGGGCGAATCAGAATCCATGGTGGCAGTCTTTTGATGTCAAGTTGGGAGAATGGAAAACAAGGCAGAGGAAGAGGAAAAAGACGGCGCCACGCAAATATTTAGAGAAGCTGGTACGAGCGTCTCTAGATTCTTATGTAGACCTGCAAGTATCAGCTATGCCAGAAAAATCTGGCCACACGTCACGACATCTGATGGATTTGAAAAACGAAACGACCAGGACCCCTTCTGGTGTCACCACGCAATCTAAGCCACGCGATATAATCGAGCCACGAGAAGCCACTGCGAGGAAAAAAGTGGAGAGAGAGGGCTGTACAAAACATTAACAGAACTATCTTACTCGATTCACTCAGAGTGTAAAATAAGTCGGTTTGATATACATTTGAAACGGTAATATTACCGTAAATTATCCGCTACAACCAATCAACGCCCTGTGATATAGACTATGACCGTACAGAACATCACTTCTTCTCGAAGGAAATTCCCGGTGACCGGCTCAACTGTATCCAAACATTATTCATCGCATCATTCTGATGGAGACATAGGATTCAAAAATCACTCAGGTAATTTTACTTTGAAAAGCCATGCCAAAAGCGTGTGGCCGGAGTTGTTTGAATCCGCGGATCGCCATGCGGGATTTTTCCTCACCACCGGTTCATCGAGTGTGCAACTCTGACATCCCACCGCAATAGGCTCCCGAGTTGACTGAATTTTCCTTTTATCAGCGCCTAAAATGGAGTTGACATATTGATTTCGGTGAAAAAAGAAATCGCTCAGCATCTGGATCTAATCGATGAGGAGTGATCGTCGTGAGCGGTTTGCCAGATCCAATGGCAATATATCGATCATCTGAGGCATACAAGAGTAAATTCCTATTAGTAACGACTTGCTGAATTCTATTAGCATGTTGTCACTCTTTTTCCATTTCTGCCATGGGATGCGTCAAGATGTATGACAGAAGGAGTATTTGTAAAAGCCGCACAGCTCGAAGTCTTGAGGGAATATGTACATATTCTCCATGTGATAAACTCTCAACTGTCATCAACTGTCATGAACCTTGGAAGCAGAATCATTCCCATCATCGGGACGCCTGGGTAGCCATTACCATGCACCAACCTCCTTCAGCTGTTCATCATCACCATTTGAAGCGAAGCAAAGAGTTTCCTCAACCCACTGATACCTCTACTCGAGGCTGCGCTAGGTTTCTCTGGTGTAGCTTCGAATCTGATTCGACAGATCGACAACCATTGCTAAGATCGAACACGGACACCACAACTCCCTCTATACAATGTTCACCTACCGGTTTGCAATTCTCTTTTACAGGCAAATATGGCCGTTGTCTCGAGATAATGCATTATGGCAGAAATAGCACAATACGACTGCATCGAAGTAGCACAAATGGCTCAAAACCGAAGCTTTTCGCGGTCAAAGTCTATCGACACAATATTCTTTCCTTGTCAGAGCCTTCCTCCTATTATTGTTCCTCCACTCGCCTCGCCGATTTGCACCCGCGACATCCAAACATTCTCGCTATAAATGATATCCTTCATAATGAGCGATCTGAGCTCTGCTTGGTCATGCCATATTGCACAGGTGGTGATCTTCACGAGCTCCTCTGCCATACTGGGCCTCTTCCCTCTGCTGAAGCCGATTGTCTCGTGACTCAGATACTCCGTGCTCTCGCTTTCTTGCACGAGAACAATATCGCCCATCGTGATATTCGATTGGAAACAGTGTTGTTGACGGATAATGGAACAGTCAAGCTGGCTGGGTTTGGGGATAATCATATTCTTCGATTGTGGAGTGAGAGTGCAATGCCAGCCGAAGCGGAAGAGACTACATCATCTCGTCCTTCATCCTCACGACCGTCATCCTGGCCATTCTCATTCCCATGGTGGCAATCATTCTTATCATACTTTGATTCCATCTGGTGGGACTCGGATGGGGTGACGGGCTGCTCAGCATCATTCCCGGGAATAAACCTCCCATATGTCCCTCCGGAGGGTTTCCGTCGCGGATCACATCGTCCGTCTCGGCAAGGGAGCGAGAATGATCAGAACGATGACAATGCCGGCAATAATCATGACCCTCGACCGGCTGATGTTTGGGCTACTGCGATTGTTTACGTTGCCCTTGTCACCGGTCGTCTTCTATGGCGGAGCGCACGCCCGGGCTATGAAGACCAACGGTATTTGGGTTATGTACGGGGTCGCTATGAAGATGGATATCCACAGATTGAAGTTCTTGGCGAGGTATCTGATAATCAACTATACTCAACTGGAAGAGCTCTGTTACTCACTTTGATCGCCCAGAAACGTCGAAGTTGCATTTACGCCATGCTCGATCCCAATCCTCGACGACGAATCACTACATCGCAGATACTTCGATCTAAATGGATTAGTGGGGTTTTACTTTGCAAAGCTGGGGAACTGAGCTATTGAAGGAAATAACAAAAAAAAAAAAAAAAAAAAAAAAGCGAGTCACCTCAGGTCCAACCAGTCTGATATTGGTGAATAAAAGTCCTCCAGAAGACATCTGAATATCATACATTTAACTCTTACAAAGAACCAGCCGCAAGAACATAACCACCATCCACAACAACAGTCTGTCCATTCAAATATTGATTCGCCGACGCAAAGAGCACCGTACTCGCCATATCCTCCTCCTTCCCAGGTCTCGCAGCCGGAACCTTCTGCTCATACTTCTCCTTCGGAATAAAGCTTTTTTGTTTCTCATCACTCTCATTGGCAGTCATCTCGCTGGGAAAAACACCCGGTGCAATATTATTAACTCGGATCCGCAAATTCGACGAAGTCACCTCGTGCGCAAGCATCTTGGTCAGATGAATCGCCGCAGCCTTGGAAGCATTGTACGCAAAATGATGCTGCGCAACCTTAACAATACCCGAGATGGAAGTAATGTTGATGACGGTACTGGACCAACCATGCTCGCGCTCCGTTCCCTTCTGGAGAAGAGGGAGAAATGCGCTAGTCATGTAGAAAAGCTGGGAGACATTTGTGCGGAATACGCTGTCCCACTCGTCGATGTCGCCCTCTTCGAATAGAGAGTTTTGAAGCTTGTTTGCATCTTGGTGCTCTGTCGTCTGGGTTTTGCTGGAGATCCCGGCATTGTTGATCAAAATCGAAAGGAATTGCTCTCGCGAGGAGATTTCATCGACAAGCTTGCGGATAGAGCTTTTATCCGTTATGTCGGCTGGGATTGGAATGATTTGGCCGGGAGAATCGGCGCCATAGAGCTCTGCAACTTTGTCGAGCTTTTCCTCGGTTCGGCCGGTGATGTAGACCTTGGCTCCGTTTACGGCCAGCGCTTGTGCGGCCATGAGACCGATTCCTGATCCGCCGCCCGTGATGAGGGCAACTTGTTTTGTCAGTTTTTAGTCTTGAAAGTCATTTTGAGCTCTGATTGTACCTTTATCCTTGACATTGAACAAGTTTTCAAGTCGGAAGTTCTGGTTGCTTTGCTTTGCCTCCATTTTCAATTCGTCCGAGACTGGGAGCAATCGGGGTTGGAACGTAGAAAATTGATTCGAATGTGTTTTGTTGATTGGTAGCAATTGTGTTTGAAGGCGAGGTGATCTCAAGCTCGAAAAGCAGGTTCGAGTGTGTAAAGGAAGTTTTCTAGTAAAGGTACGTGAGATAGAGGCCATGGTGGAGGGTTAGCATTTAAATAGGGGTTGTTACGATACATATACCCATGAAGACTTTAAACAGGCTTGTGGTTCTTTTCAGGCTGTCCTAGAACCTGTTGTCTGCGCATAGTTCAGGTGGAAGTGACGCATTCGAAACTAGAACTTTGTCGCGTGAATATCTCACCATGACGTCGCCACCTTGATTGGCAATTTTGTGAGATTTGTGGAGATTCTAGGTTGGATGAAATGTGATTGGATTGAATACCTTCTACACGGCATGGCAGATTGAAGAATGTCAATGGTTTGTCTCGATGCCTAAATTTTTTACTAGTAACCGACATCCAACGCTCAAGACGACCCGCATCTTATAGTGTAGGATGATCAAGTTCATACCCGAAATTATTTCAATTCTCAAGCTTATAGCTTGGACTTAACTCCCAAAGCCTCGCTCACTGGAGTAACTTCGACCATCATCTTTCCCGTGTTGGCACCGCCATACAAATCCACAAGAGCTTGAGGTGCGCTTTCTAGCCCACCAGGCACAATGTGCTCCTTGCGCTTGAGCTTTCCCTGAGCTAGCCAAGAAGCCAGCTCTTTCAGTGCAGCTGGGTACTTCTTAGCATAATCAAAGACGATGAAGCCCTTCATCGTGACCCGTTGCGACTACAACCATCGTTAGCATCACGACTCAATGACCCTCTTTCCAAGCACTCACAATAACAGTCATAAAGCTCGCCGGACCTTGTGGCTTCGCAGCATTGTACTGACTGATAGCGCCACAAATCACAAACCGTGCTTCACGAGCAGCACGAGCCAGACAAGCATCCAGAATCTCACCACCGACATTGTCAAAAAAGACATTGATATACTCGGGCGTCGCCTCCTTCAGATGCTTCCGCCAGCTGGGATCCTTATAGTTGATGGCAGCATCAAAGCCAACCTCGCGGACCAAAAAGTCGCATTTATCCTTGCTGCCCGCCAATCCAACCACCCGCTTGGCTCCTTTGATCTTCGCAATTTGTCCCGCAATCATGCCCGTGGCGCCCGCTGCACCGGAGACTACCACCGTATCTCCTACACGAGGCTGTCCCACCTCCACCATACCAAAGTACGCCGTCAACCCGGTCATGCCCAGGACTGACATGGCGTCGGTCGGACGGCCTCCCAGCGGCACGGTCACCTTCTCGACCTCTTTCGCTCCCAACACGGCATATTCCTGCCATCCGGAGTAAGCGACCACCCAGTCACCGGTCTTGAACTGTGTGCCAAGGTCGCTACCGACGGCGACCACCTGCGCGATGCTTTGCCCGCGCATCACGGCGCCCAGTTCGACGGGGGCGATGTAAGAACGCTTGGCTGTTAGCCATTGACGCATAGCTGGATCGAGCGAGAGATAGTGCACCCGCACAAGCAATTTTTCGGCAGGGACATTATTGGGACGGGAAACGGTGTTGAGTCGAAAGGTGCCGCCGTTCAACGAGGGGTCGATGGCTGGATCTGGGACGGTGTTGTAGATGACTTGTTTGTAGGACATGATGGTAGCAATACGTTTATATGAGCTTAGATGGAATTGTATCGCTGAAGTTGAAAGACCAGAGCTGGGACAACAAGACGTGAGATGGCAGGATCGGAGCAACCCCAGATTAGGAAAATTGCTCCATCTGAAGTGCTGTTGGACCTCGGCTCAAGGAGAAGATCTAATTCGAACTCTAAACATTACAACGATGTATAGTTCGAGAAACTTGCTGCTATGTAGCAATGCGATTGTAGTCTATAGGTACTTAGTATACTCACTGTCGCAACAGTCATCAAGTCCTCCACAATGTCTGCCTGAGCTCAACATGACGTCATGACCCAGGAATTCCCGGAACTATAAAACTCCCTCCATTCCCTGTTGTTGGCTATTACCTTACGGCAGTCATCTTCTTAACCTTACTTCTTATAGCTCCTCCAATGAGTGGCATTAGTCGCAAACCCACCTCTCAAGCATCTTCTACCGGCGCTCCCGGTGCTCCCAGCGGCCTCCAGGATACTCGGGCTGAGTACGATCCCCAAACAATGGGATATAATTCTGCCACCGGAGCAGGATACTCCAAGGCTTCAGCCGGAGGTCCTCATCAATCCCATCATCAACCAGATTCCCCGTCCAACAGCTACGATCGACTAGGTAGCCAAGACGATCGCATCCAGCATGCACCGAGCACGGTGCAGCGCGCCCACGCCGAAGACGAGGAGGCGAAATTCAAAGGTTCCAAGACCGGAGGAAAAACCGGACAGGCCGGCAGTGATTTTGGTCGTGGGATCAAAGGTATCGCTGCTGGGATTCATGTAAGTCACCGCGAGTATCAATTGTCTACTTATCGAAACTCACCACGTATATAGGGAGCTGGAGAGTCGATTCGCGGCACTCTGAACGCGACAGTCGATCGGACCTTTGGATCTGACGAGGGAGCCGCGCACAATGTTGATGTTGCGAGACGAGGAGAGCAAGAATTTGAGCGGGGCGAGTTTCAACCGGGTCAAGAACCGCGATTGCGTTGATTTTGAACACGTTGTATATAGAATGTTGTGATGAGTGACGTATCACGATTATTTCTTTCTCGATCTACCTCGGTTCTGTGGTGTCCACAAGCAAATCTAAGATTTCATCCATTCAGCACAAACCAGTGGAGATGAATAGATTCGAGGAATGACCGATGTATGACACGAGGGCGATGTCATGGCGCGCCGATCAGGAAGATCCACGGAAATCATGTCGGGGTCAACGTCAATCACCATTGGAATCTACATTTCAGTCCAAACTATACAATCTCCAATTGTCCGAGGTAATTCCACCGTATCATTTCGGATCGAGATGGTTCTCTCCGGATGAGCCGGAGGCTGTGTAGTGGAACCGTCTGTTTGCGGGCCTTTTTCTTTTTTTTTCGATTACGGACCCCAATTTAGGCATGACGAACTCCCAATTGATTCTCTTTTGTACAGTTTGCTTCCGATTGTACGACCTCATGCCCTGATTTTCTTATTGACTCATGATGGTTGTGACCAACGACCTCCATTCCTCTGCGCCCGTTAAATCTTCTCAATCCCCGCAAACTCATGAACCCTACGCCTCCGAATCTTCCAATGGTCTCGTCTCGGAGTCGATCTCGGATTCTCCCTCGCACTATTCCTCCTTTTCGAGCTCCGATAGCGATGAGCCCGTTCCCCATTCCGAGGATGTCGATGAGGACGATGCCGGTGATGTGGTTGGTGTCAGCATCGGGCGCGCTCAGAGCCGCATGAAGGCCCGCGCCACGCCCGCCGAAGAGAAGAACCGCATTCTCGAACAGCAAGGGGGTTATTTCAACAACGTTCCTGATGCCATCCGAGAAGATGGTCTGTTTGTCTCGCAAATCACGGCGGAGCCCGAGTCGGTGGCATCGGAGACCGGTGAGAAGCAGGGATACGGACAGAAATTCGAGCCACCAGTCGGCAAGCAGCCAGAGCTTCCCAAGTCATCGGCGACGCATCCCCCCGCAAACCTGCCGCCGGTGGATCATCGTGTGCCGCGTGGTCCCCACCATGATGCATCACCGTCGACAGCCGTGCCCGAGCCGAGAGACTCAAATGTAAGCAACCAACAGCGCTCGAGCTTCACGCGATCATTGCTGAAGACTTCGCTGCCGCGCCGGCCGCGGGCTTGGTCGGGTGAGCTGAAGAAGTTTCTACCGGACTTGGGGTCTCTAAACCTGACCAAACGGCCATCGCTGTCGTTTCGCACGGGCAATGCGCAAAATCGCGCCCGTAGCCAAACAGTGGCGGCGGATCCAAACCAGCAGAGCCCACCGTTCCAGACGAGAAGTCACTCGCCGGATCACCAATCTCAGTCATCCCCGTGGGCGACCAATGGCGCCGGCAACGAGGAAGATGAGGGCGATGATGCTCGGCCTCTGTCAGAGCTGCGGTCCTTGGATGCAAATCCAGCTGTCAAGCATTCTTATTCTCGAAGACCCAGTACGGCAATGGCGGGACGACCACCAAGCCTGCGGCGGTCATCATCAGATCAATCACTGTACTTGCGGGCCTCGTCCACGGCTTCATCTCTTGAACAGCGACCTCTGTACGAAAATGTGCACTCGCAGGTCAATAGTCGGTTCAAGGCGATTAAGGATAGTCTGCAAGATTCCAGCAGTCGTCTACTCAGTATGCCAACCTTGCACTTGAACGACATCCGCAATGACTGGACTTCGCGGCCGTTCTTTAATGACAATGGAGCTACTTCGTCAACTTCAACTGGTGAAAGAGGCATCAATGGTCATGGACCAGCTCCAATGCACAGTGCAACCCCGCCTCTACCTCCACGGGCTCATCCTCAGTCGACACATCCCATATTGGAAGAGGCGATGTCGGAATTGACCGGCGACGTTGTAATTCTAGGTGGCTACCGTGGCTCGATCCTGCGTTCTGCAAAGCCTCCGCATCGGCAGCTCTGGGTGCCGATGAAGGTGGGATTGAATCTGCGCAAGGTCGATTTGGAGGTCGGTCTGACTCGAGAGGATGAAGAATGCATGGAGGAGAGCATCATTCCGTCCGGTGTTTTGTCTCATGTTGGTCCGGTTGATGTATGTCGTCGCTTGATGAAGCGGCTGCGCAAATGTGACAATGCGATTCGTGGTGATTTGCGCGTTTGGGATTACGGATATGACTGGCGATTGAGTCCCGACCTACTCTCTCGGCGACTCATCGCCTTTCTTGAACGTCTGCCCTGCAATCGGCCATCCATGGATGGCTCCCATCCTCAAGGTGGTCGCCGTGGAGCCACTGTCATTGCCCATAGTCTGGGCGGACTAATCACCCGACACGCTGTGAACCAACGGCCTGATCTCTTTGCCGGTGTCGTATATGCGGGAGTGCCACAGCACTGCGTCAATATCCTTGGCCCGCTGCGCAATGGCGATGATGTCCTGCTTAGTTCCAAGGTTTTGACGGCCCAAGTCAACTTCACTTTCCGCACCAGCTTCGCCCTGCTCCCAGAGGACGGTCACTGCTTCATTAACAGAAACACCAAAGAAGAATACCGCGTCGACTTCTTTGACGTCCGCACATGGGACGAATACCATCTGTCCCCTTGTATAAACCCCGCTTTGCCCGCATGCACGGCAGGTAAAGGCTTAAAAGAGTTCGCCATGATAGGCAAACGGTTCTCCTTTGGCCTCGACGACCGAGACTCGCAAGACCTCAGCGAGTCCCAAATCTCTTCGACAGACGAGGACATCACAGCACGTAACCCGCCCCGTCCTGCCCACACCGTCGCCGGTTCAAACCCCGCAACTGGCGCTGTCTCTACAGCCGACAGGCTTCATGACCACGTCCATCCCCCCGTTGACGGGCTCATTGGCCCCTCTGCACCGCGCGGTAGCGCAGCCTCCAAAGCTTCGACAACAAGCACGATCCCACGCCCGGTGGCGATGGAGTACTTGCAACGCACCCTAGCAGAAGTCAAACAGTTCAAATCCGAGCTGGAGTTCCAACCATCCCACCACGAACAGAATCGCTACCCACCCACCGCCGTGCTATTCGGCAAAACCGTACCAACTTTATACGGCGCACGCGTCTCATCACGGGAAGCAATCAAGCATCAAGATGCATATGATGATCTCGCCTTTGCAGCTGGTGACGGCGTGTGTCTTGCCTCTGCAGCGATGTTGCCGCCCGGATACCGGATCATCAAAGACGGCCTGGTGAAGAGTGATCGTGGACACGTCGGGCTGCTCGGCGACCTGGAAGGTATTGGACAATGTCTACGAGCTACCGTTCGCGGTAGAAAAGTGGGTGTGGGCTGTGGCAATGTGATATAACATGCCCTTGCACCCTTGGTATGTCTATGATTAGACCGCTGCTAGACGGTCAGGATTGGTTTATACATGTGCTTTTGATGATACCATTGTTATGCGTTATGACTTAGGACTGCGTGGTGGATTTCGTTTGGACATTTTCTCATTACCCTGTATCATACATCACTTGTGACTATTATTGTACTCAAGAAGCTGTACAGATATAGAAAGGGAATGTATCGATAACAATCATTTATAGAGACGCGCTACATAACCCAATGCTTTGTATATTTGTAATAGCGCATTCTTTTAGATGTCGCGAACCATCCTAAATCCAATGAACCGTGTATATCAGGGTGAGAAAATGAGACCATTTATACCAAAACGAAACATGCTACAAGGAAGAAAACTCGTCAAACTATTATCCAACATTTCAATCGGTGCGCGAGTTGGCGATGTTCAGAACCAAGATATCCGACGCCCCAACCTTAATGAGTTCGTCCATCACCGTGGCAATGCGCTTCTTCTCGACCATGGAGCTGACTGCCACCCAGTTCTCCTCCTCCAGGGCGGTGATGGTGGGAGCGCGCTTGCCGGGTGTGATCTTGGAGGCAGTCTCGAGTTGTGCGCGAGGAATATTGTACTGGCAGAGAACAAATTTCTGCGCTGTGATCACACCGCGAATGCGCGAGGTGATCAGGTTCAAGAGATCACTGTTGGAGCCGCGCGATTTGACCAACACGGCAGTGCTCTCAACGACTGTGTCGATGGCCTTGAGACCGGCGGCCTTCATGGTTTCACCGGATTCTATTGCGCATATTAGGGATTTCTCAGGGGCATGTTGCGGCTGGAAAAATCACGTACCGACAAGATCGACAATCCCGTCTGCGACGCCTAGTGCGCAAGCGGCCTCGACACTACCACCAACGTACTTGAGCTTGGTCTTGGGCTTCTCGCCCTCTTTGACACCCTCCAGCTTGGAGAAGAACGCCTCTGACAGCGCGGTGAAGCTTGTCACGACATTTCTCCCGATGAGCTGCTTGGCCTCGGTGATATCGCCCTTCTCGGGGACCTGCACCTGCAGCTTGCAGCCACCGAAGCCGAGGTCCATGATTTCCTCGACACCGGATGTCTCGCCACGAGGAAGGGTAGCATCGTGCTCAGCGACCTGATCCCTGCCGGTAATGCCGAGATCAACGCGGCCTTCGCCAACAAAGGTAGGGATATCAGCGGCCGGCAGGAAGATCAGTGCAATGGGCAAGTTCTTGACCAGAGCAATGTCGAGGCGAGTTTCGCGGCGGAACTGGACGTCGGAGCCAGAAAGTAGATCAAGGGTGGCTTGTTGCAGACGTCCTTCTGTAGAGCGGATGCGCGGTTAGTCCTTGTCGGTGGTCGCTTTGCGAGATGTAGATGTGACTAGTGAGTCATAGCGCGGAGGGGACTTGCTTTTGGGGACGGCAAAAAGGAGTCTTCCTTCGAGGCTGAGATTTATGTCAGTACTTGTCGCCGTCTCTGAGTAGCAGGGTGCAATTGATTGTCGGGTTCGGTTCAATTGACTCACTGGTTGACAAGATCCATCGCGATCGAGCGGCGCGGGGCACAGCGATAAAGGATATGAAGATGGTTGCAATTCAATTGGGACCAAAGAGGCAAGCAGTTGATCCGACTGGCTCAACTGGCCAAAATAGTATAGAATTTCCAGGCAATGGGAGAAGTCAAGGCGTGCTTGGAGGGGAACCGGAGCTTCAATGCGGCAGAAATTGGAGGGGCAGTGATCGCCGGTTAAAGACCGCGATTCCCCCACGTGAGATGTATGGATGGAAACCACCAAAAATGGACATTTAGGAAAAGTACAGAGTTGGAAATTTCTATCGTGAGGAAATAATTGCTCTTTTTAATCGTGTCTAATTCACGCAGGAATGGCAGGAACGAGATCAGTTCAAGTCACGGTACTTGTAGCAGCCTTAGTTCTCAGGTGTCACAGATGATCCGCTGACTATTGACATGCCTGACGGGTCAGGTGTCGACAGCCCTGAGCCCTCGCGTAATTCCGAACCCACACAAGGCAAATTCATCTTCACATCCGCTTCTTCTCTATCCCCAACCATATCACCCTCGTCCCACGAGCTTAACGCCCTCCACCCTCTTCCAAGATGGATTCCAGCAAGCAGCCCGTCAAGCTCGTCAAGGTGACCCGTGTCCTCGGCCGTACCGGTACGTTGCCTGTCCCAATTCGCACCACAAATTCGATTCGAGATCCGTTGGGCCCAATTGTCCCCCGATGCGCCCGGATAACGTCGAAAATGGATTATGTGGAATCTTCAGAATCGAGCGAATACTAATATATGGTTTTGGTATTATACAGGATCCCGTGGTGGTGTCACCCAGGTCCGCGTCGAGTTCATGGACGACACCTCGCGCAGCATTATCCGTAACGTCAAGGGCCCAGGTATGCGCTTCGATTTTCCCCGCGTCATTGCATAATTTAAAAGGAGGAAATACTTGGATTTCACGAAGCTCGACCGTGAAGATGATGGATTCAACGTTCTTTCCGACCCAACGAACCACCACGCTAACGTGTCTGCAACCCACAGTCAAGGTTGATGATATTCTCTGCCTGCTCGAGTCCGAGCGTGAGGCTCGTCGCCTCCGTTAAAATCCCTCCGTCCGACATTTCACTCGCGCAAAGTCTTTCGTGTCTCTTCGTCTCTCGCATATCCCTCGCGTTCGGTTTTCTTTGATCGTTCTTCGGCCAAAATGTCCCCGCTTTTTCTTTCTTGCCGTACCTCTGACTCCCCCCGCCTCCCATCCTCAACCGCCGCGCCACCCATTTCCATTCGCTTCCCGAGTCTCGAGGCCTTCTCCGCTATCCGATGATCCAATTTGGAGGCGATGTCATGGGTGGAGGGATTTTGTCAGGGCAATCCATGCCCCGCACAGTTTCCCAGAAGTCGATCCTGGGTGTCCGAACGGGAGAGAGAGATGGAGAGAAACGAGGCAGATCCTAAACCCTGTTTATATGAGAAATGAAATGAGGTTGCGCGACTGGCTGGTTTGTGGACTGATGGGAAACGGTCTGGTCTGGTTTGGTCTGGTGTTTTACTACATACACACGCCGATTTGGGCGTGCTTGCATGGGCTCAATGCGACAAACGAGGTTGTGATGTCTTCTCTTCCGGCTGCTCTTCGGTGCTTAGAACAGAACGCCCTCTTGAACCAGGTCTGACCGACAAAAAGAACAATGGAATCCAAAACAAAAAAATTTTAAACTTCCGGTTCTATGTCGAGTTGCTACCCGTAGGTTGTAGATGTTTGATGCGGAGTGGAGATGCCATTCTCCTATGGATTGCAAGCTTCAATCCAAGTATCGGCGGTGTATTTTACACAGTCACCTGGGCAGATGCTCCGTGAGAGGATGTATCAAAATGGCTGACTGGCACTTCGAAGGTTATTCCAAGGTTTTGGGCACGAAGGTTGATAGGTAATGGAAAACGTAGGTATCTCAATCGTGAATATATATTGACAGCCGCAGTACCCACCTGGGCACCAGAAAACCAAGGTATTTACCTCTTCCAAGGTTTCCAGATTTCTAATAATTGCAAATTGAGCTGCTTATTTACACCTGACTACACTTTGCTATGCTTGTTTATCCCGACAAGTCTAGTTTGTCTTTAACCTCAACCATGGAAAACAATGCAACCTTCGCTCCATACCATACAAGACATAATGTACAAACCCAGATGAAACCTATCAAGGACAAATATCACCAGCTACAACTGTTCAACGCCGGCAAGCAAGCGTTCAAACACCTCATCAGCAGCGGGAACATCATCGCCTACGACACGGCCAACCGCCCCAGCAAGGGCAGCTACTCGCTTCCGCTTGATCTGTTCTTCCAGCTCAGCACTCTTGTGCCGCGCCACGTCGATAACAGACGAAGGCAGATTCGCCAGTCGAGCAACGTTCAGGCCGTAACTGCGATGCGCGACGCCTTCAGTAACTTCATAGAGAAATGTGATGTCCTCTTCATTCTCGCCAGACTCGGCAAAGCGCATGTGCACGTTGCGGAGCGCACGGTCCGGGAACGTGTTGACCATGCGCGAAAGGTGCTGATAATGTGTGATGAAAAGGGTGAGGGACTGGATGGAGCGGACCATATGGTCCAGCACGGCCTGGGCGATGGCGACGCCGTCGTGAGTCGAGGTGCCACGTCCTAATTCGTCCAAGATAACCAGTGATCGAGGCGTAGCGTGTTTGAGGATGTCTGCTGTTTCGGAGAGTTCGACCATGAAAGTTGACTCGCCCGCGAGCATGTTGTCGAAGGCGCCCATCCGCGTGAATACAGCGTCCAGTAGGCCTAGACGGGCGGATGCGGCGGGGACGTAAGATCCAATTTGACCCATGATTGCGATCAGGGCAACCTGGCGCACGTAACTGGATTTACCACCCATGTTCGGGCCGGTCACCAGGAGTGCACGTGTAGCATCGTGATCAAGAGCCGTGTCATTTGGTACGTAAGTGTCTGGTAGGAGTTGCTCGACCATTGGATGGCGACCTTGCTCAACTTGCAGACAAGGGTGCTCCGTATATTCAGGTTTAACGTAGCCAGGTTGTCGGGCGATGGTTGCGAGGGAGAGCAGGCAATCGAGCGTTGCCAATGACTGCACACAGTCTCGGAAGGATTGATATTGAACCGAGATCTCAGCCAGCAGCGTGGAGAATGCCTTATCGCAAGCTGCTGCAAGAGCTTCCTTATGCTGGTCCCGTTGTCGGACAAGTTGAATCACTTCAGGTGTGTGGAACCGAGATTTACTCTTTGTTCCACTGACCTTGACCCAAGACGCTGGGATCTTTTTTATCGCCAGAGAGCTATTCTCGACCTCGATCAAGTATTCAATGCCAGAGACTGTCGAATACTCTACTTTCTTCCGGCCGATACGGTCCCCGGCTACGCTGAGGTGTTCTTGCAGCTCGTGTTCAACACTGCCGATCCCCAGCTTGTGCTCGCTGATCTCATCAGTCTCTTCTTCGTCACGGAAGAAGGCATATTTGTCGTCACTCCGTGCCGCATGAAGGTTAATCTTGTCCAAAAATCGAGTCACATCTTCTTCAATAGTAGGAAGAGAGGCAATAGCCCCACTAATCAAGGGTGACTCGAACCCGGTATCAGCCGGGGCTTTAACTTCTGAGAAGGACATTGCAATAGTTTGCATCGTCTGCAGAACAGTGAGAAGCTCTGGCCGAGTGCACTTTATCCAAAAGTTAGCAACAAAATCCCTTGACAAAGCGGTATAACATAGGACGCACCTTTCCATAATAAATTCGAATCAAACTTCTCTCCAAATCACTCTTGATTTTGCTCAACAGCCCTTTCAACCGTTCCACGGAGACAGTATGCGAAGGGCTCGTCATTTCCTCCACGGCATTTGTTCGTTCTTCAAGACGAGCTTTGTCTAGCAAAGGTCGCCCGACCCAGCGCCGCAGCAGCCGTTGCCCAAAGCGAGTCTGTGTCCGGTCCATCGTCCAGAGGAGACTGCCTTTGGCCGTGTGATCCGTTTGGTTTTGGTAAATCTCCAGACTGACAAGGGTATTTCCATTGAGGAGCATATGTGACCGAGCCGAGAACGGCTGGAAATACTTTGTTAGATCAAACACATGTTCCAGTCCATATTCCGTCATGTGTTCGATCATAGCAGAAAGACACACGGTGACATGATCAGGCAACGCAAGAACATTTTGCAAAAGCTTGGCCGCCTGCACATCATCATCGGTGCCTGTTGCTTTCATTTTGCCGGCATAGAAGCTCGAGACGTGGCTGTGTGCTTCAGCAGTAGCGGTCTTTTTCTTTGAAGCTCGTTCCACTCGCACTGCATCTCCAAACACGGTCATCTTGCTGCCCGAAAGGTGTTGGACAAGCTTTTCGCTAGCCTTCGACATCTCCCCGACAATCAAGATCTCGCACGGTGCAATGTGCAATAGCCGAGTTTCGATCTCACTGCGCATGAAGCCATCCTCAAAGTCATCATAGATCACATCGCCGGTTGCTGGTTGAACAGCCACAATTCCAACGTGCACTCTTTCATCATTTCCCCAACCTTTGGCGTTGGTCTCTGTGATGCAGACCATGTATCCTGTGGCCGGCGAAGCGCTTCCTGCTGCCGGAGCCGGAGCCTCGAGACCCTCAATATCATCAATATAGGTGCCCTTGGTGTACAAGTTGGTCAACTTGCGAATGAAAGGCGCATTGCGATTGTCACCCGCAGCCTTGAGTGCAGCCGTCTCGATCTGCCGTACAACGCCAACCTTATGACCTGCCATAATAAGGCGCTTCACGTGGACATGTAGTCGATGAACAGGAATGCTGGCAGACGCAAAGCGGCCAAGGTGGGCCTCGGATGGATCTAGATGAATAGGAATGAGTATTTTGCTCGATAAATAGAATTATTTGAAAAGCACTTACGTTCATCGAATCTGAGCTTTCCCGGGATGCACACAATTCCTAGCTCTTTCGCTGCAGTGCGAGCATCTTCACCGAAGAAGCGAAACTTGTAGCCGACTTCGATGACCAGCACGGTATCCAAGTGTTGGCGTTTGATATCGATCACCTGCTTCTCCAACGGCGTGAGCTTGCCTCCCTTTTTGGTCGTACCCTTGCCCTTAGTTGGGGGAGGAGCAGGCTCATCATCCTCCTCAGCCTCCTCGCCCTCCTCGGCTGCAGCACCAGCAGCATCATTCAACGCGGTGCGCCCTATCCCGATTAGGCAGTCTGCTCCTCCGAGCTTCCGGACAAATTTCTGATGCAACTTCTCTTTCTCTTTTCGCCGCCTTACTTCTTCCGGGTCATGCTCATCTTGATTGGCGAGGGGGACCGTGGGCGAGCTCTGGAACTTGAACAAGTCGGTTCGTTGACTGCTGCTCAGCTGGGAGGCAGTATTCACTCGCGAATCTGCGGCTGGATGTTCTGGTTCCCTGGTGGCGGTCCCATTTGTCCTGGCACGTTTTTGTGGACGTACTACGACCTCATCTTCGTCGTCCTCGTCTTCGATCGGATTGGTATCGATTTGAACGGAACGAACTTCGGGCTCAGCTGGTGAGGCCGCTCTCTTCTCTAAATTTCGGTCTGTGGTTGGTTCCCTGGCTGTCTCGGATTCATTGGGGAGTTTCCGTTGCGTGGACGGGGTCTTTTGAGTGAAAAAGCTTGAAATGGTCTGTTGCTTGCGCTTCAGGGACGGAGACTGTGTGGAGGGTGGCGAGGAATGGGGTGCCATGATGTGTTATTCCCGCAACTAGAACAGAATAGTGCGAGATCAGTTGTTGGCCGGAACAAATTCCAGAATGATCAAGCTCCTGTTGAGCCACGACACTGTTGGAGTCACTCCGCAATCCCCGTACTTGACGCGTTGAGGACGCGTGAGGCGTTAATGGGTTGCTGAGTCAGTATCGATCATATTGCTATCGCGCCCTTATCGCGCTCCATACATTTCGGTGGGCTAAAGGAGAGCAAGGTGAACACGAAGCTCATTCCACACCCTGAGCTAAGTTATGACTTGGTTATGAAGAGCATGATGCGATATGAAATGCTATTTATGCAACCTAACTATAAGAGTTCAGTCCAGTCTACCACCGGCGCCAAGAAGAAATACACGCTCAACCATGCAAAACCATGCCCAGCAACCAGTTTGATTCGTGCAGATGAACACGATTCCCAAATGATAAGACCCTATTACTGTCATGTACCTTCTTAATGCTCTGTATCGAGAGTGGACCGAGGCATAATTCGAATACCCGAGAGTGTGATGTGATGTTCAGAACCAGGAGCAAGGGAGATGGGTTTACTCCGCATGGCTGTTCAAATAAAGCCGCGCGAGATCGTGGTCTTCTTCAGAGATCGTCGCGTCATCCGAGATAGCTCGTGAAATAGCTGTCCAGCCATTGCCGGCCACGGTGGCATTCTCGTCAAAAAGGCCGTTGCTTTTATTCCCATAAAAGCCTGCCTTGGAACTGGGGGCAAGGAGAGGGTTTGACTGATATCCACACTTGTCTTGCCCATGTTCCTGTCCAAGACCAATGCTCAACTGCTCATCGAAGAAATACCGGGGTGCATAGCCCGCATCGGTGGGACCCGATTTCTTAGGGAACGGAGAGGCCCAGGTGTGAAAATCGATTCGACCGTGAGGGTTCAAAATGGGCTCCATGTTTTCCTTGTCCAGGGAGGGTCCACCAGTTTTAGCCTCGTGGATGTTGATGGTATCCGGCTTGCGATCCAACATGAGACGAGCCGGGGTCAGAGTTTCCCTGGGGAGCTTCGAGTCGACATGCTGGTCTTCATAGCTTTGCTTGTCGCGGCGATCGTCATCGGAAAAGATAGTAAAGCCACTGAGAGAATGTTTTCCAAACGCCTGGACGGAAATGTCAAGCTCGCTATCTAGTCCTGTATAGGTCCCCTTTGAACTCGTCAAACGACCGAAGCCGCAGGGGGATCCAGCACTGTTTCCCAGGGTGACCCTTTCACTCCCGTCGTGAGTGTGCATAGCCGATCTTCTGGTGCGCTTTCTGTCCTGGGCACGCACCACGTTAGGATCAACCCGTCGAAGTGCGTCTCGTTTAGACCTGGTGGGACGGCGCTTCGGAACGGGGGTCTCTCCTTTCAAAGGACTGTCCTCGTCGACATTGCCGGAGATGATCCGTTCCCTCCGCAAGATTCCAGTGGGGGAAAAGACCAGCTCTGTTGGCTCAACTAGCAACGATGTGATCTCCATCATCTTCAGCACGCTTCCGTCCTTCTTTTGATTGCGTTTACGGCGCATCTGTTGCGTGGCCGAGTCAAATATGTCCATGCCCGGCCAGAGAACCCCCTTCAGCCTTGCAATCTCTTCGGCTCGGTCTCTATTGTTCTCCACGTCGTCTGGGTCTTGAAGCCGTCCGCTCCCATCGACAAAAGGGTCCGGGATGCCATTCCCAAGTGTCAAAGATATATCATCCCGCCGATTGCGAGTCCGCATCGGCTTTGGGGTCACAGGGAGAGTAAAATGGATGGTTTCTCCATGCCCGCGTGTGTTCTGTTCGCACAAATGACCCAAGCTTGCAGTAGTCAGAGATGGGGTTGATTCCCGAACAATTTGTACATGCGAGGATGGCTGATGCTCGGTGACCGCAGAGGTATCCGGAGTTACGTAGCAAGTCATGTAGGACTCATCCCCGTTTTGCCTCTCAGTTTCCGCACCGACCAACCGCGGATCGAGGAAATCAGGAAAGGAATTGCTCTTGCGAGGAGTAGGATCTACAGGCTCGATTTGGCGGGATCGTCTCGGGGGAGGTCGAACAGATGAGTCCACTGTCGGCTTTGTCTGTGTCTTTCTCTTCTTCTTCCGAGACTCCTTGGAGGTCATCCGGTCAGATAGCAATCGGGACAATTCATTGGTATGATACCATGTGTCGTACTCCTGAAGGAGCTCGAGTGCTTGAGCATCCTGGTGGCTGCGGACCTGGAGTTTGAAGTAATTTGCCAAGTGAGCCTTGGATGCAACATGAGTCAAGAGATGAGAAACATCGCTGAAATGGGGCTGCTCGGGGCAAATGATGCAGTATAGCATTGCAGCATCCATCTTTCCAACGGTGGGGGGCTGGATGCACCAACCCAGAAGGAAGTAGCAAGCCAAACCGAGTAGCACGGTACACCAAGAGACACGGCAAAATGCAGAGAAAATGCTGAAGGAGCGATGTGGGGGAGATGGAGAGGGAAAGAGAATCATGATCATCGTCTAGTGTAGCCGGAAGGTCGTTGGAGTGGGAAAGTATGAGCTACGCAGGAAGGAACAACCAGAGCGGTTCCGTCATCACTCAAAAAAAAGTTCATTTTTGCAAATCGATTCCATGGATTACCTAGAATAGAATGATGTGCCACGATGTCTTAACAGCCATTAGGCCATTGTGGGATGGTATGAAGCGGAATAAGTCAAGGTGGACATTGCTCTCCTCCTGCCTTGTATCCCGTGGCCCATGGGACAAAAGAACCACGGGTTATTAGATTGCAGGAGGATGTAAGAAGTGATCAAGGGATCCAGGCTTCATCATCACGAGGAATCTTTACCTCCAAAGCATCGACGGATCACAGATTTAGGCATACAACTGGGAAGCGGTTAGAGATTGATCGCACGGACTGGTCTCCAGTAGACATACTAGACAGGATCTACTTCGTGCAAGCCGTCCACGACACCTAGGAGACTCAAGCCTGCAAGACTGAAGTGGGTATGATAGACATCGACCATGTTTCCCGGTCGGTCGGCGAACCCTCCGGCGTCAGGATCCTGTG
This sequence comes from Penicillium sp. PG113-03A, assembly GCA_037042135.1. Lineage (NCBI taxonomy): Eukaryota > Fungi > Ascomycota > Eurotiomycetes > Eurotiales > Aspergillaceae > Penicillium > Penicillium sp. PG113-03A. The sequence goes on from JAXQJW010000146.1 coordinate 46,844, forward strand.
CCAATGTAAGCATCCGCATAAGTGAGGGCTGAGACAGGCTGACTGACCTGGCATTTGAGGATGAACGCCGCAAGTTTGTTACGATCAATCCAATGAAGTCGATCGATCATAGCTAAGCTTGTTCCGACCCACCAGGCATAGCAAGCATCGGGAAGTTTCTCTGGACGGCCATTGAAACCGCCTGTGTCCATTTGACGCTCGCTGAGCCAAGCTCCCAGACGATCCTTATTCACCAAGTCCAGGCGGCCTGCGATGGAGAGGGCGCCGATGCAGGTGAATACTTGGCCCGCGTGAGATTCGGCACCTGGACAGATACCGTATCCTCCATCGAAATTCTCACAGCTTTGGATGTAAGTCACCGCTTTAGGTACATCGACCAGGTCCATCAAGCCAAGTAGTGACAAGGCATTGAATGCGCCGTAGAGGAACCGAGTATCGGTTTCACCCCATTCGTCGCCTTTGAATACGCCCGTCTCACGGTCCTGCAGGTTCGCAATAACTGTCCAAGTTTAGTAGAGGGTAGAATGGGAAGTAAGGCTACGGGAAGGCACCGTACAAGACCCAACTTTCTGTTTGCCCCCACGGCCTCGCTTTTCCAACTCGTCCACAGCATCAATGATAACGAGGATCTGAACAGCAGAGACGGTGTAGAGCATGTGGGCGTCATGGCCCGGGGCAGCCCCAAACCCTCCATTGTCACGTTGACAGGAGAGTACAAAGTCAATGGTTTCCTCGCGGGGCAATGTGTCCGGATGACCAAGAAGATGGAGGGCTGTTAAGCCCCAATAGACTCCATTGAGTCGTAAATGTTCCGTCAGCCAGTACTCTAGCTCATCTTTCCTGGTGTCCAGCTTTTTAATGTAAGCGACATGCTTGAGTGTATGTAGTTCCTGACCAGAGACCCCAGCCGCCCTACCGGGGCCCGATACCAGAGCCATCAGACGACGTGGACTGATGTGGGCTGACAGGTTCCAGGGAAGACACTGAAGATGTTAGTCGCGACAAGGAAGACTAAAGAAAGCTTGCTTGGCATCTGGGATAGGAGCCTCGGCTTGACCCAAATCGAGGAGGCTCTCAGATCATGCTGTCATTAGTGAAGGGTAATCAACTGGACTGCGCCGAAATGTGGCTGAACTTAACTTGCGAATTCTGTGTGGGCACGTGGGCGGTCAACCATGGACTAGGGTTGGAATAATCTAATAATGACAATAAAAAAATAACAATACGGGGACATAAGTGATTAATTATTTCATATTATCATTGAATATTCTTTATGGAAATTTAATCTATTGTCTCTTCTATGGATGATACCTCATCGTATGCCGAAATACTACTTCGTTATGGATCTGGTCCAAGTCACTGTCTTTGAAACAGACGGTTCTCTTTACAAGATCAAATCCCACTGAGCAACCCAGGATGGCTCTTCATGCCTCACCTTGGATGATAAGTAGCAGAGACAGCAGGGAGGATGGGGTACACCGTGCAACCGAGACAGGCAACCCGTTATCGCTATTACTATTAATATTCTCATCCGCAAGGCCATGCCTGAGCCATGGGGCTGTGGGAATAGCTTCCGGGGATGGGGGCCCAAAGTGGATGAATATGTGAAACTTGGGCGAATTCAGAAGAGAAACCCAAGTGGGCCAGCGCAAGTGCCCACGACACGTTTCGTCTGACGCGCCAAGGGCGATGTACCCCTGAACGATGATAACAACGGTCCTTGTCGTACTCGAAGCGAAATCAACATTCTCAAGGACCTCATGAACCCGGATTGAGTCAGGGATGACGCTGCTCCTTTTCGATTTGAGATCAGTTTCATCCTTCATCCATATACCGGAGCTGGTTGATCCTGAGCATGACAACCATGGGTGAGCGACAGGTACACTTCGCTTGGGATTTGCAAATGCCTGGTCCCTGCTCCACTTTGTCAACCAATAGCATATCGCTTGCAACGCAAGGACCTTGGATCCGACTGCCAGACCCATTGGCTCTTGACGATGGAGTGGCCTCCGATCAATGGGATTCAGTCCACTTGGTACGGTTGTGGATAGAGTTGGGACACTATCCCACCGCCGCTCGGGCATTTCGGACTGTCAATCAATCGAATGATCATCCACTTCTCGTTAGGGGAGAGAAGTGGGCTCGTATCAACACAAAACGGACTCCAGGAAGATGAAAGATCCATGGAAACGGCAGAGTGATTGACCCATGAGCTCATGCTCATAGATCAAATGATGCTGGCGGCCCGTCATGACGGGCCAAGTGACGTTTGCCTTTCAGGGGAAATCAGAAATTCCAAAATAGACAAAATTAATACATAATCAATTCTATCGTCTTTCCACTTCCATACCGTTGATCATTGTAATCTCAAACTCTCTCCAAGTCTTGGCTTCAACCTTGCATAACTCTGCCTGAAAACACGCATTCCCCCACAATTCGCGGCTTCACCAATTTGATCTCACTCCTTTCTTGACTTTTCTTCCCTACAAAAGTCGAGGAACATTCTCCCGGATCGGCTAGCGTGATCCAAATCCTCCCGTGCTACTGCGGACACTACGCCAGCGCTAAATCCATTAGGGGACTTGGTTCGACCTTCCCCTTGACTCGCTTCGACTTGTTCTGCTTCTTGCGCCGATCCTTGATCTGGAAAAGAGGGGGAAAGCAGGTGACGGGTTTTGGAACCTTCATTCCAGCTCACTACCTGGACATATCATGAGGGGATCTCTGGTGAGTGTCTATATGATGATGAGTGCTTCCACATCGTCTGCCTTCGGTGCCGGGCCTTGTTGATAAAAGAACATTCCCTCTTTGTCTTTTGCGCTTTCATGTGTTCTGCTGTCCAACTGGTCTTTGTGAACATGCCCATAAAATGGCTGGGACTGATTGTCGACTTTGTCAGATCGCATTTCCTCGATAATCGTTCGTTGCCCGACCCGACCCCGTTCGTCACTCCCTTCCACAACACGGAAATCCGCTACCCACGCATCCATTCCTTTTGGCGGAAGGATTCATATCGACTCCGAAAGTCAAGCTCTAAAATCACGAGTGTGATCAGGTACATTTCAGCCGCAGCCTGGATCGGCTGCCTTCTCATGCTGACGTCTGTTCGCAGCCCCTAACCCGGTTATCGGCGTCACGACCGACGCTGCGCTGCACGCTGAGCCAGCATCCCCTCCTATCTGCCCATTTCCACGATTGGGAACCTTTGCGAGTGTTAGTTCAACATGCCGTCACGGAATTCCACGGTGCCGAATCTGGACCTCAGTTCCTTTAAATCGGACTCACATCATGCCAAACTCTCTTCCCCTCGTTCCCCGGGAGCTTTGAGTTCCGATGGCCCTAGCCCCCTGACACCGCGATCTCCTAAATCCACCTCCAGCTCTCCGCTCTTCAAAGGTGCGACCATTCGCCCGGTCACCCAGGACTCGAACACCAAAGCAAACAGTCCTACAATTCCTGCGTCACCTGGTGCTTTGGCCCCCGATTCCGGCGCTGAGCCCTCCACGCCTGGGCTGACGGCCATTCCCCAATACTTTCCCTCGCCAAGGGACTCACCGAGGGACATCAAACACTCACGGGATGGTTCCAAGTCCTTTTTCGGTAACTTGAAGGCGCCCAAGTCCTCTCATAGAGCACACCGGTCAGATAGTTCCGAAACATCAACAGAAAACCCCACAAGCCGTGGAAGCTCGAGGGACCGGAAAACACAGATGGCATCGAAACCATACGACTCGACACCGGATTTGCCTGGAATAATCGCTCAAGCAGGAGGGAATGATCATAGTGAGTTTTCGTCTTTTCTTGATATTGATCGCATATTGAACGATATGAGACTAATTGATTATTCTGAACTAGATGCGACCTTGGCTGCCGAGAAAAGCCCTCAGTCAAGCGGAAATAAGAAGGTTGGGACTGATTCCGAGTCCAATCTATCGAAGAAGAGTAAACCACGATTTGCAAACCTTTTGACCCGATCTCGATCTATACGTGTTGATGAATCCTCCGGCAATAGGGCTCCTGGTCGACGACCATCAACCGGCTTAGCCAAGCTGGAGGAGTTTAACGGAGGCGATTCTCAGAACTCGCCTCGCCCAGCGACAACACGTCCTGAGCGAGCAACTCGCGGAGGCCTAGTTCCCCCTGAACGACCGGCGGACACTGCTTCCATTCGAAGAGAACGGTCCCAGGGTGGATCTATGGTCAATTCTGGCTCTTTAAGCCAGGTATCTGGTGCATCGGCAGCAATCTTCAACAATCTCAAGCAGTCCTCAAGTGGCGCCGCCGACCGTATTGGCAAGGCAGGAAAGGGTTTCTTTGGTAAAATCACACGGAGTGGGAGTACCAACGAGCGCGAGTTGGTCAACGACGACACTTATGTCTGCTCGGTGATTAACCTCCCTCTTATCGAGCAAGCGAGGAGGACACGCATCGCCAAGAAATTGGAGGATTGCAGGGACAAAACTGAGTTCTGGATGCCTGCCCTTCCTTATCGTTGCATCGACTACTTGAATTTCAAGGGCTGCGAGGAAGAGGGTCTTTATCGAGTACCTGGCAGTGGTCGAGAGGTGAAGCATTGGCAGAGACGGTTTGATACAGAATTGGATATCAGTCTCTTCGATGTCCCCGACTTGTATGACATCAACACAATTGGGTCTCTGTTCAAAGCTTGGCTCCGTGAGCTGCCAGAAGAAATCTTCCCGAAGAAAACGCAGGTCATGATTGCTGCGAAGTGTGAGGGTGCCACAACTGCTCCACAGATGCTCAAAGATGAGCTCTCAAAGCTGCCCCCATACCACTACTACCTCTTGTTTGCCATTACATGCCATCTCAATCTGCTTCACTCCTATGTGGATCAGAACAAAATGGACTATCGCAATCTGTGCATATGCTTTCAACCTTGCATGAGGATCGATGCGTTCTGCTTCCAGTTCCTTGTCTGCGACTGGAAAAATTGTTGGCAGGGGTGTTGGACCGAGAAGGAATATGCCAAGAAGGAGAAGGAGATGGACGAGCTGGAAAGAAAGGCCGCGGAGGAGCAGGCAGCCGCTTCTGCTGCTAAGATTGAGCCCCCTCGGTCTTCCTCCAGCCATGAGCGTGCTGTTTCGTCTGGTTCTAGCTCCCAGGCCGAGGAAGATCAACCGCGTCCTCAGACAGCTGGAAGCCGGAAGGCTAGGCCAAAGAACATTGAAACCTCCCACAGTCGGAGCGTCTCTCAGCTTCCGGAGCTTGGCCCTCCTCTTTCGCCCATTAAGATATAGAGCAACACTTTCTTGCTCCTGGCATGGTTCAGCAAACCAGCTACTCCATACAACCAGTATTTGGCTCTCAGAAGGAGGGATATTCTAGCCCTCGCTGGTTATCAGAGCCTACGTCGAGTATTGCTGTTGGAGTTCTCAGCCGTTATCCGTTATCTGCCCTAGACTAGCATTGTCAGTGCATGTCCTGGCGTCCTTGGTATTGGTGTTGGTGATCTTTGATTTATGTTCGTCTTTTGTATATCTCGTGTTTGCACACTGATCCTGGCGATTGGTGGTTCCTTTCCTTGATTATCGTTTTCTCTCATCCTCTCATCTCAATTCCTCCTGCGCCACTCTGGGAACACACCAAAACGTCGTTGTCTATTTTGTTATTTGTTCAGATTCCCCTTTGCGATCTAAACTGTCTTGTCTTTGCTTTTATATTTGTTCGGCTGGTCTCGTCTTGATCTTGGCGTTCTCAATTCGAACTTTGTACATTAGCGGCTGTGGGATGGCATTTTCGACCCAATAAAGACCAAGTTGATTCTACTTCGCATGATGCCGGATACATCGCGACCAGTGCACCTTAAGTATAGCTGTGACTATGAGCGTAATGGGGTCGAAGACGATATAAACAATGCTTTTGATATAGCCATATGGACTGTCGTGAATGAACTAATCCCTCGACTCCCACCCCAACGCCAAATAACAAGAACAAAAAGCATGCAAGTAAAGTCACTATTGCAATCAGTTCTTACTGCTGCCCGGATTCTTTGACCGCCGCTCATTAGATCGCATCTTGCGCTCATTCCGCTTGATCCTGTCCTTTCGCTCGGCCCGAGACATCCCACGAATGGAACTTCCCTTAGCAGCCGCATCCTCTTCTTTCTTCCAGTCCTTCTCAGGCACCTCGACGAGCCACTGATCGTCTTCTGCCTTGTTTTTGCCCTTATAACCCCACCGAGGCACCCACTCGCCAGATGCCTCGTCGTATACCAGCTTCTTGCGTCGCTCCTTATCCGCCAGCGCCGCACCAGGCTTGCTGCTGTATTTGCCGATACCCTTCTTGCGGGCAAACAGCTCCCACTTGGTAGGTGGCTTGGGTGTAGGCAGTGGCTTGTGTCGTGGGAGCGGGGTGTTTGGAGCCGGAAGGCTTAGAAGCACACCGTTCTCGGCTGTGGAAGTGATGTTGCAAGTTGTGAGGAGCTGGTTCAGCAGGCACTGGGCGCCATCGCGGGCGGTTGCTTTGAGAGAGTCGTTCAGTTTCTCGGTCTGTGAAAGCTCCAGCGGGTTTGGATCGTTGGCCATCAGGTGGCCCAGGTCAAATGTATATGGGGTTGGCTTGGAAACTGTAATGGGCCTTGAGACTGGGTTAGTGCTTCGTCTTCGGTTTGGAGTAGCGACAATATCGTACAGTTTCTCGGGCTTGTTTGAGCCCTCCATCTCAACGTCTGTCATGGCGACGGTATTAACAAAACCAAGATGTCTGGGAGTAGCAATGCGACGACAATCCACTTGCTCGGGCCAAAGAAAAAATAGTGACACCGCCATCGCATGCTTCTTTTTTCTGCCGAGGGTGACTAACACACGCCCACCGCCATCCTAATCGGGGAAGAAGGAACCCATCAAATTATTATGCTCGTTCTCATGTTTCTCGTCGTTCCAGCCCCGAGTCTTCCACCCACCTCCAATTCTCTCCGAATTGTCTCACGCTGGCACTTGTGCCAGTGTCTTTGAACAATGGCTTCTGCCTGGTGCTGGGGCTGCCTCTCGCGGCTTCGTCCGACACCGCGAGCAATCCTTCCTCCGGCCGCAACTCCCCGTATAGCGTGCGCCCCCTTCCACGCATCCGCCGTGCAATATGCCCAACCCGCGAAGAAGAAGGGTAACAGCTTGACGCCAATGAAATACCGACAGGGTCAGACCCTGCGAAGGAAAAAGAAGAAGACAGTCGAGCGAGCGCGCCCTCCGGCCGTCGGCGAGCGCAAGGCTTTGCGGAAGCGTGTCGTGCTGAGCAACCCCAATGCTCTCGAAGTCGAAGACATGCAGGATCTGAGCCCGGAAACTATGATCGATGCCCGTCTCCGGGGCGCGGTTCTCGGACTGCCTGTGTCTATGATCGATCAATTGAGGGCCGTGCAGGCTTTCAAGCCCAAACAGGGTTGGTCGATATTCCGTCGACCGGGTACGGTGGTGCGCCGTGATACCCTTGAAATGGGTCGCGCTTTTGAGAAGATCTCGGGTGCTGGTGATGCCCCGGAGAAGGGCAAGGTAGTTAAGAAGATCGTTACAGGATTGAAGGGATCTGGCAAGTCCGTGCATTTGCTTCAGGCCATGGCTATGGGGTTCCTGAAGAACTGGGTCGTTATATCAGTTCCTGATGGTAAGTTCTTGCGTGCCTTGTCCAAAGCACCACATGGCGTCGCGATTGCTAATACTGAAATACAGCCCGGGACCTCGTGTCCGGTGAGACCAGCTACTCTGCGATTGAAGGCACCAACCCCCCGCAATACGCCCAGCCCAACGCCACATCCACTCTGCTTTCCCGCACGGTTGAAGCCAACAGGGAAGTGCTGGCTGGTCTTCGTGTCTCTCAGAAACACCCCGCTCTGCCGGGACTCACACCCGAGTCGACCTTGGAAGATCTGGCCATGCTTGGTTTCCAGGATGCTGCCGTTGCTTGGCCGGTTTTCCAGGCTTTGTGGGCTGAGCTCACGGCTACCGCACCGGCAGCTGGTTTGGAGAAGAATTTCCAGTCCCGTCCCCCCATGGTCGTGACCGTTGATGGACTTGCTCACTGGATGGGAGAGAGTGCTTACCGCGCCTCTGACTTTACTCCCATTCATGCCCATGATCTCGTCTTCGTCAACCATTTCCTATCACTTTTGAAGAACGGGGAAACTTCGTTGAAGAACGGCGGCATGTTGCTGTACGCGACTTCAACCTCCAATAACCCAAGCAGCTACAGCCTTGGGGTTGGTATGGAGCAGCTCGCTGCCCGCCAGCAGGGTATCAGCCCTTCGTCTCCTGATTATCCGTCGCCCGAGGCATATAGCAATGCTGATACCCGCGTCCTGGAGCTGTTCAAGCCGGCTGACAAGACATCGAGCCCCCTTGAGCTCCTGACTCTTGGTGGTCTCACTCGGGACGAGACTCGGGGCTTTATGGAATACTTTGCTCGCAGCGGTCTTCTGCGCGAGAACGTGAATGAGACCTGGGTGGGCGAGAAATGGAGCTTGTCCGGCGGTGGCATCATCGGCGAGCTGGAGAAGCTTGGCCGCCACGTCCGTAACCCGGCGCAAGCTATTCCCATTCAGAACTGATTTCATCACTTGTGCTGTTGATGCATCTCGAAAGGATGCTGTATTGTATATGGGACAACGGGGCTTTGGTTTGCAATTCTTCTCTGTACTTTACCAGTCTTAACAAGTCTCTGTTTCAGTTTGTATACATATAAGGTTATATCTCCGAACGACTGCTCGCATTTTTGTATAGTCTCGTCACCCTCACATCCATTTGTAGTATCAACCTTGGATGCTCCCCTCATGCATCCAGACTCTTCGGTCCAATGGGCCGCACGAGATCAGGAAAATCAAACCTGGCCGCCACCTTCAGGCCAATGTTGTTACCAGGATGCGCTTCACGGTTCTCGCCACGGAACAGGAAATTCATGGGAAATCCAACATCAAAATCATAAGCCCCCTCAATCTCAGCGATATCCTGATCCGACAAAGCAATCCCGAGCGCCTCGATATTCTCCAGCAAGTGCTCTACCTTGCGCCCGCCAACGATAGGAAATACATAGGGATGCTTGTGCATCACATATGCCAACGCGATACTAGTAATCACCGTGTTATGGCGGGCAGCCACGCTCTCCAGAACTTTCGAGACGGTGATATCAACTTCGCGTGGCTCGACTCGACGTCCCGGGTTGCCGTTCTTAGCGAGTTCCTCGCGCTGTGCAGCCGTCTTGAAGGCACCGCCGCCGAGTGCGGCCCATGGACAAAGACCCATGCCTTCGGCCGTGCACATGGGGATGATGTCGCGCTCGAGGTCGCGCCTTGCTGCGTTCCATTGGCCTTGGTAGACGCTGAATGGACGGAGGCCATGATCGCGGGCATCTAATAGATCAGGTGTGTTAGTCTAATGATCTCTTTTCTTATCCTTGTCGATAGGATCATTGGCATAACTTACATTGATTGGCGCGGCTGACGATCCAAGCTGGCGTGTCACTGATCCCGAGATAAAGTACCTTGCCTGCGACGACGAGGTGATTGAGGGATGTCATGACCTCTTCGATGGAGGTGCTAAAATCCCACCAGTGGACATACAGCTAGGAGGATATTAGCTGGGAGTCTGAATACTCATGGCTAATGCTGGGGCAGACTGGAGCGTACCAAGTCAATGTAATCCGTGCGAAGTTTTCTCAGGCTTGCATCCACCGACACCTTCAAGCTCTTCGCATTATTGCCAACCGTATTGGCCTGGATTTCTCCAGGTATGTGAAGGCGATAGGGCGAACTGTACTTGGTGGCGAGGATCATCTGGTCGCGGATACCGCGAGACTCCATCCATTCGCCGAGCCATGCTTCCGAATCTTCGTTCTGGTAGTGGTTGGCTGTGTCAATGAAGTTTCCACCATTTTCATAGAAGGTGTCTAGAATATTGAATGAGGTTTCTTTGTTGCATTCGCCGACTTCGTCTTTCCTGTTTGGGCGAGTATGAGTATTCCGTAGGTGCATTTATGGCACGATAGATCTTGTAAATGTATCATTATACGTACCATCCCTCGCCAAAATTCATAGCACCCAGGCATAAAGGGCTGACCTTCACACCCGCCGTTGGGGCGAGTAGACGGTAGCGGCCTAGACGAGACTTGGGTGGTGCGGCCGCAGCAAGCATAGCGCTGATGTTTTTGTGTTTTTGGTAATTGTTTTGATGAAAATGCAAGTTTAGGGAGTGACTGTCGGATTGAATCACACCGGATGAATGAATTGGAAATAAAAGTTTTTGCGTTCTTTGTTGGGCTTTATATAGATCTCGAGTAGCGAGGCTTGGCTAAAAGGTGTGACTAAATACACACTTCTTGGTCCGCCGCTTACAAATGTGTCTTTCTTTCATGAAGATGGTCTTAAGTCAGTGGCAGATTGTCTACTAGCTCGGGGAGGCCGAGGCTCTGAGAAGATGGGTTAGCAGAAACCATAGGGGTGCTATGACGATCACAGGATTTTTACCATTCTAAAAAGTGTTTAGAAGCAAGAGGCAATCGTGCTAGACTCGATCGTTAGACTAATTCTTTCGGAGATATTAGAGAAGTGCGAGCCTAACCCATTTTATAGCATTGAAAGTGTGTTGGAATTCACTCCAATGATGATATTCGAGGAATAGGCCCACTTTCCCGTTGTTTCGGAGATAGCCGAGGTGCATTTTCCTAGACATCATCTTGGTCAATCGAGTCAAGATAAATACGTTCCATTTTAATCGGCAGTATCTGTTCTTCCTTCGTAAATTAAGGTTATCTGACTGAGGCTCGGTCTACCATAAACCAAGTTTAGTACCTAGGCTCTTCAGATTCATTGTAAGTTCCATCTACAGAAGCTTCTTATAGTTGCAAGCAGTGGCTGATTCATAGCCATCATTGACTCATGTGGTGTTTCAGTCATTCAAATCAAATCTCATCCACCTAATAGTCTCCAGCGAGCCTGGACGGTCTTGGAGATTGCATGGGAAACTCCTGGACCGATATCTCATCCCAAGGAAAAGAAATATTCGGTCCAAGGCCAGACTCCATATAGACGACTCAGTTTCATATCCGATCGAAAATGTCAAGCTGGGAGGGTCACAATTTGACTGAGAGGTATGCAATGTAACAAGTTACAATTTCCGTGGCAAAAGGGAATTCAGCTCACGAGCTCATAAAAGAATGTTGTGACACCCCCAAATCAACAGCAAAGCCATGAAAATGATTAAGTTGGAGGCCTGAACCCAAGCTAGACTCCATATTGGGCTGCCGGATCCATGGTGGAGAGGCAGTGCAAAGATACTAATTTTGGCATTGGTCGATATACGAGGAGCATTTTGTCCTATACTTTTACTATACTATGGCCAATATGATTTTGTTCCGATCTTTAAAAGTTTCAATAACTGGGAGTTGAAGCCAGCATTCATGTTGCGAGCTATTCGTTTCATCGTGCTAAAATATTATCATACCCGAAATTTATCTATTTCAGTCCACATCTTATTATTTTTCGATCCTATAGGCTCAACTGCCTGGACTATATCTTCTAGTTGAGCCTATTTTTGGCTCGGGGTGGGGCCGCATCAAAGCCACGCCAAAGTTGATTTCTTCCCCTCGACGATAGCGCCGAGTTCGAGAGAAGGTTCTCTCTCTTACCCATCACCAATGCTATGATCGATCATGTACGGACACTCGAATCAGTCCGATCGCCAGCCAGAATGGCGACTTCCGCCCTCTCGTCGTCCTGTCGGTCAGCCTCCTGAGCCCGGGATGCCACCTCCACCTCCCCGTCCGCCGACCACGCCAGCGTCCTATTCTACTTCAAATTATAGCCCGATCCCGACATCGACATCTCCAGTGAATCCCAGTATATCACCTGCATCCGGGCCCAGCTCAGACCCTCGAACGTGGGGAGTGCGATATAATCAACATCAGATCTATGCTCCCCCTCCTCTTCCGGTAGGCTACGAGTTGACCGTGGTATAAAAGACTGTGCTTGAAACAGACTGACTCTTCCTCCAAGCCACGACCCTCCAGCACGAACGAGCAACCCTATGCATATGCGCAGCCACAAGCGCAAACTCCGTCGCAATCACCCCCCATAAACACGAGCCCCGTTCAGTCGGGCCCGAACCATGGATACGAGGCGTTCGGAGAGGCACAACCTTCCTCTGGCGCAAGCATGCCGCCGCCCTATACACCTCAGCATGCTTCAGTTCCTGCTCCTGCTCCTCCCCCGAAGATTCCGCAGGGACATCAAAATCCGTTGAGACAAAGCGGCCCCCCGCTGTCGATCTCCAATAAGCCTAAGCTCCCGCACCTTTCGTCGTTGAAGGATAACGTTCCTACAAGTGCATCCGCGCTTGGACCGGGAACACCTTCAGATTGGGAACATTTGGGCCCAACCCCTGGGGACTTCGATGATACGCCATGGTTCCCTCCTAGGAGACCCCAACCAATTCCTCAGGAAACGGTCCAGGCGCCCCCAGGATCTTCGACAGGAACGCCACACTCGAGCACTGGCGGCCATACGTCGAATCCGACCCCGCGAATAGAAACCAACCAATTCCCCCAAAAGACAGAGGGGGAAGCCAACCATTATTCTCAAAGGCATTCTATCTCCCCCATTAGCCCCGAGTCCAGTCAGGCGCAGAACCCGCCCACTCCTCCTCCGGCCCGACCAAGTCGCAGTAATTCTGGCGTTTCATTCGAAGACCATGCCGAAAGCATTGATAATGTCATTGATGCATGGGTTCAGCCCTTGGCGCCGGCAAATCGACAAGCACATTCAGAGCGGGAAGACTCCGGATCACGGCCCGATGAGCATACTCGAAAAGGCGAGGAAACAACCGTCGAGTCTCCAAAGCCTTTGCAGAGCAACCTGCCTCCCGCTCAGGACAGCACTGCCAGTCCGACCCAGACACTTCCAGCAGCAGAGGTACAAGTAGGCTCGCCAGCACCGAAGACTGACCCATATGAAGATCTTGACCCGTGGTCCAAATCGTCGTTAACCCGCTTCGTGGCTATGCTACGCAAGGAAACGGTGGCCGACTCAGACGAGGAACGTTTCAAGATCTTCACCACGTTCATGTCCAAGGAGACTAAACTGCGCGAAATCTTGTACAACATTGAGCATGATGTTGAGGCTCCTCAGCAGTCTTCTCGTGCTCCTGAGCCGGCACCTCAACAATCTGCCGCGCCCACTCCTCCCGCAGAAGCCCAAAAGGAGCCTGCGTATGAAACTGGTTTGATTCCTGTTGAATCGGAAGACATCACCTCGCCTTCAACGACTCCGCCTGAGAGCAACGATGCGGATGATGCCGGTAGTGAGTATAGCGCAGGTGGTCGTCCGATTCTTGCAAAACAGGCACGTCAAAGCTTACAGTGGCTGCCAAAACTTGCAAACCTTCCTCAAGGCGAATCCTCTGGTCAGCTCGCCAAATCTCCATCAGCTCCGTACTCGGCAGATGACCGCGCGCAAAAGCAGATCTTGGAACCACTAGAAACAAACCCCCCGCGCCCAATTTATACTCCCTTCCAGTATACAGAAGGGCCCCAGCGAGGCTCAGATAATCTGACGTTTGATCGACCTGCATACGAAGCATACTCAGACCTGCGGCAAGCCTCAGCTGTGAGTGGACGGATCATGTCAAATGCTCCACAGCCTACTTCTCGTTCAAGGTCGGCTTCCTTTGCGACTTCCCCAGCCCAGAATGAACATGACGAGACTTTCCTTGGGTTTATTCGTCACAAGAGTAACGCGTACCAATCGATGAATCGCCGTAACACGACGCCTCTACCGCTGCTTCCCGAGGCCCTTCGAAAGGGTCGATCGGATAATGTGGTTGAGGATCTACGAGCTTTGGTCTGGACACCTTTAGACCAACAGTCAGAGAGTTCATGGCACATCACTACTCGGGCAGGCCTTGAAAAGTTCCCTGATGATTTTTCGTACATCCAACGAACCATTGACGACTGGGAAACACCGGCAAAGATCCGTCGAGACAAATTGGACCAAGAGCGCACTGCACGACAGGAAGATTCCGAGGAGCAGATTGACGACCTTTTCAATGGAAAAGAGATTGGCTATGCGGATATCAATACCCTGGAGGAGGATTTCCGACAGACAGAGGCTCGCGTGCAACTGGATGAGGAGCGGCTCGAGGTTGAGGACTTCATCAGTCGTGTCTTTAGCCCTCTCGATGAACGGTTGAAAGAAGAAATCTCGACACTCCGCAAGTCGTATGACTCGGCTTTGAACCAACTTGATCGAGAGCAAAAGGCCAAGAATTCGCCTGCTGAGCAACACAGTCCGTCCGTGACCATGAAAATGATCAATGAAATCCACAACAAGCTGGAGATTCGATTTCAAAAAAGGCTCGAGATTGCTTTGGACTGCGAGCGCCGTCGTAAAAAAGCAGAACGTCGACCTCTGGTTTTCATGGGTGACATGGCGAGTCTACGGAAGCTCGACGGGGATTTCGACCGGATGGAAAAGCGAAACATCTTGGAGGCGGCCAAGGATCGCGATGACCGAGCCAATCGGCTCATGGATTCATTCGATGATGCAATTCTACACGGGCTAGGTATGAACCAGAGTCTCCTGGACGAACTTTCGTCGAAAGCAGCCCGTCTAGATCCCTCGACTCTCCGCGCTTCCAAATTACCGGATTCTGAAATTGAACAGATCCTCCAGTCCGCGGCGACCTTCGTCGCGTCCCTTCGAGCCGATTCCGAGGCGATTCTGCGCATCTCGGGGGTTGCGGACATGACCCTCAACGAGGCCGACTACAACGTCTCCGTCGCCGAAGCGCGCTATGCCAACTCGGAACCCGATGTTTTTCGGCGACTTGAAGCCGAAAAGCGAAAGGAGGATGCAATTCTTCGGAAAGAATTGGAAGACAAGCTGAAAAGCATTCAGAAGAGCCCACAGGAGATCGACACCATGATTCAACGTGCCCTTGACAACCTGGGCAAAGACCCTGAGGCCGCAACCCCCATCCGAACCTCGGACGATGTAGTTACACCGCGCGAGTCTCTTGAGGTTCCAGCTGTCGAGGATCGTCCGGCAATCACCACATCTCCTCCCAGTCCGCCGCCGGCCCCGGAGCATGCTTCGGATGCAGAGACGGAGCACCAGGAGAGAATGCGCAGGGCGCTAGAGAATGCGAAAAAGCGCAACGCTGCCCGCAATAACCAATAATTTAGGCGCGTTGGGTGCATCCATGGTGGAATGGATTTGTTTTGACCTTCGCAATATACCCCTCGTTTATGCGCCAGGCCGCATTTTATTCGATTGATTCATTCTTTTCTCTGCAGTGTTGATTGTCATTGGATACCCTTTCTCGGCTTGCGCTGGTCATGTACCTGCAGTATGTAATCTAATTTTTGAAATATGATCATTGGCAGAGAACTTTCGAACCCTGTAGACCAAGTGATGTGCAGGCTTGGACCACAGACCAGTCAAGAGTGAGAGTTTAGATCGGAGTCTTTTTCCACGTTGAACCACTTTTCTCCCTTGCTCAGCCCAATATGCTCAGCCGCCGAGACCTTTGCAAAGCCAATTTCCCTTTAACTCTTTTGATCCTGCAACGATCATGTTCTGTTCTGTCAGCTGTGGCTGCGCGCTTTGATAGGGCCAAATTGCTCCAGTGAATGACAGGGAAATGAGATCAACAACAAACTTTCTTCCACATTATTATTGTGATATCAACTGATGCCATGTGGACAAGGCACTCTTTTAGGCGCCCGGACACAGCGATTGGCGGCCGAAAGCCAACCCCGGCTGTGTTAGACGCCAGCTGGTGCCGATCAACACGTTTTGCGCAGGAGGGTTCAACCACCGCTCAAATGCGCCGATGACGCTTTCAAGAAGAAATCCCAGAAATGAGTTGGCAGGGAGGCAGTACCTCCAAGCCCAATATCAATATCGGCGGGTCCTGCCGTGCCGCACAGCCATTTTCAACGGCGTGCCCAGAATCGCTTCGCACCCCCTGCTCGCTAATATAACACGATCGATCGAGCAAAAACACTAAACGGCTCTTCGGCCGAGGCTAATTTACCCCCTCCTTCCCCCGCCAATGCGCAGTTTCGCGCGCAGGAGCATTTCCCCTCCCTGTGCCGCGTGGGACTGGGAGATCGGAGAACTCTTTGCCAATTGACCCTAGGCCGATATGCAAGGCAACCTTTCCAATCACCAACTCCGGATGTTATGGAGAATTTATTCTAAAGATCCTTGCGGTGACTATACCTTGGTCCTTTCATAGGCCGCAAACATGTCCCGCCGAGATCGAGATGACTTCGACACAGCACACTTTCGCTCTATTAGGAAGGAGTCAGGGTTCTTGCTGCAGGATCGACTTATGATCGATCCAGCGTCTGGTGCGCCACCTGATTGCTCGCGTGGGCTTCCCTCTTGCGCAGGATCGGCTCCCATGACGTTCAGCATGGATTCCACTGACTAATTTTTTGATGACGATCTCGTTCGTATCCCTGAACGAGAGCGAAAGAGCACGGAGTAACGAAGAAGGGACTCGTGGGAGTCTACGGGAAAGGATCTGGATCATAAGACTAATTAGTCTCTATCCGGAGTGGATCCATCGAAAGAAAAAGAAGGGGAAACAAGGTTGAAGCTGCTGCTCTCGGTGAACGATCGGAATGATCCTGTGCCTCGGGCGGGAGAATAGATCGTCATCTTAGTTTTGGACTTATGCACCGGAAGCTCATTCTATACTCCCGCCGCAGTTTATTCGTCTCTTCCACATGGACCAAAGTCAATTCTTGCCTCCTAGTGGCAGGCCATTGAAAAGACCACAACCTTGTACAGTAGGATCCGACTGATTCAGGGATCCCACTGGATTCTTGGCTCGCTTGCTATGGGACTGGCAGAGCTTGTCTCCGCTTCCCGGCGCAGCCATTAGAGCCCCGTCTGTGCACGCCCTGATGCTGATCCATGGAGGTCTCAACTCAACGGCTCGTCGATGTTCTCTATCCTTCTACATCTCTTGCCACCCGCAACTCCCTCTGCGCCCTTTTAAGCGCTGTTGGGATTTTCGTCTACGCCGACATCTGACCATCACGCTTATCTTCCCCCCTGAGTTGTGATTGAATGATTCTGTCCCCTTGAGCACCTCCGCTCGCTCGCTTTCTCTTGTCTCTTGATCCCGACGTCGCGTCTGCATCCATATCATGCGCCGCCGAACGGCACAGGAGGGCACAGAAGGCACAGCCAGTGCGCCTGGCATGACGAAAATCATCCTCGATGAATCACGAAATTAATAATATTTTTTTTCCGCACCTCGTCGGTGGAACAAATTATTTAAAGCGGGCGCCAGGGAAGCCCGTTCCATGGTTCACTGTACCCGCTCCCGTCCATGGGTCGGAAGAACTCTACCATCGCCAGCTCTTCTGTACACTTCGTCTCTCTCTCTCCTCGCCCCTCCTTCGTATTTGGCTAGATTCGTTTTCCCCTTTTCCCTTCTTGGTCGGCCATGTCGACTCCGACTAGACAGTTCCACAGACTGTCTATCGGTCAAGACATGCAGGAGTCTCGGGCCCAGTCGACCAGGACGGCCCGCTCGGGGCGGCCGAATCCTTCCGACGACGACAGTGACCGTGAGGAAGAGGAAGAAAGCTCTTCGGTGGAGAGTGAGAGTGAGAGTGAAAGTGAAAGTGAAAGTGAAAGTGGTAGTGAAGAAGACGACGAGGATGATGATAGCAGCGATGGCGACGAATCGACCAGTGCCTCTACTGTCTTGGCTCGATCTGGAATCACCTATGATCTCAGCAGTCTAGACACGGAATCTGAAGCCAAGGCCCTGGTGGGATTGACCGGGCAGTTCAGTGTACTCAACTGTCGTGCCTCGAGTGCCGGGTATGACTTTCAGCTCCTGGATCGACCACGAGTGCACATTAGTTCTGAAGCACCGACGTGTACCTGTTCGACATTTCAAGGACAACCGGAGACTGCGTGTCAGCACATCTTTGTAAGTGCACCGAGTCCTGAGTGAAGACAAAAGTGAGATGAAATCAATCCCTAATGCTTGTCTATGAAGTGGATTCTCGACCAACTCCATGGCTACTTTCTCTCCGAGCCCCCGTCTAGGGAGGTAACTCTGTCCCGTGACGGTCGTCCTCGCGTGCAGCTGCGTATCGAGGAGCTTCTGCAGGGAAAGCTCGAGACGGTGGCTGATGGCCTGGATTGGCAGTACCTACGGGTCGAAGGCGATGGTAGGACCGCGGGTATGACACGGACAGAAAAAGTGCGAGACGTACTCTCTGCCTTTAGCACGAAGCTCCCAGAGGATTACCGGCAGGACCTGGCCGAGGCAACAACGCAAACCCTCACCGCAGAACAATGTGTGGCTCAGAGTGATCTCGAGGCAACGATCTTTCGGCTGGCTGTCCACGACGATGCTGTTTTTGGCAGCTTGTGCAAGGCAATGCCCACAGGGGCATGCGCGGCTATATACTTCGACAAGGTCCAGGAGCAAACGCGCCAACTCCTGGTCGATTTCGATCGATACTGTCAGACGGGCGAGCCACTTGCGGATCCGAGTAGCCCTGGCGGGGGGGTCTTGCAGGTCAATCAGGTGGTTGAAAAGCTGCGGATCTTGGTGACTCGCATTCACGCCAACATTCTGAATCGCGCCCCGCATGGCACCAAAGGCGCCGCCGAGGCTCTGGTCTCGATTCTCGAGTCAGTCGCGCTTCGCAACCGAGATCCATTGGAAGGAAACAACTGGAATCGCAGCTCGTTCAACGATGAGGATGAGGACCAACGCAACCTGTACCATCTGCTGATTGGGTCTGACGACATGGATCTGAAGCCCGAAGATGAATTATTCGTGATCAGCGCGCTCGAGGCCCTCCCTCCATTAGATCTCAGCCAGTATACCCTGAGGCTGCGGGAGATTCAAGGGAAGATCGAAGTCAGTCGCGCCCCGAAAGTGTACCTAGTCCGACTCGGAGGACTGATCCGGGCTGCCGAATCGGCCAAGGCAGCGGGATCAGGACAGAAGCGACCGGCGGCCGGCAATTCCGGGGGCAACTCGAAACGCAGTCGATGATCTCAACCATCGACTCATGCCGGGATTCTTATGTTTTTGGTTCATTTTGATCTTGTTTGGGCGGTCATCGTGTTCAATCCTTCCAATACCCCCTGCACATTGCACTTAATCCTCAGCGGAAACCCATCCTCATCTTGACTGGCATTCTCCTGCATTTTATCAGATCCGAAACTTCCATGTGGCGCTGCACATTCTTTAGCATTTGCGTGAAACTATCAATGAGAGTTCCAGGAAAACCCATAAATTTAAATTTCTTTCTTGCAATTAAGCTCAGGATAGTAGTATGCAACTTCTACATCAGGAAACAGCCATCTGTAACATGGCGTCATAAGCACCCAGCGCTCTGGACTTGGGCCCCCGCGTCCATGGTCGCGTCGTGTCACTTTGGCCACGCTTGGAATTAGCCCGATTCGAGAACGTGACCCGTGGCTCGCCCGTGCAAGCCCCACTTGTGGCGGCATCCGGTTTTGTTAGTCCCGGGATAAGCACGTTGTTTCCCTTTTTGTTCGGTTGTTCGGGATTGTGGATTTTGTGTGTGTGTGCGTGTGGTGAATGCTGAAGATGCTATAAATATCTACATAGTAGAATTCTGTGAAATGTGCTGAACTTTGTTCAATAATTTCAATTCATGTGTTTCTAGAAGGGGAAATTATCAGCCTAGCACGTAGATCCATTGGTAATTTAACTACAAAAAAAAAATGCTTTTATTTTGAGGATTATACATTATCAATCTCAATTGAAACTGGTGTTATTGCTGAGTTTTTTAGGACTTACATGTCGCTCGATTTATACTTTAATCTTAATCCGATCGAGGCACTTCAAATCGGAAGATACTTAGTCTTGCTAGTAAGCTTTTTTGAATGGCATGGATTGTAGCACTCTAGATGAAAAACACCCCCTAAATACGATTCGCACCAATTTATTAGCGATCGAAGCTATGTGGGAGGCATAGAAGGGGGAAAAGTGGTGGGGTGATCGTATGGGCGGAGTGCACACAGACTTCTGATCGGGTGCTGTAGGATCTACCGAAGGGTTGTAGTCGATTCTCATCCTCCAAATTATTATTCTAGATACTTGCTGGAACAAGAAAAGTCTTGTGGTTGAACCCAAGTGACAACAGAGAAACAAGTGATATTCAAAGCAAGGAATCCGAAGAGCAAAAACCAAGTATGAGAAACTCTGGCTGTTCTAGAACCCGTAGAACCATTTTAGCGATTATAGTCAACGCCTTATGCATGTCAAAATAGCAAAACTTTTCTCCCATGCTCCATCTCAATCTAAACGTTCCAACTCTTTCTCCTTTTTCCACTGTTTCAAGTCAAAAGTGCCATCCCGCAGTTCATCCTGTTGTCCATTCCACATGAAAGTGACCCCTTCAATAGTCATTTCGATCCCATCGCTCTCATTCAGAAGCCCAATCATGCAATTTCTCAGTTGGTAGTTTTCCGATTCATTTTCTGCAAGTTGCTTAAGCTGTGCAGGCGACAAAATTTCAAAAACCATCCCATCGACTGCGTGGAGAGGTTCTCCATCAATAAGCGCGGGATAAGGACCCCAAAGCTTCATGTCGTAGCCTATCACTCTGGCACGACGCATGATCATGGGTGGCTTTGAAGATTTCAGGACTTGAGAGAGTGTATCTGGATCCATTTGGATCCCGTAGACAAAGTAGTAATGTCTTTGGAAAGGCAAGTCATCTTCTGCAGAAGTATCGGATGTGATTGGAATCTGCTTTAGCGCGTGTGAGCTGTTGTCCTTGAGTTTGCCTGCCATCGGATCGAAGTTTATCGTTGAATCTATATTCTCAGGGAGTTTAGTCAGTGTTTGGTAATAAGCGCAGTCTCTTCAACTTAGATTAAAAGAAGTAGTAATCGAGCATGCATGTGATTCATACATCAGAGGACATAGGGAAGTCATACGGAATAAAGATGCAGATGAACTTACTGTGAGGTGAGGTAGAAGTGAGAAAGTGCCAGAGATGATTTAAATCAAATTCAGATGAAATCAAAGTCAGAGTAAGGATGAATATTAAGATGAGTAGAAGTAGGCAGTCTATACATATCTCCCAGTCTGTACTAAGCCTATTTGGGATCACCCACTTATTGGCGGTGGGTAGTGACAAAATTATGTACATAATGTGTCATAAACCCCGCCTTGAAGATTGAAATCCATGTCCTTCAATCAATTCGAGCATATTCATTCGGTCAAAATCGATTCTTATAAAATTTGGCCACTCTAGCAATAATAAGACAAAGAAATTAAGTCCAAAGTCCTTCTCACATAATTATGCACTGGCCCTAGCGTCAAATATTATCAGGCTAGATAAGAGCTTGGTCATATAGCCAACTTTGGCCTTTTTTGTTAAGCTGGCCGGCTGGCCCAATGGCAAGGCGCTTGACTACGACCCGAAAAAAATCAAGAGATTGCAGGTTCGACCCCTGCGTCGGTCAATTTTTTGCTCTTTTTTGGGTTCTCTTTTACCAATGATATCGAGTGAAACGGAATTCGGCTATTTTCCGAATTAGGAAAGTAGGGTAAGGGCTGGCAGATCATCTGGTATTAGTAAGTTTATTCTATTTCGGGGTTTAAAATGTGGGGCTTATCGTCATGCCTCCTTCTTAATCCGGTTAGTTTTCACCATGCGATGTTCTATGTAGTTACATGTATGTATTCACGTCTGGCTGTTTTCTCGGAAAAAGAAGTATAGGGTGACATGAGAAATTAAAATCAAATGCTATGATAGAATGCTATTTCTCCAAATCCGGGTCTGACTGGCCAGCCCGCTTTCAAATATATTTCTGAGCATGCTGCCTACATGAAAGTGTGGAGAAATATATATTGCTCAACCTGATAAATCGAGCACCACTCGTCCCTGCAAAGTACCCTCGGCCATCTCTTGGAACACCGAGGTCAATGCATCCATCTTTTCAATCCGGTAGTGAGCCTTGATGATTCCACGTGCTGCAAACTTCATCGTCTCAATGGCTTCGGTCCGATTTCCGACTGCGGAGCCGGTGACGGTGTAGTGTTTGCTAACGAAGGCATTCGGGAAAGCCGTCGCAATCGCCTGGGGCTCATGCTCCGGGATTCCAACACAGACTAACGTGCCATTGAAACGCAGCAGCGGCAACGCCTGGGCATATGCGGCATTGGCTGCTGTACAGACGACTGCTGCGTGGGCACCGAGTCCGTCCGCTAGCGAGTGGACATGCGTCTTCAACGCCTCGCCCTTGTCATCCTTCGGGAACTGGGTGATATCGACAAAATGCTCGGCACCCGAGTCCTTGACCAGCTTCTCCTTGCTGCCATGATCAATTCCAATTACGCGAAGGCCCATGCCTCTACTAGCAAGTTGCACCGCGATGTGGCCGAGCCCACCACCTGCCCCGGAAATGATCACCCACTGACCAGGACGGGCGTTGCTGCGTTTCAACGCTGCATAGACGGTGACTCCAGCGCAGAGCATTGGAGCAGCCTGTGCTGACTCGAGCCCATCTGGGATTGGTGTCACGTAATTGGCCGGTCCCACGGTATACTGCTGGAAAGTGCCCGGGGTGTAATACCCCGAGACTTTTTGGTTGAAGCAGAGCCCATCAAATCCCGCTTGACAGGCCTCTAAGGTTGAAAATTAGCGATGTGATACCAGAGGTGGAAAACAGGAAAACGCACGGCAGTGTCCGCAGGCGCTTGAAATCCACTTGACGCCGACGCGATCGCCGATCTTCAGTCCGGAATTCTCACAGCCCGGACCTAGCTTGACAATCTTGCCTACGCCTTCGTGGCCACCGACCTGGTTGGGTTGGGTGGGAAATGGAAGTAGAGACCACTATGAATGATCAGAACGGGTGTCATCTGGAGATGGGACAGTCATACGGAGTTGGTCATGATTCCAAAGTCAGAGTGGCACACACCCGAGTGAGACCTATGCGACGCATTAGATTGGAACCAGAGAGTCTGGGAAAACCCACAGATTGATGAGAACTTCACCGGCGCCAGGCTCAGGCACATCGATCTCGATGACTTTAGTCGACACCGTACCCGGCTGGTCGAACACGGCAGCCTTTTGCTTCTTAGGGATCTCGGGAGTAGTCATGATGAGATCTGATCAAAATGTTGAAGATGCTGCGATGACAGAAGATAATGAACAGGTAAGTCCAGCTCGGTAAAGAAAGGTTATTTAAATGATCCTTCGCCAACAAGGAGAAGCGTCCAAGTGGCGGTTTGAATGCGGGGTGCGGATGATTCGCATTTTATGCCCGCAATGCCTGATTTTGTCCATTCTTCGAGCCAATGATGAATTTGGATCGAGTCTGGGGTAGATGACGAAAATGAGGGGTTCGGGGTGGAGTCATGATGGACCTCGGCTGGTGAGTGTGACTGAGATGAGTGTGGAGGTGAGTGTCTGTAGGAGATATGTATGAAATAGAAAGAATGAAGTGGTTAGTCCGAGGGCTGACGACCTTGGAAGTTATAGAATAGTTTATTCCTCATAGTTTATTCTCCAAGGTCCTCAGGCTGACTGTTCCTACATCTAGATCTTCGGGCCGAGAACTACAGTTGATCTGAACACTGAATTCACGAACTAGAGTTCGAGATTAAATAGAGCCCAAGTAAAAGTTATAAATCAAGGAAGATCTCGAAACGAACATTGAGATTTCCCGTCTCAATGCAGAACAGTCCATTCCTCCGCATCCCCGCATCCCCGCATGTTGAATGAAAGACGAGAATAGACTGTACTTTGCATATTTATTTATAGATCAATATTCTTGTCTCTCTTTTGTTTTCTATTTTCTTATCATCTTCTCTTCTACCACAACAATACTTTGTCCTGAATTCGGCTGTCTCACACGACTTGTTCAACAGGCAAGTCACCATCTATTCAGAAACATGTTTGCATTCTCGGTGGTCTAACGAAGCTAGTTCATTTATTCTCTTGGCCAAGATATGTCCAAAAATTCCCCATGATTACAGTACTGATTAGGTATACTCGCGTTCCGACGGATCGTGGATGCTCGCCGAAAACGGAGTATACTTCTGGCCAACTCCTATTCTCCTTTCATACCTAGGTATTTCATCTTTTCGATTGAGATCAACATATCATATAGAAATATTTGTCGAATTTACATTCAAATTTAATGAATATCACAATCATGGTATACGAGTCCATCCAAGAACCTCAATGTTGATACTCTAAGGCGCTAGCCGCATTGGAAAAGGTGGAGAAATTTAGCGACAAGCCTCGGGCAAGATGATTTTGAGAATTTGCCCCTCCTTCATCTTGCGACAAATCTGAACTTGGATCAGACCCCGGTTGCCCTCTATACTCATCTCACATACTCTCGATTATGCGCGGTGGCGCATGAGCCTCTCTTCTCCACATTCATTCCCATTGGCTCCCACAATGACCCAATTCTCCGTACCAAGCGATGATCAAGCCTTGGCCCGGCTGGGCAAAAAACAAGTGCTCAAACGGCGATTCAATTTCGTCTCAATTGTCGGATTTGCAATGGCCGAGTTGATTACATGGGAAACAGTCCTGACGTTATTTTCCCAGTCGTTTGAAAATGGCGGGCCGGCGGGTTCCTTTTTTGGCTACATTATTGCCTGTCTGTCGACGTTGTCGGTTTATACTGTCATTGCCGAGCTTGCATCGATGGCACCGATTGCGGGAGGTCAATATTACTGGGTGTATATGCTTGCGCCACTGCGCTGGAAGAAAGTCTCAAGTTATCTCATTGGATGGCTGACGTCTCTCGCATGGATCGCGACGATCGCAACGGAAACGATCTTTTTGGGAACGATGATTGAGGGTCTGATTACTTTGAACAATCCAGACTTTGTACAGCAACGGTGGCAGAATACCTTGTTGGCTTGGGCAAGTGTCGCTGGTACCTTCTTCATCAATGTTGTGGTGCCCAACATTCTGCCTCGATTCGAGATCTTCATGCTGGTGCTTCATCTGGCAGGTTTCATCGCCATCACGGCCACGCTTCTGGCGCTTTCCCCGAAGAAGTCGGCTGACTTTGTGTTCCATACCTCGCTTAATGAAGGGGGATGGCCGACGCAGGGCATCTCGTACTGCGTCGGTTTTATTGGAAACATTGCAACTTTTGTCGGTGCTGACGCCAGTGTGCACATGGCCGAAGAGGTCGCCAATGCTGCGGTGGTGATTCCCCGCGCAATCATCACGGCCATGTCTCTCAACAGTCTCCTTGGATTCTCCATGATGACCACGGTGTTGTTCTGTCTTGGAGACATGAAGTCTGTCATGAATACAGCCACAGGGTTCCCCTTCATCCAGATCTTCTTCAACAGTACCGCCTCCTACGCCGGTGCATCCGTCATGACGGCCGTGATCATGGTGCTGACCTTGGCCTGCTCGACTGGTATCACAGCCACTGCATCCCGTATGACCTGGTCGTTTGCTCGAGACGAAGGCCTGCCATTCTCCCACTTCCTGAAGAAAGTGAACCGTCGCACCAGAGTCCCCATCGTATCAGTATCCGTAGTCTGCGGCTTTGCCTGTGCCCTGACGCTCATCTACATCGGTTCCACCACTGCTTTCAACGACGTGATCTCCCTGACAGTGACCGGCTTCTACAGCACATACTTCCTCCCCAGTGCATTCCTTCTCTATCACCGGATCAAAGGTCACGTCTTACCCCACGGAACCATGCTCGACGGCCTCCCAGATGCAGCCACTAGCGCCCGCGCCTCAACCAAGGAAAAGGATGCTGCCATTGTTCAGCCCAAAGATGCCCGCGCAACGGACCTCGCTAGTCCCGGCCGTACGATCAGCCCCGAACGCGCCACGCAAGAGCCCCAGGAGAAAACCACACACCAGATGGAATTTGAAATTGCCCAAGCACCACTTATTTGGGGTCCCTGGAAAGTCCCGGGCATCTTCGGCACTATTAACAATGCGTACGCTTGCGTGTACATGTTATTCGTCATCTTCTGGAGCGTGTGGCCGCCTGCGACACCAGTGGACTATACGACCATGAACTATAGTATTGTCGTCACGGGCGGAGTGCTGATTCTGAGTGGAATCTATTACTGGATCCGAGCCAGGAAGCAGTACCAGGGTCCACTGATCGACGAAGAAATTGCCGAGATTATGCATCTGACTCCAGGGGCTGTCAAGCCGATTTAGAGCGGTTTGATGCCAATATGTTGACGAAATGAGAGTATGACTGAAGAGAATTTGCATGTTAATCAAATACCCAAGAGCCATTCTCGATGAGAAATGATGAGTCTGCGGTGGATAGATTTAGCTGTTTTGATTTCCCATTGATATCCAACGCATTACTGCGTGTGATCTTACCTCTGAAAATTGTGGATAATTTGATATGGCCATGAAGATTGCAAAAGTACCTCATGTTCATTACCCTCCAGATTATCCAATGCTCCAATGAGAGCGATTGAACACGTTGACCGAATGCGGAATGGAGATAAGTCTCAATGACTATATGATCAAATAGTCATCTTGGCGTGTAGATCCGGAGCTTGATGTCTGGAAATGATGAGCACAAACACTTGAACGCAATTCAGTGAACATACAAAAAGCGTCCAAGACACATTACTCTTATCATGCATTGGCCGATGAGCCCTCGCTTGCCAGACTCGCCTCAGTAAATCCTGCGGTGCTTCAAGACCCATTTCCGATCTCGCCTTGATTTCGCCGATTCGCAACAGAACATAGTGTCGTGAATGAGGTGCAAGACAGTCCGCGCCTGCCATGAATAAAGGCAGCACTAGTAACTCTATCAAAGGACTGCTTTTAGACACGTCAGCGACGGAATCAAGAATCGTAGTGACGGACTCTTGGATTCTCTTCTCCGAGGCAGGTTCCGTAGGATCGAGCAAGCGCCAAGCGCGCAGGATGAGAGCGTGTCGGTACGCCTCGGCGACTGATAACCAAAGAGAATTTTCGTCTGGATAGAAGCAGCGAGTTTTGTCCCATTGATACATCTTTTGTATCGAGTTATGTAGTGCATCACGGTATTCCCTGACTTCTAAGTCACCGGTGAGATGTGCTTTTGCGTGCTCGAGAATGTCGCCAATGACCAGTACTAGTTCACGTGGACAACCGTTGACTGCTTCGAATCTCAGGGTACATAGTGACAGCAGCTTCTGGCGGAGTTGCTGAGAGAAGCATAGTCGTTCCGGCATAGAGAATGCACGAATGATATCGAGCCTAGTTAGAAGGACAATCAGTATGTAGCAAGGCGGTCTCTAGTAGAGAGCCTCACCAGACAAGATTTCCCAGAAAAAAGACAGTCCTTTCCTGCTCAACAGATAGGTTCTCTTCCAAGGCAATTTGAGAGCAGATAGACATTGCACCGGAGATGTGAGCTCCATGTGCTGAGATGCCAGACTCACAAATCTACAAAGTCGTCAGCGAAAGCCTGCCAAGCATAAGATAGATGACTCACGTCATGCAGAAGAAGAATCTGAATAGTGGCAAAGACACCATCGCGATCATTCTCGTGGAAATTTCCCGAGCACACCTTTTTAATCGCGACTCCCAGTGACGTAATCGCCTTGACGCGATAATCCAGAGCGATATTCTCATAAAGATTCTTATCTTCATTCAGATGCCCCAGATGGCAGGCGGAGAATGCAAGTACAGCGTATAACAAGCCAATCTGCTCATACGCCAAGGACAGCACATACTGGCGATATGGGTTCTCAGTGCTGTCAACACATGGTGCTATCTGGTGTGGACAAATGACGCGATCATCTACGCTATATCAGTCAAGTTCCTCGAAGACCGCTATGGGTAGACATACAATGCGTAAGCAGCGGCTCTGCTTCTCTTGACACGAGAATATGGTCGATTTCCTCTCGATCATCCGGTGTTGAGCTCTTTGGCGAAGGGAGAACCAAGTCAAAGACAGTTGATTCCAAAACAGAATCACCAGGCTTATCAGCAGATAAACCGTGAGACACTGAAGCGGTCTTCTTCGGTACTGGAGCTTGTTGATTTTTCCACTTGCCGCGGCTGGCAATACCACAGAACCGAAACTTGTCTGGATATCCACCGCAATGAAGACCCTTGCTGATACAGCGCTTGCACATCGGTCGTGCACGATCACATTTTCGCGACTTTTGGCGACATGTGAGGCAGGCAGCTCCTGGTAAGTGTAAGAAGTTGATTCAAAACATGGATCTGACACGAATCTACGCACCACTGGTTCGCATCTTATCACCAAGCCTCTTTAAGGGATCATCTAGCTAGTCGGAACGTATGCATTGCTGGATCATTAGCAAGTCGATGTGGCAAAGAAGATGAAATCGAACGCGACGTGGAGAATGATGATTAATAAGCACGATCAACATCCCTCGTTGAACCATAGATGGATGTCTTTTGTCTTCTCCAACTTGTCAAAAATGGGAATTGCATGAATTAAAGCCTGGGATAGAACTGGAATCGAATCTCGAGGTTAAGTATTGGACTCTACATTCCAAGAATGATCTGCATCATCTAATGGGCGTTATGATCACACATCTACTTGACAAAAGCATAGTCATAATAAGGACCTAGATCTTTCCATGTTATTTTTCCATAACTGCGATTTATTCCGATCCAGAATTTCGACTTACTTCTTACTCATGATTGACAGGTCACTGCAAATTCACAAACAAACCCCCATCAACGAGGATCTGCGCCCCAGTCTATACAAAACATCAGTATGCACAATTGGCCATAAATGCTGATCAAAAATTGAGAACTAACCACATAAATACTCAACTCCTCACAAGCCAAAAACACCGCTGGCCCCGCCAAATCAGGCGGTTGCCCGAGTCTGCCCAGCGGAATGCGACCTTCCATATACTCCCGCTTGACAGGATCCGCCATATCAGCATCATTAAGCTGTGTGCGAATAGTCCCGGGAAGTAATGCGTTACAGCGAATTCCATGTTTTCCCAGCGCGACTGCGCAGGACTGCATCAGACTTAATACCCCGGCTTTGGTGGGAGTATAGTGTGTCTGTTCGCCACCACCAACTAATGCTGAAATCGAACTGATACCGATAATTGAACCGCCCGGCGGAGACTGTGCCAATGCCATTTGTCGTGCAGCGGCTTTGGTGGCGTAGAAAGCGCCGGAGAGGTTGGTGGAGATGGTGTGGTTTAGAAGAGAGGGTTCAAGTCTGTTGAGCATGAGTAGATGCTTGATCAATACAAGGCAAGTGAACTTACTCGAGGAAATCTGCAAACTGACAGACTCCAGCGTTGCTTACAAACACGTCTAAACGCCCAAATGTCTCTACAGTCTGCGTGACAAATTGTCGGCCGGTTTCGGGCTGTGAGATATCCCCTGGAACTGCAATGAATCGATTTTTGCTGGCTCCAGATTCGACTTTATCGACTTCTTTGTACATTGCAGCCAGTAGCTCATCTTCTTGTGATCCGCCCAAGTGGTTGATGGCGACTTTGGCACCATGGCAAAGAAACTCGATAGCAATTGCCTGTTAACTGATCAGTCTTTTTCTGAAAGTCCGCACTTTATACTGCAAGTTTGAGTATTCACTGACTCTTCCAATCCCAGTGAGTCCACCTGTAATGGCAGCAACTTTGCCAACGAGTAAAGGTGGAAGAGGCATTCTTTTTTTCGCTGGGCTTTGAGGATGGAGATGTTTGTTGTAATAAGATTTAGTGATCCTAGATGTAGAATGTTGAGTTTTAATGCCCGATACTGCACTCACAACTTTAGATCTTGCAATGATGTTGGCCTGAATGTATGGGATTTCCCCGCACGGGGACACCGAGCTATAATAATAGATTTGGCGAATCTGGAATCGGCGAATCACCGAAATGCAGTAGCTTATTCTACAGATGACTACTCCATGAAGTTCAGTCCATGGATTTAAAGTAGAGTCTTATGTACATGGAGCCTGAGTCTGAAGAGTAGCAACTCGGAAAGAAAGTCAACATTGACAGATATACTAAAAGGCTCTATAGCGCTATATTCAATACGGTTCAAGCAACGTCTCATCCTCGGCTTTCTCGAGAGTCCGCAGACTTCGCTGAGGTGCGGGGGTCAAAAGAGTAGAAGCGCGGATCAACGGGGCTGCCGGGTTCAGTTCCAAGCCAAAGCCAGGTTGATCAAGGATAGACATATCAATGTGACCATTGGTTGGAATGGGCTCGTTCAAGAACAGATTTCCAAACACAGGTAGAACCGTCTTTCCATCCGGTGAATTAGCCAGATACTCTTGAAAGGGGCTATTTGACTGTGAGACTACGAAATGGTAGGAATACGGTCCAGATGCATGAGGAACAACCGGGATGTCATACGCGGCAGCGAGAGCAGAGACCTTGAGCAACTCCGTCAAGCCACCAACCCACATGACATCGGGCTGGAGAATATCGAGGTTGCGACCCTCGACGAGCTTGCGGAATCCATATCGCGAGAATTCATGTTCACCAGTCGTGAATTTGACTGTTGGATGAGCTCTTTTCAATTGAGCGTGGCCGTCAAAGTCATCGGGGGATAGACACTCTTCCCACCAGTCGATGTCCAATCCCAGTGCCTCACAGCGCTTGACTAGTTGGATCGTATAGGAGACTGTCAGAGACATATAGCAGTCAACGCGCAGGGGAAAGTCCGGTCCAACGCTGGCTCTCTGTAGACGCAGGTATTCGACATTTTTCAGCAAACCCTCGATACCCTCATCAGGACCATGCGGGAGTGCCACCTTGGCACCAGTAAATCCTGCAGCCTTTGCAGCCGCTGGCTGTGGACCAGTGCAGTAAAAGTCTAGCCGTGACCGAGTTGCACCTCCAATGAGTTTATAGACGGGCTCGTTGCGAATCTTGCCGAGTAGATCCCACAGTGCCAGGTCGATGACCGAGATAACAGCGACAGGCAGTCCCTTCCGGCCATAAAACATAGACGCACGGTACATTTTCTCAAATAAATTATTTGTGTCCCGAGGATCTGTGATGCGGGGATGTTTAGCATCGCATCAGACGACATGGCTGGCTCGGAGTAACTCCGTACCTTCGCCGATCAAGAAGCGCTCAAAGTGCTGGTGCACCAGCCAACATGCAGGAGGACCTCCAAATCCTGTTGCGAAGCCTTTGGTCCCATCTTCTGCCTCGATCTCGACGCAGAAAGACCCTAGCACATTGATTCCCCAGGAGGTGCGCGAGCCACGGTATTGGGCCCATTTGGTCATGGGAGTCGAGATGTTGCTATCGATGAGCCAGTGGCCTCCTTTGACCTAGAAGCGATCAGTATAGTCATTTTGAGCCGTGTTGGAAGTCGACTCGCACATTGTGGTAATCACCCCCGGAGCCGACGCCATCAATAATAAAGGTGCGGATCTCCTTGATGCAGGGAAATTGTTTGACTGAAGCCATGGTCGCGAGGGCAAATGTTAACTAAACTAGAATCGCCGGCTTTGCAATGTCGGAGATACAGAAAAGAGAGATGCGAAAGGAAAAGAACGAAGTAAGGTACGAATGTGTCACTTTATGCGCGGAAGAAGCCCGAGGTTTGGGGACCGATCAACAGACGATTGGCTGAAGAGTTACTGTGCCCTTGATGACAGACATAGGTATTTACATGTCGTCATGTTCTCGAGCTGATAACCAAGCGGTATGTTTACCTCAACATCCAAAATGGACACTATGGGGATATAGCATTGTTGAAATCAGCCAAACTTCCCATGAATATCATGTATGCAGAAGGGTCATCACTTTATAATCCGAAAAATTCCCTGCCTCCCACCAAGCGATTTACCTCACTCCCCTCGTAGTCAGTTTCGTTGTGAATGACAAAGATAATCTAAAAGTGTCGCGCTTTTGAAAAAAATCCGTGTCAGAAATGAGGATGTGATCAGATTCTCTTACTTGCAGTATTGACTAGATGGTGATATCACAAGCAGGAGCTAACTTTGAGGACACCCGGAAGAAGTCTTAATAATAATAGATATTTCATTTTGATTCATCGAGATCTCCATAAACAAGAAAAGAAGCAGAGATCGAGGCAAGAGTGCAGAAGGCCCAGGTAAGAATATGAAAGCAGGAAAGTCACCTCATTGCCTAAGAATAAAAGCATTTGAAACGTCAGTGCACATGGGCGTCATGAACTGGCAACCGAATGGATCCAGGGGCATGTTCAGCCCTCTGGAAATTGGTGCCAATCTGGAAAAAACAAAAACAAAAAAAAAAAAAAAAAAAGGGAAAGCCTTGAGAAACCCAGCTAGGAAAAAGAAACGGGGAGGGAAAGGATAATAATAGTAAAGCACGTGAGGTCAGAATTGAATGGACGTGTGCATGAAAGCTGGGAACAGGAAATGAAAAGATGCCAGTTCGAATTGATGACCAAAACGCCGGCTGGGGAAAGAGAAAGGATAATGATAAAATAAAACCAAAGTAAGAATAAAGGCCATAAGATCAGACCCATTGAAACGGGCCAAAGGAGCTGGCGAGGTCAAGCTAAGTGGAACGGGCGGAAGTAGGACCTAGCCGCACCAGGATTTCCTCGAGAAAAACCTCGAGAACAGCATCAACACCGCCGTTCATCTGGACTGGAGCTTCAGCATCCAACCGATGGAGAGTTAGAATGGATCGGACGAGCTCGTCGGTCACCTGCTCCATGTTGCGATGGACGCGGAGCTCACGCTCCCAGCGTCCCATTTCCTCGTCGCTGGAGATCCCACCGGAAGGTGATCCAGGTCCAACGAAAGGAAGACAGCGAGCGCGTCGGTTCATTGCTGCACGAATCGAGGGGATGATGATAGACCCACAGACAGTTGCTCGGTCAAGTTCGGCTTGGGTCTTCTGACGGGGAGTTTGAGGTTGACGTGCTTGTTCGTTAGCGCGAGGACTGTGGGTAGGTGTGTGCTGTCTACCGATATGATCATCAACTCGAGGTCCCAGCTTGGATTTCAATCCTGACGCAGGCTTTGTGTTCGGCGTGCTCGGCGAACCGTCGGTTAGCTTTGGGGAACTTGCGTATTGCGGGGGTCGAGGGCTCGTATTAAGATCAGGAAGAGGGCGCTGGTTGAATGGAAGGTTTCTGTGGATTCGGCCGCTTGGAGTTCGGGATTTATCATAGAGACCGCTGGTTAGAGGCTGATCGAATCTCGCAGTCTTGTACTCCGGGGACGAGGGAGAGTTCGGTTGCGCTGAATTGACTCCTAAGTAACGTTGGTGAACTGGGATGCCCTGCAAGATTCGCTCATTCGACCCTTTGGGCGAGGAGTTCACGAAAGGGTCGGTAGTGTTGAGAGGGCGAGGCTTACGCAATGGGGGTCCAAACAGCTGTGAGGACGCTTGGTCTGGAGACGAAGTTGGACCTGGTAAAGGAAGTGGAGCTTTTGAGGGCGAGATCATGGCTGCCCTGTTTGTCACATTCGGCTGGCGAGGCGTAGAGGTCGGCGTCTGTGCTGAGTTCGATTTATCGTCGGCCCAGTCCCATTCCTCTGTATCGTGGCCACGCAAGTTGGTGGCCGACTTGTTTGATGGCTGAAGCATAGGAGCAGGTTCTGGCGCTCTTCCAGGAGGGCGAACCGTGCCAAAATCCCAAAGATCATCATCCTCTTCTTCGGGTCCCTCTTGCGATGAATCATCATAGTCATCTTCGTCGTAGTCATCATCTCCATCATCAGACTGGCGGCGGTTACTCGCTCGCCAACGCTCTGAGCGTTCGATGAGCTCCGTGAGGTATGTGGTTCTCCTTGCCCGCTTGATGAAAGGATGCTCTAGCAATTCCTTAGCAGAAGGACGTTCTTTAGGGTCTCTGCGTAAGCAAAGATCAACAAATTGCTTGAAAGACTTGGTGAAGTCGCCATGGAGAGCGGGGGGCGGGTTTTTGGGGATCAAAAAGAGGACCTTCATTGGGTGAATATCTGCATAGGGCGGGTCCCCACATGCCAGCTCGATTGCAGTGATCCCAAGGGACCAGATGTCAGCTTTGTAATCGTAGCCGGATTGTTTGATGACTTCAGGAGCCATCCAGAACGGGGTTCCCACGAAAGTGTTTTTCTTGGTCATGGTGGCTGATAACTGACCGGAAACGCCAAAGTCAGCTATTTTGACCTGGCCACTGGCGGTGAGGAGAATGTTTGCAGCTAATATGAGATTAGCAGCCAAATAGAAACCAATTGAAGGAGACGGAAATTTCACCTTTGATGTCTCGGTGTAACTTCTGGTCACCATGCAGATAGTCTAAGCCACGCAACAGCTCACGCAAGATAATTGCGATGTACTCTTCGCGGATCGGCCCCGGGCGCATGAGACTATGACAGCTACCTCCTGAGCAGTACTCCATGATGATCCACAGATTGGATCCCTTGAGATATGAGCCATGGTATTGGGTCACGTAGGGAGACCTCAGCTCAGACAGAATGGCAATCTCCTTAATGATGTCCTCTACTTCATCCTCGGCATTCTCGACGTCGATGACTTTGATGGCAACGGGTTCTCCCGTCTGTCGATCCACACTAAAGGCATAGCTTGTTAGCAGATTGCACAGCCAAGTATCCAAGACTCTATGCCCTACCCTTTGTAGACCTTGCCAAAACTTCCACCCCCTATGAATTCCTGATTAGAGACCGAATTTGTTTGACACTGTAGTGGTTCCATTTACCAATGCATGCTTGCTTGTTGTAGAGAGTCTCTGGGTCAATAGGTCCCGGCATTTTGGTAGTTTGCCCGGATCTCTACTAGAGACCGAAATTGATAAGTTCTATAACAAATAGAATTAGCCATTGTGAATCGTGAACACCAAGCATCTTTTCTTTGATTCAATGTGACAGTAGCAGACTCCACAATCATAGAAAATTCTATCTTGTTTTTGTGATGCAGAAATATACTAGCACGTACCGTGTAGTTAGATCGGGTTGAAAGGATGTTCGGAAGCGAAGATGATGAAATCAAAAGATTGAAGAGTAATGTCGATGCAACCGGATATGCTGGAAGCCTAGATAGAATATCAATCAACTATACCAAGATATCTTGGTGCAATTGGTCAGGCTCAACTCACACGAACGATTCACGTGGATTAGAAAACTTGGAATGAAAGGTAAAGAGGAATCCACGATGGATTCAAGCCCTTAGATCAAGCACAGAACATCAGGCATGAAGCATCGTCGATTGGATAGGGAACATGGCAAAGATCAACTGCAAAGAGAGATGAAGAAGAAGAGCACCCTTGCATCTGTTTATCGGCGCGGGGCTCATTTTGCCGGGCGGTATGGTTTTGCCGGGCGGTGTGGTCTTATCGATAGGCGTTGCTATACCTAAGGTGCCGAGCTAGAACTACACAAGACTCGGGGAACTCATGTTGAGTGGAAAAGCCCCGCAGTAGTAGGGTTCCATGGGCACGAACGCCTTAGGTGAAGCTGAGCTAGGCTGAATAGATAGAGTTGTGCAG
Source organism: Penicillium sp. PG113-03A (assembly GCA_037042135.1). Classification (NCBI taxonomy): domain Eukaryota; kingdom Fungi; phylum Ascomycota; class Eurotiomycetes; order Eurotiales; family Aspergillaceae; genus Penicillium; species Penicillium sp. PG113-03A. Next base: position 82,280 of record JAXQJW010000146.1, read on the forward strand.
ATGGTAAGCATTTCTATTATAGATTCTACGGATGAAATCGAGTGCACCAAGGACCAAGGACCGAGACAAGGATCAAAGCAAGTAGTTACATGCATTATCTGGCTTTCCAAGACACGAACGCTTTAGGTGAAGCTGAGCTAGGCTGAATAGATAGAATTGTGCAGATGGTAAGCATTTCTAGTATAGATTCTACGGATGAAATCGAGTGCACCAAGAACCAAGGACCGAGACAAGGATCAAAGCAAGACTATCCTGTAGTTGCATGCATTATCTGGCTTTCCAAGACGTAAAAAGGATAAAGGGTAGGTAAGATTATCACTGATCATTTCTGCAGAACATCGGCGCAGGAGGGACTTCGCCTAATCCTCCAAATACCCAATCATGACTGTCCCATTTTTTAGCCCTGCATCTTGGATTGTTGTGTTCAGGTGGTCAATGAGATTACGGCCCATCGCATTGAGGTCGAACTCCACGCCTGCTTTATCTTCCAGGGGAGGGTCGGCCTTGAGCCACTCATAGATACGTTGAACGGGGTCTGATAGTGCAAATCGCCGAATCACACGACCAGATGGGTGGCGAAATTGAATGCGGGTAGTCGTGGCTGGATCAGCGTCTGGTTCAGTATGTGGCCGATTACTAGGAATTGTTAAGAACGGCGAGGCTTCGGCTTCGGCCGCTAAATCGGTTCCGCCCATGGTCTCATCTTCATTATCGGCAGCGCGGCTTTTGCCCTTGATATCATCGGTGCTGCGGGTCAAGTCGTCAGGATCCTCCTGTTTCGGACCGGCAGGACCTCCACCTCCAAGGCTATTCCGCATTGCCATCTCCATCATCTCTTCCTCTGTCATCGCATCCACAGTCTTTTCCTTTTTCTCTGATTTCCGCTTTGCGACAGGGTTGCGCACGTTGTGGTTCAAACTATAGCGATCCAGAAACTCATGCAATTGCATGAGAAAGTCTGCAGGCTTGATAACCGGAGGACCAGACCACACTTTCATCTGCTCGCCGGTTCGCGGATCGACAATCGCAATGTGCGGATAGTTATCGGCTACATCGCTGGCCTGGAAATAATATTGAAGATAGGGCGAAGCCCGAGGATCATCCTTCGAGAATTGTAAAAAGATAAAGTGCTCTTTGACGGTCTCTTGAACCGTTTTGTCCTTCCAGAGATCCCGATTCAAGACTTGACAGTCGAAAATCGATGAATCCTGTATGTTGACTAGGAGCCACTTCTCGTTATCCTTTCCTTCGTCACGGGCAACGTCCCATGGCAATCGGGACATGATCTCGAACGGGGCACGGTACATCTCAGCGAGCATGTTTGATTTCGACGAGGATTCGGAGGCACCACCAGTGGCCATGGACAATCGCTCTTGATGGCTATCCTCCGAATCACCAGTCCATATTGATGCGCTGTCTCGCTGATTGAAAATCCCGGCTCGGCCTGCAAAAAATAATTAGACTAAATAATGTACAATACATGTCTAGGATTTTACCGACCACCTCGCTGGCGCGCACGCATTTGATGAAGGATATTAGCGTGCATATCATCATCGAAATCGGACTCTGGTCCCACCAGGGTCTCCGTTGTGCGGGCCATGGGCGCTCGCACACCATCATCTTCATTGTTGTTTGTTCCTCCGTACATTTCCTCTTGGAGGCGGCGAGCCATGGCGGCATCGTCGTCAAAGGTTGACCCCGCTGCTGGGCGGTTGGTGGGACGACGATCTTCTTCGTCATCGGAGTCGATATGGACTACTCCTGACTCATCTTCGTAAGGTGCGTGGCGAGGGGGGTTGGCGGGTTCCTCGGTCAACGGGGCGCCTCCGTTCTCAAAATAAAGCTGCATGGCCTGCTCGATGTTGAAATCCGTGAGCTGTAGGTATTGTGTCGCCAATTCAGGCGAGGAGCCCGTGATTTCAGTAAACTGAGCCACCACATCGCTCTCCATGGTGGGCAGATCAGTGAGTTGTGAAAGCTGGATATGTCAGGTGGGGAAGATGTCAGGGAAAAAGGCGCCGTGGTATAGTAAATTTGCAGACACCTTGGAAGTAAATGATAAATGAATGCAAACGGTTGCAAGCTCCGGACTCAAGGTTGGCACGATGAGCAACCTCTACAGCCAGCAGGCGATAACGTTCAAACCAGGAACACAAAGGACCAAGCTCGATGATCTTCGAAGCTTCCTCTCTCCCACACGTCAGTGACGCAGTGAAATCCGGCGGCCCGTAGCGCCACCGAGTGCAGCCCTGCGCGAGTGGTCTGTATGCGTCTCCGTATTCGATCTTACCGTTTGTGGAATGCCAGACGCGTCGCGCGTCACGCGAGTCACGCGTCGATCTCCCGATCACGCTGTCTCGAGGTTTCGCGCCTTCCACACCATCACGTTCTGAGTTCCTGCTCTTTCTCCAACCACCAACAATGGCAGCGACGGTCCTCGGCAAACGTTCCCGTGCGGCCGATGCGGAAGGTGAGTCCCAAATCTCGAACACTCTGTCGTGTTCTCTTCCTCTTCCCTCCCACTGACCCGAAGTTTCCCTCTAGCACTCCCCGTGCGCACCGCGAGCAAGCGCCGAACAATCGCACCCCATGTTCAGCGCGAAAATGCTCCACTTCGCCGTACTCGCTCGAGCGCGAAACTTTCAGGGCAGTCTTCAGATCAAGAGAATGGCGACCTTCATAAGACGACGGACAAGGCACCGTCCAAGCATGCAGTTCGTGACGACCAGGGTGGGTCTCCGACCAAAATCAATTCCCATTTCCGAAGCTCAAAGCTTGTGGAGGGTAAGCGGATGAAAGATAGGGTATGATGGTACAGAGCATCGGCTAATTGACTACTAACGCAGAGGAGAAACCTGCGCCGGTGGAATTCAAGACCCCGCAAAAATCTCGCTTTAGAGATGCGCTCCAACATTCGCCCGTCACACCTCGCCATCGAGTTCAGGTTGGAGCCAAGTCGGTGACACCGCGCACCCCCCGGCATAGTGATCTCCCCCCTACTCCCCGCCAAAGTGCCACACCGACCACCAATCAAACAGTCTACTCGCAAGCCCGCCAACTGTTTGCCCGTGGCGCCACTTCGGGTCGTCTGATTGGGCGAGAAACGGAAAGAGAAAAGGTTTCCACCTTTATTAAAGAGTGTCTGGAGGCTAGGAAAGGCGGATGTCTTTATATCAGCGGTCCACCTGGGACTGGGAAAAGCGCCATGGTGAACGAAGTCTGCCAAGATATCGATCTGACCGGTGTGAAAGTCTCGCATGTAAACTGTGTGAGCATGCGGAGCGCTCGCGATGTTTACAGCAAGCTTATCCAAGATTTTTGTGAAGACTCGGAGGTTTTCAAGAAGAGCGAAGCGGACCGACTTAAAGCAATGTTCGTCCCGTCTCGAGTGAATGAGCTATTTCTGGTGTCTTTGGACGAAATGGATCACCTACTCATGGGAGATTTAGGAGTCTTGCAGTCGCTGTTTGAGTGGTCATTGCATAGCAAATCTTCGCTCATGTTGATCGGCATTGCCAACGCGCTGGATTTGACTGATCGATCTTTGCCGCAGCTCAAAGCAAAGAACCTGAAGCCCACACTGTTGCCGTTCCTGCCATACAATGCCGCCTCTATCGCGAACGTGATTACCGGTCGCCTGCGATCATTGCTTCCTGCTGGAACCGAGTCAGACCCCAAATTAGTCCCATTTTTGCAGCCTGCAGCTATCCAACTTTGCGCTAAAAAGGTTGCTTCTCAAACAGGCGATCTGCGCAAGGCTTTTGAGTTGATTAAGCGTGCAATCGATACCATTGAGCAGGAGACCCTGCAGAAACTGGAGAAGCAGGCCAACGAATCGGAGACAGCTTCGGTTCTCTCAGAGAACAAAAACCTGTCGTCACCCACCAAAGTAGGGTCCGCGCCGAGGCCCATGACCATGTCGAGCTACACGGCGGTTACAGCACCTCGTGCCAGCATTGCTCATATCGCCCGTATCACGACATCGGCTTTCGGACAGGGCACCGTGCAGAGGCTCAAGGGCTTAAATCTGCAACAGAAGGCTGCCATTTGCGCCTTAATTGCTCTAGAACGCAATCGCCGCGAGACAGAAATTCCCAGCACGCCATCGAAGTCTCGGTCATCTGCCCCCACAGTGAAACAGGCTTTTGACACATATTGTACCCTCTGCCGGAACGACAATATCTTACACCCCTTGACATCTACCGAGTTTAAAGACGTCTTGAGCAACCTGGAAACCATGGGCTTGGTGGGCGAGTACCAAGGCCGTGGTCGAGGTGGAACCTTGGCAGGTGGTTCTGACGTCCGGCGCACACCATCGAAGTCCGGCAATGTTATGTCCACTCCACACAAGGGTATGGACGAGCAGGGCCTTGTCTGCTATGTATCCCAATCAGAGATCGAAGGTCAGATTGCTGGGCCTGGCGAGGGCATCTTGAGACGGCTGCTCCGAGGCGCGGGCTTGTGAGTGTGCTCGTTTTTCCTTTTTCATTCCTGAATGTTTGATTATGCTGCATTATTGGAGTCCTGTGCAGCGGTTATTTTATCATTTTACAAACTCTCCACGCATTTCTGGAGTTCACGTGGCATGCATGGTTAGCGACATCTTTATGTTTCCCTTGTTGATACTTTTCTCGACCTAAACCGCCTTTATTATCCTTGTTCATATCGAGACAACCATGACTAGCCAAAATGAAAGATAACCAAATCATCACCATCCATGACCCTGTGCTTGTCCAAGTGTATAAAGTCAGACATTGAACGACAGTCTCAGAAAATCCTGTGCATCATCCAGTAACTAGCCAGACTAATTACCCTATTAATCGAAGGCAATCCGCCTATATGACTGATGAGGCCGCCAGTTCCATAGGCCATTACTGTATCATTTGATCGAATCTAAGTTCTGGACTCGCCCTTCTTCAAGCGAATAATATTGGCAAATACAAACTTGACATCTCGCAGCAGCCGCAGAATCGCATTCTTATTCGTAAATCAGTTTACAAGAGACAGGCCGTCTATGGACGATGGAATTTCGTACATATGCAGAGGGAAAATCGAGTATACATACAAAGGCTACAGAACCAGAAAGATAAGATGACACGAAGGAGATGCATCAAAGCATGAGGGACAATAGAAATGGATCAGGTACGGGGTGTACATGCACGCAGTGAGGGTATGAGATATGGCGCGTATAAGCCTGGGTAGGCGAAGGAAGAACACATGCCGGAAATGAAGAGGATTTGTCACGTCGACCCAAAGGTTAGCGTAGCATGTTTTTCTCTGGTCTCGGTACGCCGTCCAAAGCCAGGGAAGGGACATGGCATCTGCTTTGCTCTATACAAGAACCTTTGGGATCTGATGTACTTTTGGATTGTGAGGACTCCATTTTAGTCGTCCATGGGTTTGTCCTCCAGGGTCACGCCTTTGGGCTCACTCTCCACCACACTGCTTCGGTTGCTTTCCGTCCCGGAAGCACCAACGGCGGCACCTGTTGGGAAACTTGAGAGGCTGCCCAAGCCTGGCTTGCGGATACTCCGAGCACCAGCTGACCGAGGAATGGAATCTCGCTTCGAGAATTCACTGGAGGTTGGTGCAGGGGTGGGTGTTGGGGTGGGAGAACCATCCGAAACGGTCTCGGGGGGTGGTGGGCTGATTGAGCCGGATGAGGCGCTGGCGCTTACTGGTACAGAACCGGGAGACCCAGTGGATGTGCCATTGGTCTCAACTTCTTCCGGGACATGCGTATTGATAGTTGGAGGTTGCTCGGTGACACTGCTGGGAGAGTCGTTGCTGGGGACATCCAAGCTGGTACCTCGGCCAGTCGCGCGGCGCTCTGCAGGGCTAGTTACGTTGATCGGGAATCGGCCCGTCTCAGACGCACCACTCGAACGATCGCGGCGGTGACGCTGGCGAGCTGCAGGGCTCGTAGCACGGCTGCGGTTGACAATAGCACGCTGCCGCGCTTCCATGGCGGCGCGTCGGTTGCTCTCATCGGTACTGATGGCACGAGGACGGTTGCTAGTGGTAGAGATGCCCATGGCACTGGACTGGCGTTTCAGCTCGCCGAAAATGGCATCCTTGTGCGCAAACAAATCCCGAATCAACCGGTAGCTGTGGCGCTCATCCATGGTGAGGCTGCTTTCCGTACGAGGTCGAAGGACGCAGTTAGCCAGGGTCTGCGCGAGCAAAGAAATATAGCTCTCATCAGCCGAGGTGAGGTCAATCAAACGTGTGAAATGAGTCATGATGGCATCAAGCGTAGCGATGTTGACGAGACGGAGTTGTCCAAGCGTGCTCTGCAGGACCTTGATCCGCCCCTCTTCCGTGGTCTCGTGAGCGGTAGTCGAGTAGATCGTTTTGACGATCTCGTAGACTTGTGAAGAAACAAGAGAATCTGAAAGTGGGTTAGCATCAACATTCATAGATTCGACGAGGCCATGACAAACCTGGCAATTCAAGAAGGTATAATCTCAAAACGCTGGCGATGATGGGTATTTCAAACTTAGGAAGAACTTCGCGATAATCCACATTGCTGTTGTTCAAGATGTGCCGCAGTTCGTGCGTCTGGTTCAACGGAGGGCTGTGCAGCCAGATCGCACGTCGGGCCTCGTCACCCTCGAGCTCAGGGTAACCTGGGAGGATTTAGTAAATATTTTAGAAACCATATCCAAAGAACGTACGGTTATCCAAGTAAGTCAAAAGAGTGGTGACGAGAATTGGCACTCGCTTGCGATCAACCCGTGCCCGAGCCTCAAGATCAACGCCGAAATTTTGTTCTGGGCCTAATCAGCTCTGACTTTCTCCGCGCATGCAGGTAAATCTTACCCTCAACTGAACCATAGTAGTTTTCATATGCTTGGACTCGAGGAACGAAACCTCCGGTGCGATAGTTCTCCAGAAGATATCTCAGATCTCCCAGAGGCTGGATCGTCTCCTGATAAAGCATCATATGATCGACAGTGCTTTGCAGGTTGGGAATAACGTTGCTAATCGCACCCGAAAAGTCGAGTACCACAGCCTTGATGGCCTTGAGGCGATCCAACTCGCATTGCTCCATGAAGCGCAAGTTTTCAATAACATCCTCCTCCACACGGCAGCGGATCATGTCGAGGCGCCGGATGGCCCCCTTGTAACGCTCATCGGCTTCCGATGCTTCTCTCCGCAGCTTCTCAGCAGGAGTCTCGTTGGGGTAGGGATTGTTGAGAGGGTTCCACCCAGCAATCATATCCGAGACCGACGAGATTGGCGACTCGCTACCATCCTCACTGGAGGATGCCATGGAGGTAACACGCATCAAAGGCTTCTTCTTCTCGGGAATTCCGGTGACTTGGAAAACCTTTGGCCGCCATTGGTAATTCATTTTCGAGCTATTGGCAAAGACACTTCCCATGTTGCCAATCAAACGGAGAAAGCCGTTGTCGACGAGATCTTGACCAATGCGCTCAGCCTGGGCAAGATTGCCAGCGTTCATGTTGTTCAGAATGTACTCGACAATGTCTGCGCCGCTCGAAGTATTTTGATAGGTGCCAATGATGGGGACCTTGGCCTCGCCAATTTTGATGTGGTCCAACATGTGCAGCAAGATACGTTTGATCTCTTCTGGTGGATAAATTCGATCCCCGAGCTCGACCGGCTCCTCCTCTGGCTCCTCCTCGGTAGGAAGAACAATCTTCGGTGTTGCCTTGACCTGCGGACTCGTATCAGGGCCCTGGAATGCCAGCTTATTTTCCTCCTCCAGGTCTTCCAGCACACGGCACTTGTTGAAGTAAGTGCTGCGAAGCTTCTTGACCAATTCCACTTGTTTCGAATGTTCTTTGATCCGGGCCTGCAGATTGTCGTGGGATGCCTGCACGCGATATTCATGCTGGTCGCTCCAGCGTCGGAACGGTGCCACAACGAGCTCGCGTATGTTGTTGGCAATCTTCTGGTGGTTACGGGCGGCCTCAATCATTTCGGTGCGAACGCCTTCGTAGGCCTGCAGGAAATCCGAAAACGCACGGTCAATCTCAATCCTGGTTTTATCTGTCGACGCTTTCGACATACCTTTCGTACACTAGCCCCATCATCCTTGCCAAAGCCCGCAGCAGTCAATCGATCCACATTGGGGGCAATGTCACCCATGCGGAGGCCATACTGCTGCTCCGCATCCGCCCGCATCGACGCAATGGTCAGAATCTGCCGGTTCTCAACCACTCCCTGCTGCAGCTTTCCGTAAAGCACCCCGAGACCCGTCGCATAGTCGGGCGTCCAGAACGAATCCGAGAACCCAGGCATTGTGGCGATAACCAAGGATCACACGTTCTACGGCGGCGAGAGTAATCCGGAAAACCAGAAGGCAGGTCGATAATCAAGGATCGGATACTCCTTATTCAAGGGTCTGGAGTGAGGGTTGAGAGAAGGGATCGTAGTGTCGCAAACCTCCTGCGGAAAATCGACGATTGGTAACGTGGCGGAGTGAGTCTCTCGCGAGGCAGAAACGAAGAAACAGAAAGCCAGCAGAGAAAAAACAAAGTAACAATTCACTTTCCCGTCGCTTTCAGAGCGAGTCCAGCCCAGCAGCGTCAAGGAGAATGCGCATCAACCCAGGAAATTGAGCACAGCTGTCAATGCACGGAGGCGCGCGCGGTGAGTAAGCGCCAGGCAGCGGCGCGTAGAGAACAGGCGAAAAGAGCGAAGCAATGCCGAAGAACGTCGGCGATGGAAAGAAAGTCGATGGCCACAGACAAGCAAGAGTCAAAAGGGGAGGCTAGAAGATGAAGAGTTTCCCAGCTCGTCAGGTGGCTTGTCACAACGATACGGGTACATCTGAGTCCAGTAGCCTCGCCGCTCCACTACGCCAATAGTACTATTTTTGGGTTGGGCAAGACACTACGAAACAATCAACTGTCCAGGGCGAGCGGGGTTTTGGGCATAGAATCGGGAATCATGGCAATGATCATTTCAATTGCAACATGAATTCCCCGAGTCACACATTGTCCTTCCATGCATTCATCAAGGGGTAACGCTGATACACAGCCCCAGGTGCAAACACGCCAAGTCTGGAGGCTCTATAGGGAGATCAGCGTTGTCTACGGATGAAAGTAGATTATAATATGTCTGGCGTCATAGTCTCATGAGCTCATGATATTGATGGATAAAAACCAATCTTGTTTAAAAAAAATTATCAAGGGGTGCAGAGCTATTCAAGATGCAAAGTTCGGAACCCCCCCGCGTCCTCCCCGATCTAGCAGAAGATTTTGTAAATCTTCTTCCATCTCGGCCAGGCCGCTTGTTCAGCTCTCTCCTGGTCAATCAGATGTTGAATGTCGAGATCGCGACGTCCGGTTACCAAGTCCACGTCGCGGGAGCGCACAACCTTGGTGCGATAGTACAGCTTGTAAGGGATGAAGAACAAGAGCACGACTGGCGCAGCCAGGTAGACTGAGAACCAATTCTCAACATGTTCACGGGAGGTCATTGTGCCATAGTCGATTGGGGCAAATCCAACCCAGAATTGAGCGATCAGCACAAGCACGTTGAAACTAAAGCCGATCCAGGAACCGATCAGGCCGGGCTGGGAGCGGAAGGCCAACTCGTCTAGGCTGTGGCCTTGGACCTTCCATGCTCTGCGGAAGCGGATATGCGATAGACAGACAGATCCCCAGGTAAAGATCGATGATAGGCCGGAGATGGCCATCATCCACTCGAACGCCTCGGTCTGCTTGTCCGACGCAGCCAAGAAGGACAGCAGGCCGAGAGTCGATGCAAGCAAAATAGCCCAAAGCGGACGACCTTTGCGGTCGATGTATGCAAGGAAACGAGGTGCCTGGCCTTGCTCGGCGAGGGCGGCCAGGGTACGCGAGGAGCCGTACACGGACGAGTTACCGACGGACAACACCGCAATCATAATGACCACATTCATGACCGAGGGCAAACCAGCGATACCAGCATTTTGGATGGCAATGACAAAGGGCGAGGCTTTAGCGTTGGCCGAGGAGCCCTTGTTGATGAGCTTCTCGTCATCATAGCGGACCAAAAGGCCGACGACGGTGAGAGCAACAACGTAGAAGAGAGCAATTCGCCAGAACACCTGCTTGATTGCAGTGGGCAATGACTTGCGGGGGTTTGCCGTCTCAGCCGCTGCCAGACCAACCAACTCGGTTCCAGCAAATGCAAAAGCTGCGTTGACGAAGACACTGCAAAGACCCTTGAAGCCGTTGCGGAAGGCACCTGGGTCTTGCCAATATTTCCCACCGATGTAACCACCTCGAGGACCACCGCCACAGTTCAGGATGATGCCGAGAATACTAATTGAGGATGTCAGTTTCTTATGGGAAGTCAAAGCACTGGAACGGAAAAGTGAAACCCACATGAACCCAATAACAGCAATGATCTTGATGGCGGAGAACACAAACTCTGCTTCGCCATAACCGCGCACACCGAACATGTTGATGGACACGATGAGAACCCAGAATATCGCTACCCACGCTGCATTCGATACACCGGGGTCCCAATAATCCACGGTGATCGAGGCAGCAACGATTTCCAGCGGTAAGACGATGAGCCATTGCAGCGCATAATTCCAGCCCATGGCAAAACCCCAAGCCGGGTCAACAAAGCGAGTCGAGTAATGAGCAAACGATCCAGCCACAGGATAGATGACGGCCATCTCTCCAAGAGCATGGACTGTGCAGTAGAGCATAGCACCGATGAGGATGTAGGCGATAATAACGGATGCTGGACCACCAGTGGACAGCACACTTCCAGAGCCAACGAAAAGACCAGTACCTAAGAACGGATCAGCAACAGGATCGAATACTTCCCATCTGACCAGGCGACTATACCAATTGATCCACCAATAGCAATCATCTGAATGTGACGACCTTTCAGGCGTCGCTGCAGTGGAGATGAAGCTGTATTCTGCGCGGCCTGTTCCATATCAAAGCCTGAGCCATCGGCGCCGGCCGAATGATTTCCAGTAACACGCGCATTGGGGTCTCGCTTGAAACTATCGAGGATCCGTTGACCAATACCACCCTGGGCAGGCTCCGAGTCGCCATACGCTGGCAAAGGCTCAGCGGTGGTCTGAACCGTACTCGGCTCAGCCACATACTTTTTCTCGTCCATATTCACCAGTGCTCAGTCGAGGTCTTGTTTGTTGAGAAGTTGTAGTCGAGGGGGAGATGATGCACCGAGGCAAGAGACGGCGTCGCCGATCCAGGACAATGTAAGCTCTGGATGGTGCGATGGGAAAGCAAAGTAGGATCGAAGATTGGAGACCACGGGAAGACCTCGAGGGGAAGAGTAACTGGGCTGGGGGCACGAGTATCTTTAAATATGGTCCGGGGTGAGAGGAATTGCCGGTAATAGCCATAAGGTATTTCTTCTTACAATCCAATCATCAGTAGTCTATCATGCTACGAGACTCTTGATTGACCAATTACAGGCGTTATAGATATAGATTGCGCTTAGACCGCAAAGAACCATCTTTGACCCGCATGTTGACGGTGCAATCTTGGCACTGCCCTGGAGATTCTGGGGCTTATGTGCTGTTGATCTGATGATCTCGAAAGTCAATAGAAAACCACATGGATGAATTATAAAGAGAATCAATTGGATCGTCTCTGAGACTGCATCGCATTGTTGTGGCGAAAGGCGGGATAGAGACGGGATGGTTGCAAATGGAGATGAGAGATAACGTTTGTTTCACCTGCAAATGGCGAGCCTGACTTATCCTCGCGTGATTCCACCGAAACGGTGTGACCCTGCGCGGAACAAAGGGGCAGCCAAGCTTCCCAACTGCATTCTCCACTCCAGCCCTCCGCATCAAGATGCGATATGCCCCAGCGGGGCCAATCAACGATCTCGAGAATACCTTTTCTGATAAGCTCCTCTGTCCAAAAGAGGAGCCTGTCCGAGGACCCACCGGGAACCCTGCACAAAATCTCGATTAGGGAGGTGGCTAGCTTCAAATCGGGGATTTTATCATGGATATCTTCCCAAGCCATCCAGACCATCGGCCCTTACCGATAGCATGGTTTTCCGACGGGGGTCCGTTAAACCTGCGCCACAGGCTACACCAGGAGTGAGAAATATCAGACGTTCCAGACCATGACAATGAGAAATAACGCATGTGTTTTACAAGAAGAAGAGTTGCAAAATGACACCGGAGTCGCCGAGAGCCGCCTGACTCGCTGCGAGGCGACTTCAACACAACTCCGAGGCAAATTCAAAGTTGGTTACCCTTCGCTGATTCGTCTAGGTCTGTCGCGTGGCGGTCAAAGGTATGCATAGAAGCCCGGGAGAACCAAACTCGTCCATCAAGACCTAGCACGTTTCAAAGCATCACGCGGGGACTTCGGCCTCAATGGCTCGTAAATGTGGGGCCTGTGGTGCATTTCTGGAGTTTCTAGGTAGACTAAACATGATCGTGCGTTGACATACACGGGCTCAAGGGGTCAAGCCTCGGTTCGCCGCAAGCATGGCATCGTGGCGCGGGGATCCAAATCTGACACGTTCACCGTGTGGACCTGGAATGGATGCTATCATTGCAGGGTATTTTGCGATCCATGGTTTCTCCGAAGAGAACTTGAATCCTCACCAAGAGGTCGTATAGAAGGATCTTGGCTGATGGCGCTCGACGGGCCGTGTTACTGGTCGGACCCCCCGCCACAGTAACATCGAAAAGGGTTGGCATTGCCGCATTGCCCCAAGAAGGTGACTGACCGAGGGTTGACTGATCTTATTCAGAAGCTGGGGTAAGCTGTCTCCCAAAGTGCCATGCGATAGACAGTCATTGGATATGAACCTTGTTCTTGAGTAAGAGAACGATCGCCACCTCCCATCCGGGCTACACAGGCCGAGGGCATATTCCTAACCGAGTCTTTGGTCCATTCTCGATCATACCATGCCGTTCCTGTCGAAATTCGCCACAATCCCACGATTTCCCCCTTTAGGCTCCCAATCCCTAGTTCGAACCGCTATTGTGAACACTCAGCGTGTCATGTTAAAGTTGAGTCCGCCCGCCGACAGTGCCACTCTAGATTGTTCAAAAAATGCGGGGAGACAAAGTTTTTAGGTAACAGTTTCCACTTCGCCCGTGGACAAAATCCGGGGCTATGAGAGCACGAATTGAGCACCTTTTATTTTTTAAATTTATTTTATTTTTTTTCTCCCATGGCCCAGCCGCGGCCATGAATTCAAGACACATGCACTTAGGCGTGAGTGACACGGCCCGTGTCGTATTTATTGGACGTAAGATCTGTTGGTGAATGTATGGTTCTCTTCGAGGCCGGGTTGTCATTACGCAATGGCCATTTATCCTGTCGCTTTCATTTCTTGCTAGATGGATTTTGATCATAGTTGATCAAGCAGCGATTTGATTTCAGCCCCCATAATCGCAATGATTTGATTGTGCGTTTGTACTTACACAAATTGGTTGGAAAATCGAAAACTAAACAAATTTCAAGCGCCTGCAACCATCTGTTTTGAACTAAATGTATTATGAGGGACATTGCACAATCCTTAATAGGTCCATCCAATTAAACAAGCGATATCTTAACACGGTGAATGTTTGACCAGGATATATTATGATTCTATTTCGAGGGATGTAATATTCTATCTAGCAAATTTATCTAGGGTGAGTCTGTGGACGCCCCCAATAAAAACAGAAACCGCCTCCATGACTTAGATTTCTCATTGCTCAAGAAAATGACATAGAGGCGCAAAAATATCATCCTCAAAGTAGCCATTCAAGAAGCATACCCATAGATTGCACCTTACTATGGCCACATTGCTATGGAAAAGGAACATCGTTCGCTTGACAGCGCTAGGTCGCTAGGCTTTCATGAGACTGCGGACTTCTTGATAGAAACTGGTGAATTTGGATATTACCATTTTCAAGCCACTGGGATCGAATTATTTATAAAAAACGAATTTTTAGAAGAGAATTCTGTAGCAATAAAAGATATTCTCTTCTACTACCACCACTTTTACACATCGAGGCTGATAGACCAAAGTGGGTCTTTCACTGCCAATACTTCAACGCCATTCAGTGATATTCAAGTTGATTGAATACTCTCACAAGTCAAGTACCGAACTCTAATCTGAGTGAGCTAGTCCTAATAAGCCATGATCGTCGATCTCTTGCTTCCTAGACCGCTTCCGAGAACACGAAGTGGCTGAGACTTTCCCTAGGCAACAACCGCGCTCCCTCACTATCATTGAGGATCATCTAATGTTACCCCAGATTGGTCCACCCAAAAAGAATCCAACAACTCATGTTTCCAGAGCACTACCATGGGCGCCTCACTATCCCAGCTTCTCCCCTCGCCGCTGCGGAAGGAGTATGGAATAGTGATGAAGGGACCAGTACGTTTGGCATCTTCCGCAACTGGAGACCCATAAATGGTATTATACTTACTTCCATGTGTTGCATGATAGTGGTATTCAGGGAAAACCACCATTCTTTACTCGCAACTGAAGGTAATATAAACCATCGGCATTTCCCTTGTCAAGCGCTAACTATCTGCCATATTTAGAAGCTCGGACCTATTGATACAGTGGAAACAATTGCATTTAATGTGGAGTCGGTGACATATAACAAAGATGTGGATCTCGTCGTTTGGGTATATCACTTTCCATTTCGCAACTCAGAAGCCTATTCTGGTTCACGCGAGTGTGCTCTTAACACTGACTCGTCATTGCCTTCAGGACCTAGGAGGCCGACACAAAATACGTCCAGCATGGGCCTCCTATTTTAGCGATCTTGCCGCGGTCATATTTGTGGTCGATTCTACAGAGGTCAACCGGCTGGATGACGCTGCTTTTGAACTGCGGTGCTTACTGGATTTTGAGGGCATACGAGATATGCCCGCGGCTCCACTTCTAGTTTTCGCGAATAAGCAGGATCTAGAGGGGGCCAAGACCCCGGAGGAGATATCAAAGGCATTGAGACTCGAGGAATTTCAGGACCGAAAGTGGAAAACTTTTGCGTGCTCTGCTGTGAACGGCTCTGGTATTGCTGAGGGTATGGATTGGCTCGTTGTGAGTGCTTCTCGCCTTTTCCGTCTTCTATATGTTTTTTCCTCCGACGACTAATGTGTTATTCTGAAGGAATGTCTTCAGTCCAAGAATACATAATGTCTATTCTATAATCTTTAGTACATAATTATAACCCTGGGACTGAATATGATCTTACCTTGGCTGTTGATGTTGCTAGGAAACAACCTTGGAAGTGAGATCCTGGTCCCATTCGATTGTTTTAGTTGTCTACATCCATGGATGCATCGCTATATTTCTCGGGCGCATGCAATGCGCTCATTGGCTAGTAGATTGTCACACGCTATTCTACATTGGGGATAATCACATCCCTATTGTGTTGATCACATTCACTAACTCTCCTTGATCTTCTTCAACAATTATTGACATCATATTATCCTATCGAGTTGAGGAGAGTGACTATAATGAATACTATACGGCCACCTATTTCTCGTTTGCCTGCCTTGTTTCGTAAGAAACCGTTTCCCATCCCCTTTCCCGGTCCTCATTTACCGCCCGGCATACTCGTTGATGAAGAGATCTCACCATTTTAAAAATCCAGATCCTATTACCCAGCAAAGCCCGGAGAGGTCTTTGATGATCGTTATCAGACCTTAATAAAGATTGGCTGGGGCGTGTCTTCGACAGTGTGGCTCGCGCGTGATTTGCAAGGGTATCCTTCAACAATTCTTTTCAATTGAAGAAATCTGTCTCTAACAAATATGCAGGCATGTTGAAGAACCAGAAACCGTTGTGGCACTGAAAATCGCCAATAACAATGAGAGTTCCGCTGGCCATGAGCGCGAGATTGAAGAGCACATTTCCCGGACAGACCCATCACATCGCGGTCGCTCACTGATACGACCATTACTAGACTCCTTTGAAGCTCAAGGTCCAGAAGGATCTCATTTGTGTCTTGTGTACTCGCCTTTGAGGGAGCCATTGTCGATGTACCAGCGGCGCTTTGACGATCGAAAGATGCCGCTGCCCATCATTAAAACGTACGTTCGTGCTCTTCTTACAGGGCTTAATTATCTTCACGAAAAATGCAGGGTTGTTCATACAGGTAAGTCTATCTATGACTTTGCTTTCCATCGGTAATACTGAGTCTAGGCGACTCTCTAGACCTAAAACTTGAAAACATCATGGTCTCATTCGAGGATCCAACTATGTTTGCTGAGTTTATGGATTCTCAGCTTCAAAAGCCGATGGCTTTCAAGATTGATTCGACGGGACGGCCAGTATATCAGTCCCGTAATGATTTCGGGCCCCTCAAAAGCCTAAGAAGCATACCACAGCTTGTCGATCTTGGCCTAGCGACTAGAATCAAGGAAGACGACGACTGGGGCGTTTGGCCTATTCAGCCAGATCACTATCGGGCGCCAGAGGTGATACTAGGTATTGGATGGCAAATGCCTGCGGATATCTGGAATATTGGTGTTCTGGTGTGTCCTGTCCCTCTCTATAGTCGTTGCATCCACTAATACCAGACCAGTTGTGGGATTTGATCGAAGGCGAAGAGCTATTTCGGTATATCCATGATCGACAAGGTCGCTATAATGCTAAACTACACATCGCCGAAATGATAGCCTTACTCGGCCCACCCCCTCCAGAGATCATACAAAGGTACCAATACATGCGAGAGTACACTTGGTCGGAGCCTGTCAGACGAGAAGACGATGTAGTATGCGAGACCGCGGAGGAGTACTTCCGTGGTCCATTCTTTGACAATAATGGTATTACTGGGTTCTCTTATCGGACGGATCACTCTTAAACTTACGAAACATCGCAGGTCGCTTTCTCTACGAAAACCTGGTTCCCGACCGGAAACTAGACGACACGGTTTCTCGCCTTGAGGGAGGGGAGAAGGAAGCGTTTCTGGATCTTGCCAAGGCAATGCTTGTCTGGCATCCAGATAAGAGAAAAACAGCAGGTGAATTAGCGGAGCATCCTTTTCTTCAATTAAAGCGAACGAGCCTTTAATTTTTGTGTGTCGAATATTATTTGGCGCAAATATCACAAAAATTCAAGGAAAAACCGAAGAGCTGGACGATATGCCTTCGTCATCCTTATATGCCTTTGAGCGTCCTTGGATTCGATCTAGAGTTAGAATTGAGAGAGAACAATAGAGGTAAATTAAAAACAAATTTGAACACTTTGCATGAAACCTCTTTGGATCATAGGATATCTGACGCTACTCAACTAACTTGACACCCAAAATTTGCACGCTTGTGACATTGTCCAAGAAGACTTGTCGGAGATCATGGGAGCATTGTTCCATCTATGGGATTTTGTTCATTGAAATCGGTATCATTAAAGCGAAAAAAAGTTTTAAATCTGCTGGCATTTGACTATGGGATCATGCACTGCCAGCAGGTCCCTCTCCACCAGGAATCAACTGTATGGAAAGATTAAAAATAATCAGATAACCAGGGTCGCAGGAATCATACCATGCAGACATTGTTTCCATTTAACAAAAGCTTCGAAAGCTTGATTTGAGCACCCGTGTAGTCACTGATACAAAGTTAGCCCTTAAGATCAACCACTTGCATGGTCAGTGCTTGGATTAAAGGCATGTTGGAGTCGAGTTCAGACACGTAATCATCCAAATTGCCTGGAGCCAGTGGTTAAACACCTACAATTCTGTCACATCTTCCAAGACCATGTCTAAAAAGGCACTTAGCATTCAACAATAAATCTCTCGCGTTAGGAAATGGATACTCACTGACGTAATCGTCAAATCCAAGGAGAGTTCCGGAGAATTCTGAGAAGCTGTGAGTACATTCTGCCTGCGATGAGAATCACTTTAACGAGACTGACCCTTGTCCCCCTTCATGATGACCCAGATCCGGGAGCCGACACACTTGTCAATAAGCTCTATCGAAGGGTTAGTGGGGTCATATGAAGGCGGCGGGCTTTTGTGGACAAACCTAGCGGAAGAAGTTGGGAAGTCATATTGATGCAAAATTGGAGGACTTCGAAAGAGCGCAAGGAATCGTTCCTGGCTACAACTTCTGCGATCAAAGAGGCAAGCACGACGAGATATAGAAAACGAAGCTGTGATCTCTGGCCTTCAGGAACTTACTTTTATCCGTCCCGAGGGTCTATTCCTGATCGGGACTAGCCTCCTCCCCCAGCTCTTTCAGGTCGCGCACTCGCGATTCTTCAAAGTTCATGTGCTTGACTTGGGGACAATTCGCGCTCTTTCAGTCTGACGACGTATTCAGGTCCTAGAAACCCTGCGAATTTGGGTAGACTGTCTTGCATTATGCTTGCCATGCAGAATGCGAACGCGGACAAGTCTTCCAGCATGCCTGAAATGTCCGCCTTTGGTGCCGACAGCATGCAATCTTCCAGGATCTTACGATGCTAGTCTCGGCACCCGGGGGGTTTCCTGCTTAAGGTATTCAGTTGCTACCCTATGGTTTCTAGCTTGCCTTGTTAACACGATCAAAGCAGGTCTGTTCCCATTTGGTCTCTCCGAACATCGATTTTCAAAACAAGGCGGTCTCGTCCCTCGATTAGACATCTAAGCGGCTTACGGTCGAATCGATTATTTTCAAGTACCTCCTGCGCGCACATTCTCTTAGAAGATGACGATAAAGATGCTTCACCGGAGACTCATGAAAATCGCCCCTCAGGTCGCCAGGCCCGACGCGCAAATCATATTGATCTCCACCAAGAAAATATGAGACAGCTACTTCTATCACGACAACTGAAAAAAGCCAAGCCTCGGAAAGCCCCCGGGCCAAAATGGATTGACCCCAAGCAGGTTCGCATCATTGAACATAAAGCTCACAAGTTGATACAATGGCATCCACTGGCCGACACTTTCCTCACTCTGAAGTACGCCCGTCTTGAGGAACACATTGAACAGTGCCATACGATCATGATAGAATTTCAAAAACAATATGAAAGCAGCTTTCGCATACTCGTTGAGCAATTGGAAACAGATATCACGCGAGTGGCACTGGCCAATGCAATCTTCGAACATCAGTTTTGCCTAGTCGCCTTCCGCACGCTGCCCCAGCTTCAGCAAGATGTCGCGTATCGAGGCTCCGAGATTCACATGCTACATCGCAAGCTCATTAATTTGCGCAATCAGATTTTTAATCGGATGCTTAGGGTCTCCGGAAGATTCATATCTGACATACGCACTGTGCTTGAAGTGGAACATTTGCAGCCTCGAGCTTCCGCCAGGGCCAGAATCGATGGGCTTCTTGGCTTCTCGGAGCGTCTCAACAAGCAGTACAAGGGAATGCAGGTGAAAGGCCAGGCTGTACTCCTGGGGATTACAGATGTCAGAGCCCATGCTGATTTTTTGAAACATTCACCTGTTCCGAATGCTCATGATTGGTTCACGAAGTTCAACCGGGTCATTCTGCGTCACAAGCGAGAACTTTCATTTGCATTGCATCTCTATCGTTCACGTTGGCTTCAAACAAGACAAGAATCCAACCCGCTGAAAGTGGCCAGTCTCTGGGGCATATCCGACCTAGGTGATATGATGAAAGGTAGACGATTTCCCTCTTCAGACCCAGCGTGGATTGTACCGGCTCTCATGCTCCCATCGATGGAAGCAAGGAGACAAAAAATACATACCGAACGGCATGTTCTTTCAAACCGCCTCTCCAAAATATACGAGAAGCTTTGGACACTACCCAACACAACGTCAAGTCCTTTCCCCAGCCGACATTGGCGACAACTTGATTTCATGGCTCCAATAGACATTTTCCACACGCATACGTGGTGGCTACAATGCGAGATCATTTACTTAAATCGAACCTTGTCTGGTCACTTCGGCCCCATGTGGACCAATATCGGCGACGAAGGGAGGCTTCATCACGGACGCAATATTGGTGCATGGCTAGGACGATACACAAGGCATCGAAAAGAGTTACTTCGCGAAATTCGAGGCTTAATTGAGGTGCACTGGTTGCGACTCGAGATTGAGGAAAAGCTGTACAGGCTCGGCGAGCAAAATGACATTCAAGCAAGGGCTTCTGGTGTTGCTGCCCTTTCCTTAAGCCGAACCCCCGGTCTCCATCGGAAGTGGTTGATAAGCATATCTTCCATTATTCATCATGGTTGGCTGATGAACAGACTTGTGGCTTTCTGCGACAGAAACGATTTCATGCAGACATTGACTCCGAAAGTGACGGAAAGACGCCGCGTTGAGCTCCAGCAACTTTCTCAAAAGAGCATCAAAATTTTGGCAGGGAAACCGGACAGCACAGCTCCCAAGCTCACACGACCACCAAGAAAGATCAAATCTCGCCATGTGAGGTTCGTCTGGGAGAGCAAAAAACGACAAGCAAGAGCTCGGAAACAGGAAAGCCGACACAGAACCAAAGTCCGACATGTGAGATATGTCTGGGGTAGCAGAAAGCAGCTGGTCAGAGTTAGAAAACAGCGCGATACGGACCATTGGCTCAGATCGGGCTCTGGTAAATCGGTGAAATCTGCTGACCATGTCAAACCCACGCCAATTTCTCGCAGTGACTCTGTGCGAGCTTTGCCTTCAAAATCAGAGAGAGAAACGAATGTTGACAAAATGGGGCACGAAAGGGAAATTTTGGCCTCCAAAGGCAACTCCGTGGAACCTTCACAGTTTATCAATTCCGGCAGTCATGACATATGGAAGAGCCGGCGACCCTATCATACTCCGGGCTTTTCTAAACGGTCGCTTCGCACTGGCTCACCGCGAAGCGCGCAGGAAGTGATTGATGAGACCTTGCAAACGCAGTCACAAGCCCGCGGAGCCCCGCCTATTGAGACTAACACCAAGGATCTTCCTCTTCCTGCAGAGGCTGTATCTACAGTGGATCGGTCACCAGCCCCAGAGCACAAGACAGCCACCACTGATGCCACGGCACCGCTTTTCTGGACCCACAACTCGCAACGAGGACCCAATGGCGAGAGGATCACTGTACACTACTGCCGGCATCTTCGTAGTTCTGAAGATGTTGCTCGGCTGTTTCTTGGGAGCAAGGTCATTGGTTTCGATCTGGAATGGAAAGCACAAGCTTCCGCGACCGACACCATCCAGAACAATTTGTCCTTGATCCAAGTCGCGAATGAGACTCGCATCGCGCTGTTCCAGGTGGCGCTTTTCAAACCTGCTCGTAACCTTGACGACCTGGTTGCCCCGTCTCTCAAGCTTCTTCTTGAGTCTCCAGACGTCATGAAGGTTGGTGTCTCGATCAAAGCGGACTCGACCCGGCTGCGCAAGTACCTTGGTATTGATATTCGTTCGATATTCGAATTGAGTCATCTGTACAAACTAGTCAAATACGGCCAAACAGACCCCCAGCTTGTCAACAAGCGGGCTGTCAATCTCAGTGATCAGATCGAAGAGCACCTCGGGCTTCCTCTTGAGAAGAACGACGATGTGCGGTGTGGTGATTGGTCACGCCCATTGAACTTTCGCCAAGTCCAATGTGAGTTTAGTTGCACTGTATGTCGACTTTGTAGACAATCTAACATTGTCTCAATCTAGATGCTGCCACAGACCCATACGCTTGCCTCTGTTTGTTCAATATCATGGAACAGAAACGACTGGCATTGAATCCCGTTCCACCGCGCCCTGCCTTTGCTGAGCTCAATCTACCCATCATTCTTCCTCATGGAGAGGTCGTGAACAACGAAGATAAGGAAGCTCAACTGGCTGATGCAATCGATGTCGGAGACCGTACCACTTAGATTCAAGACCCTTTTTCATACTTGCATATTTCGCTCTGCAGGATGGCGCTTTTCTTTTTTCTTTCATGATATAAGCGTTCTTTGCATTCTGCCCATTGCTTTTCTCAATCATTACATGCTCTATATCCTGTCCATTTTCTAGCATTTCAATGCACATTTCATCTTGGCCTACATTGGAGGCAATGCTTTGCTTCCCTGGTTTTTCTCGTGGACAATGGACCACACGCATCTGCCGAAGAACATGCGAAGGACATAAATGATATCTCACTGGCAATATTTTGTACATTTATGGAACAAAAGAGTGCAAATAAATGGGTATATGGATTTAAGTTAACGATGTACATCTCCTGTCCAGAATATCCAGTATCGAGGCGACAGAATCCGCTTGTTCAGATCATTGACTCGACATAAACTAGTTACCCCCTCAGAGGGAGTACTTTCGACAGTAACACCTCCTGCCGACACAAGGGACATTCGGGCTTCTCACGTACCCAGTCCCGTACACAGACCCAGCAAAACACATGACCACAGGTGGTCACGCTTGGATCCTTAAACACCTCCAGACATAATGTACACTTCCTTTGCTGGCCCTCTGGAATCCACGCAACAGACCCAGGATCCTCTTCGAGGTCATAACGAGCCGTAGATGCAGACAACAAGGGCACGGTGGCCGGATGTTGGATAGATGGGATTAGAGATCCATTCTCAGCACGTTTCTCCCCGGTCTCTGCACCCTGGTCCTTATCTTCAGTACTGATGTCTTGACCTAGTTTGCGAACGTGGAGAAACCCCTGCACGGCAATCTGCAGCACCAGCAAGACACCAAGAACCTCATAGCCGATGCGCTGCTCATTGTCCTCTATCTTCTTTGTAAACACATAACGTAAGCGCCAGATGCGTTTGGAGAGATGGTAGTAAGAGCCTGTGAAGTAGAAAGTTGCAATGCTGAGGGCGTAAATAGGTGATAGAGAGGTGATTGAATCCAAATGCTCCAAGATGTACTGCTGAATGTGCAACTTTGTGAAAGAGGGTTTTTTGTTACCCGTCGATGTAGCAGATGAATGTTTATCCGAGAGAGCAGTTTGCTGTGTAGCCCGAAGCTGTTGCCGGGCAATGTTTCGTTCGAGCTTGTTGCGCACTCGTTGGCGTAGCGCGGGTAAGAGACGCTGTAAGGTCCATGGCACTAAAATGCTACTGAGGATGTACCCAACACGACGAGTAATTGCTGGAAGTCGAAGAGTGTCATCTTCCAACTGAACTAAGTCGCAGTATTCCTCGCCTAGTGTACGATTGCCGATAGCGGTTGTCAAGGAGAAGTAGAGAAGCTCGGTGAGGTGTTTGATAGCGTTGGAATGGGTATGAGCGTATCGAGCACCGCGTAGTGAGCGGACAATAGACTGTGCCTGATGCACTAGACCACTGGTGATAAAAACATCCTTTTCATGGGATCGGATGATGTCTGGCGAGGTTGCGAATGGGTAGAAGTGGGAGGCGGACGAGCTCAGGGCTGTATCTGGGGTTGACAGAGACAAATTGGAGTCTTCCTCTGCCATGTTGGGTATGGGATCATTGCATGGTCTCTGAGACGAGGAGATGAAGGTCGCGGTGTCCGCAGCTACGATTCCCCATCGTCACTTTCCCGATTTCCCCGGATTGCCTCGGTTGAAACCACGTGATATGACTAATCAAGGTCATGTGACCTTAGATAATCATACCGCTATACGGTTATACCGATACCGTACTGTGGAGATGACTAACGGCAAGGATCCGATCGCCGTACGAAGGAAGACAGATTCAAGGGAATATAGAAGAGCAGGATTCTTTGCAATGAATCAGAATTTTGTAGGAATCAGAAAGTGTACACATTCAGTCGTCACCACAGATCCGTCCCCCTGTGCCCAGACATCGCCTCCCGAATGGCCGAATCACCATGATGCCATACGCCCTTGGGTGGATTTCGAACACATCCACTCTCCCCTGACTGTCGATCGTTGATCTTCTCCTCTCTCGTAGTGTAAATTGTACCGCCTACGACCCCCTGTGGAGTTCCAGACCAAAGTGGGCGCGTATTCTCTTTCCAAACCGCCGCTTTCAGAACTCACCTTTATCCTCACCCCTAGTCGTTCTTTTTTTGCTCGTCTCCCAATCCCCTCGACGGGGCCTTGTGTTTTTGTCCCTTGCGACTCTTCGATCTCTCTCTCCCCTTTCCCCCCTGATCCATGGAATAATGGCCGTGGATCAACATGCTCAATTGGATGGCTTTGGGTTGATCTTCCCGTTCCCGATCCGCGTTGCGGCCATCTTGGTTGCCGGTATGTTAGAGTTGATCAATTTTTTGATGAGATTTTCTGACTGGCCATAGGTTTCTGGGGTTGGGCGATTAATCTTCACGTTTTAGCCAAGGCCAACATTGTACGTGGCAGAACTTCTCAGGCCCTGGAAATTATCACCACGGCCGAAAGTCCATCTCATCGGTTCGTGTGCTCACGATTGTCTAGGACGTACCCGCTCTTATTCAATATCCTGCTCGTTCCTCAACTTCCCAGCGATCACATTATGCATCGGCCTATCGTTTAGCCACCTCGTTCACCATTCCTCTCGCCTTTTGGCTGTTCGCCTTTTGGTTTGCCACCCGCCAGTCCCCCGAGCTGGTTGAACGTCTCGACTTTATCCCTCAGTCGGTCTTTGTGATCCTCCTTATCATCCTTATCTGGCCTTTCAATCGGGCGGCGAGGGCGGGTCGCATCCGCTTCCTTCTTACCTTTAAGCGGATTATCATCGGCGGCTTGGCGGAGTCAAATGAGGGCAAATTCGGTGATATTCTCCTCGCGGATGCCTTGACTAGCTACGCTCGTGTGATTGGAGACCTCTATGTCAGTTTCTGCATGTTTTTCACCGATGGAATCTCGGCCACCTCCAAACCCAACCGTGCCTGTGCCAAGGATTTCATTGTGCCGATCATCGTGGTGGTTCCGAGTGCCATCCGACTCCGCCAGTGTTTGACGGAATACGTGCGGGCACGACGTTCAAGCGCGCATGGAGAGTCTGGCCGCGGAAATCAGCATTTGGCCAACGCCTTGAAGTATGCCACGGCATTCCCGGTCATCTGGTTGACGGCCAAGATGCGTAATTACAACCCTCTGGACTTCCGTGGGTTCAGTGAGATGAGCATCTCACGCCTTCTGTAAGTTGTCATACCACTACGGGTGGTCGCACAAGATCTAATCATCTCGTCCAGATTTATTTTCTCTCTCGTCAACTCCGCCTACTCCTTCTATTGGGATGTGGCCAAGGATTGGGATTTCACGCTCTTCTCATCCCAGCGCCTTGACCGCGATCACCCGTACGGTCTGCGGAGACATCGTTATTTCTCCTCTGACCGGTTGTACCACTACGTCATTGTCGCAGATCTTGTCCTCCGGTTCTCGTGGCTGTGGCGTGTGCTCCCGGGTTGCTCATGGATCCCCGAAACCGAAAGCGGTGTCTTCATGCTCATGTTCCTTGAAGTCGCACGGCGATGGATGTGGGTTTTCTTCCGGGTCGAAGCCGAATGGGGTATGTTTCACACTGGTGCACCTGTCCCTCCACGTCGAGTTGCGTGGAAATTTACTGCGATCTGATTTGCTGACGCCATCTGTTATAGTCCGCGATCATCACGGTGCCGGCTCAGACGACATTCTTCTCGGCCATCCCACTCACAAGTTGCGGGATTGATCGAACTCGCTTCCATCTTTGGGTGACTTGAAGCGATCATGATGTCGACCTGAAGCAACAATTGCTCTCCACTGGCAGGACTCATCCTGTTGCAATTTAGAACCTTTATAGATACGAGACCCGGATCTCTCTTTGCTTGGTGTATGGGAGTGCATTATTTGGACCACCCGTACGCCCATGTTTTCGTTCTTTCATTACTGATACGTCGGACTCCCACGCGCCTGCCAGGCAGTTCCCTTCCTTGTTTTCGGGATTATATTTGGCTTCGAGCTCGCTTGGCCTTGTTGGGTTTGTTCGGATCGGATCAATTGGGTGTTTGTGTGGTATCTGTGTTCGGGAGCATTGTGATTTCCTTTTCCGCTGGCCCAGTCTCCTTGCTGGGCCGACGCGACTGACGCATCTCCTTTTAAGCCTTGTTTGTATATACATTTGTTGTTTCACTTTCTGATTGCCTGTTACTATTGGGACGTTGCTAGATTGCCTAGCATGTACATTATGAATCGACCCTTTGCTGATGAGTGTGTATCGAGATTGATATATGTCTGCGCATTGACCTAACGCACAGCCGGCTGTTAGAATCTATATGGAGAGAATTGTATATCATCGGTATACCTAGGTAGTACCTACCTAGGCATTTAGAAGATAGATCGGCGAATGACTTTCTGCAGATAGACTACTAGATAGAGGAACTCGGATACAAGATCGAAAATATCCCATTCAGTCGTCCAATTTTGGAAGTACATCAGGGCTCGATGAAAACAATCTAGTCATAAGCACATTGCACTAAACCAAACTATACATTGTAACCCATAAAGCACCAACAAATCAAATCAACCAGAGAGTACACACTCTATCTCTTGCTCCACCAAATGATCACATTAATCAAGCAATCAAGGTCTGCGCAAGATATCAGGCGCACATTTCCCTTCCGTCCATCGCTCCCTATTCATTCTTAGCACGACAAGATAACACAGCAAGATCAGATAAACCGAAGAAACAACAATCACTTACCACACCACCCTATCACTCCCACTCAAATGCAAATCAAACTTACATCTCGGATGTGTACAATTCTCATGCGGACAATGGTGACTGGAAAAACAATCCCAATCACTACAACTATGTCCATTCGAACAAGGGCCCCAACGAGCCTTGTGTCGCTGCAAAACGAGTTCTTGCTCCGTCAGAACCATATCATGCTCCATTCGACAAGTCATTTCCCGCTTGCAGATTCCGTTAAGATATCTGTAATTGCAGAAGCCCCGGCGCTGCGGTCCATCTTGAAGGCTTGCTAGCTTTTCATGGTATGATTCCCATGCGGCTTGGTCCGTTGTTTTAATCGGTGGATCGAGACGCTGGTTGTTCCTGTTATACTCGATCGATCGTGCTTCCTTCACTGTGTCTGGTTTGAGGCTGATGTTGTGGTGGTTCTCGGAGCCGCCGGCTGTCGCATATGTGAGTCCATATCGAATGGATTTGCCGCCGTTGCCGGAGACTGCTAGTGATGGGCTTGATGCCATGCTTGTTGCCATCGTCCTGGTACTTGGCAGCTGTGAATTTATAATTTGCGGAGTTGCGGGTTGAGAGATTGTGGTTGGGCTTCGAGGTATGACTGGGCTGGTAGACACTTCCCCTTGGACTTCGACAGGGCTTCTTTGTGGAGAAGAATACCCCGTGAAGTCAGGAGATGAAAGTGATTCTTTGAAAAGAGGCGTAGAACGGAAGACATTCTCAAAACGGACGATTGGAAAAGGTAGAAGAGACTTGAAGGATTGCTGCGCAGGCGTGGTTTCAACAAGGATGATGCGACGGTCGTCGTCTGCATTGCTAGTATATTGCTGGAGATCATTGCGGTATCCATTATCATGACATCCGACGAAAAAGATCTTTTTGCACTGGACGTTTCCATAGAAATGATCCAGCATTTCTGGCACGTTAGATCAGACTCGGTTCAATCTGGGAAATATATCACTTACTCCTCATTTTCGAGTCGGCATTTTCCTTGCCTGGTCCGACATTGACAAAGTCGAATTCACCTCGGCTGGTAGTAAAATGCTCGGCAAATGTAACTAAATCACCTTTGCATGAAATGATACCGGCCAAATGTAGAGTCTTTGCGAGATCATTGAGGTTGGCAAAGATGCGGACGAGAATGGTGATTTCTTTTTGATCGAGAGCACTTTCTCGCGTGGCTTCCTTGACGGCGTGTACTATTCGTCGAGATGCTTCGTTTGCGCCTTCTCTGGGTTTTTCAAGGAGTTCGTCGAGAAAGATAGCACCATCGCCGTCTACGAGAACGACAACGAATGCATTTTGGGACTGCACACATATCAGCGGATAGCCTTGTACCCTGGATGTTTATACTCACCATAGTATTCTCCAACCGGTCTTTTTGTCTCGATAACGTCTCGGCTTTTTCCTGAAATGTGACGCGCGAGTTCTTTTCGTGGTCAATTTCCAGTTGTAGAAATCGTATCTCGTTCTCGTAGGTTTCGATCTTCTTTAAAGCAGTCTGTTCAAGTCATCAGGTTATCCCTATCAAAGAAACTTGGGTGTAAGAGACAGCCCTGGAGAGAAGACAAATAACTTACATCAATCAGCTCATTCTTCTCCCTTTCTTGAGCCAAGAAGCCAGCAAAGCGAGACCTCAGGGTCATCGAAGCAACGTCGACAGACATACTTCATAAATTCTGGCAGAACACAATCAGACGAGACAGATGTAAACTAAAACTTTCAAAGTGCAGGAGAATTCCCCTTTAAATAGACTAATCCATACCCTAACTATAGTGTAGGTACCAGTATGAACAAGTTCGCCCTGGTCATCCAACCACAAGATTGCCAGTACTCCACAGCCAATCCTGAATCAAGGTGAAATACACTTGCAACATTCCAAAACACATGTTCAAAATCAGAAAATCGAAAACCATGGCCTCTAGAGCTTGTGGCCTATTGAAACTGTGGCTATGGTGGCGGGCGCTTAGCATGAGCCCCCGACAGTCATCAGTTTCAACCCACTGGCAATTGTAAGAGCATTGACAAGTCAGAATAGGCAGTGCAAGCATGATATCTGTTTTATGCCTTCTTTGCCAATCGATCATTCCCACGAAAGCAGGCCGATGCAGGCCGACGTGGCGATCTGTGACGCATATCTCATGTCTTTACCTATACATGGTTACTTTCTTTCGCAAGGCGGAATCTTAGTTTATCTACACATCTAATATACACGGACTAATGAAGATCGTCATTGGGAGGCTGATGTACTACAGATAGGACCGGTGTATATTGGTACCTATGTAGTCCGTTCAGATGAAAGGAACGTTGGGCAACAACAAGGCGAAACAGGGGCGAATTTATTTGTTATACAGCTATATTTCACTATGATATAGGTAAGGATCTTGCTCGAATGTCGTATATGAGGCTGAGATGCTCGAAACGTAAACTGTGTCATCTGAAATCCAATATCCTTTCTTAGGATAGGGCTTATCGACTAGGCAACAGCTAGGCAACAAGTGAGGTTATGTTCGCTTTGTACTAGCTTCAAATATATGAGCCTCGAATGGATTGGTGCAATGACCACAATAGGCGTCGCATCCAAAAGCAAGTTACCTTCGTTTGATTCCATAGGATTGAATACAAGCCTCATCTGAAACGTACACAAGAGGTAATTATATGTGCTGAAATTGAACGAGTAGATTGCTATTGACAAGAAAAGACCAGAGACCCATCAGCCCGCGCCATACACGAGCATGAGAACGCCAGGCCCAAACAGGATAGTGTAGATTGCAGGAAAAATATTGCACACGAAAGTAGATCCAAATAAACAAACGTCCAGGGAAATGAAATCGCCAATATCGTTCCTATCGTAAACAGCGTGCGCAGATACCAAATTGTTACCGGTCACGACGACCAGACTCGGGATCTCGGGGAGACGTGTGGCTTTCGAATAAGTCCTCAAGGTACGCACTGGGTGCGCGCCCCTGTGGCGCTTGACTCAGATTCAATGAGCTGGTGGATGTGGCAATGTGCGAGTGACGCGGGTTGTGCGGCGCATCATAGTAGGTACCAATAGGTGGCAGAGATGGGGAGCTGGGTGGGTAGCCTGCAGGCGAAGTCATGCCAGCGGCCGGGGAATAGCCTGCGGATGGACCCCCACCTGAATCCCTCATGGGTGTAGAGCTGCCGGCAGCAGCATAGTAACCAGCGGGTAGGTAACCCGACCCACGGTTCGTAGCAGCATGAAGGCTAGCATGCGATCCAGCTCCAGTGACACCGGCACCTTCCGCAGTAGGAGAGTAGAAAAGACCACTGTTGGAGCTGGGCACTCGCCCCGAGGGTCTGCGACTAGCGTGGGTCACGGCGTCAAGTGAGACATCTCCCATCGGCGCGGCAGTATACACCTTGGACCGTTTCTTTCGACTGCCGCGCAGAAGGCGCTTGGACTCAGAGGCCTGCGCCATAGCTGCGCGACGCACAGAGCGGTTGACTGACCATGCGACTATTCCGCGCCATGCTAGAACAGCGAGCCCGATAAACCCTAGTATAGCACCAACCGCAATAAAGACCGTCCCTTCTGGCGTGTTCGTTGTCTGTAGATAGGGCGCGCCAGCAGTCGGGGGAACAGTCACGATGGGTTCGGCTGTCGAAGTAGATGATGTTGATGTCGTTGTTGTGGAAACGGATGATGTTGTTGTGGAGCTGTCGGTAGCAGAGGTCTCGGACGATGAGGTTGTGGTCGTCGGGTCCATACTCGTTGATGTCTCCGATGACTCGGATGTAGTACTGGCAGTGGTTTCCGAAGTTGATGTCGCAGAGGTGGGATCAGTGGTAGCAGTAGTGGTATCGCTCACGCTAGGGGTGCTATCAGTGGTGGAGGGATCGTCGGTGGTCTGGGCGGCATCAGTTGTAGCATCCGCTGTCGCATCGTCGGTGGTCTGAGCAGACACACAAACAATGAAGAATACCACCAGGGCCAATATGGTGAGGATAGACGGCCGAGGGCTCCCTTTCCCTCGCAGGGAGAGTCGCATGATGCCCAGGGCGTAAACAATCGAATCAGACTTTCTCCACTGCGGGTCTTGGGGTAGGCGGAGATCGTAGCGAGAGCAACGGACAATGAACTGTCACTCCTAGCACATCACACTGATTCTTGACCCCTAAAGCGATCGGTTCGAATACCAGAGCCGAGAGTCCTCAGTGGTCGCCGGATCTCCCTAGTGATGCGTTTCTAGTACACTGGGTGATCTGCGCTCGATAAGCTTAGATACGAGGAACCATTGAAAATCCCAAAATGAATGACAGGCTCCTCAATGAAGAAGGCGAAAAAAGGTCAAGCGGACTGAAAGCCGTTCGGCGTAAGCGAGAAGTCAAGAGAAGCGAAAAGACGCCATTTTTACTGCGCTAACGCCGGTGCCTCAGGCGGGTGTCACATGATGCCTTGAATTCTACCAGAAATAGCAGTGTGATATATCATACAGCAAATACAAAGTGTTGAACCCCTGAACCCGAAAGGAAATGCGAAAAAAAGTCAAATGTCACCTGCATCGAGCAAGGCATGGGTCCATACCAAGTCCCCGCAATCGACGGGGTCACCCAATCACTGTTGCTTCTTCTGTACAGCAGCGGAAGTATCCTTTTCGAAGGCAGCATACGGGACCTGGAGGCTGCTGATGGCATTGATACCAACATAAAGAATCACAACAAACAAGAAGGTGGCGATGAAACCCATAAAGATACCTAGATCGAGTTAGGACAGTATCGAGGGACCAGAAATAGATTTGGTACGAACCTGGCGTGAAGTACTGGTATTCGTCGAACAGAGACTGTGTCCGATCTGAAGAGTCAGATCCACCGACATGAGAAGAATAGTCACGCTTAAGTTCCATGTGGATGGGGTTGGGGTACGAATCCTCGTAGGAATCGTAGACAACGGACTCGCTCTCAGGGAACTCCTTGGGCGACGTGACATAGAGGAGGGTGTATTTGGAGGAAGACGGAATGCGATCAATGATATCGGCAACGAGACCATCTAGATACGTTAGGCGAGGTGAGATCAAGGGTGACACCAGACGTACCATTGTCCGAAAGCTGCTGGGCACGGTCGGAACCCAGAGAGAGCATAGGGAACTCAATATCTATGACCAAAGGCCCGGACGCGAAGGAAGTGGGATATGATCGGGCTATATCATGTTCAGTCCCAGCTCGAAGTATGATCGACCAAACGCGGGTTCGAACACTCACAAGATCCGTCAATGGTAATGGTCTGCGCCTTGCAGTTGTCATTGAAAAGGCTTTTAACTGAGCCAGCCTGCAATAGTCCAGCAACCTCGTTGACGGTCATCTTCGACCGAATCGCCTTGTCCTTACCCAACACCTTCGCGCCTAGGCGGGGTGCCGACTTGTGGGTTGCAAAGTCCGAGCTGTGTACACCGGGTTGATTGACGATGACATAGTAGTCCGACGGGCAAGTGTGAAATGCAGAGGAAAGGTCAGTGAGTACTGAGTCGGCGGATTTGATGTATGCGGAGTTGGCCAGGACTCTGCCGGGGGTTAGCTGGCTGGAGCTGTCAAGGACCTATCGAAACATACTCGGACGTCGAGACGAGGAAAAACGGAGAGGTATCACGGAAGGCGTCAACCGCAGCGACCCCCAGGGCGAGTAGCCCGAACCTGCTCAGATGCATTGTGTCGGATCGTGGGGATGAAGGTGGACTTGGTAGTGTTGCCAACGGGAGAGTCCGAGTTGGTCTCGGAGGCGGTCGACAGTCCCGGCCCGTCTAAGCTTCACATCCAACTTTTTTTTTCCGGCGCAACTAGTCTACGACCCATTCTTTTGATCTTTTCAGACAGTCTGATTTTTTCTTTCTCGTCTTTTCACCATGGGCCCTGGGTTCAAACGGCGCAAGTTGGCATCCAAAGTCGAAGAAGTCAATTTCGATGATAGTGCCCGCCATGAGTTCCTCACTGGATTTCGAAAGCGAAAGCAGCAGCGCATCAAACATGCGCAAGGTGTTGCGGAGAAAAGAGCTCGCGAGGAAAGAATACAGGATCGCAAAAAGGTGAAATGCTTTTCGCAGTCTTGAAGAAGCGACCAAACGGACTAAATTCTGCAATCTAGATTCGGGAAGAGCGATCGGCCGAATTCAAGCGAGTAATGGAGGAACACCAAAGACAATTGGCTCGCATTAAGGAAGAAGATGCGAGTGATAGCGACTCAAATCCTAGCCAAGATGGCGACGATGACCAAGAATGGGAAGGCTTCGAGGAACCGCCGGCGGTAGACTACGAGGCCGAGTATGTCGATGAAGACAAGTACACGACGGTGACTGTGGAAGAGATGGATCCTTCTCGCGAGGGTCTACGCAAGTCGGTGCACCAAGACGACTCGGAGGAAGATGAGGGCAACGAGGAGGAACAGTCTGCTCTGTCAACCACCGAGACCAAATCAAACCCTGCCAAAAAGACCCGCAAATCTTCTACCGACAAGGTCAAGAAGAAGAAAAAGCAATTTCGATACGAGAGCAAGGGAGAGCGCAAACTTGCACTCGCAAAGCAACGTTTATCAAAGTCCAAGAAGGCCCAGGCACGGAGACAAGGTTGATGGCAAGTTAAAATCAGAGACGCTCGATACCATATGTCATTTTGAACGCGCTACCGGTCAATAATAATCTATCACAAAGCCGACGAAAAACATGGCAATGAATACGAGGAGCAGGGTACCGTAGTCAACAGGACAAGAATTGCTATGAAAACGCTGACTCCAGAGCGGCAGCGGGATAAACACAACCGGACACATTATGAACGATGTAGACGGCTGACATGGGATGGGAGCCTGCACCCTACCCAAAGTCTCCCGATACCGTACACGGATGCCCAACGGGACCCAGCCTAGACGTTGCTGATGGAGACCTCCAGATCGTGAAGGTCTTTCTGCAATTCGGCGTGTTTCTTGGCCATCTCTTCGTACTTGGATTCCCATTGGTCGCGCTCTGTCTCGAGGGCCTGCACCTTGCGTTCAAAATGACCGGCCTTGATGTCGGTTTGGCGGAGCCTGGAATTCCACAAATCGTCAGCAGGTGTTGGGAGTAAAATAAAACAAAGTCTCGCCGATCGTACTTCTCGTTTGTCTCCCGCAAAGTCTTGTCATTCTCCTCCGCCTCCTCCTCGAGGAGCTGCACCCGTCGCTGAAGGGCCTCGTTTTGGGTGTCATGTTGGGCGCTCTGGTTCGCGGCCTCCTTGGCATCCTTCACGGAGGACTCCAGCTTATCCACCTCCTCCTCAAGCAGCTGGTTGCGGTGGTTGAGAGATGTAATCTCCTGTTCCTTCGACAGGTTTTCCTGCTCCAGTGTCTTGACTTTGCCCTTGAGTTCCTCAACCTTCTCGTGGGCCTCGTCCGCCTCCAGACGGAGGGTGTTCATGCGCTATCCAGTATAGATTGGTCAATAATGAGCTTAGTGGAGACATGGCGAGGTTGCTGCAACGGCCATATGCATGAGGGGGTTGCAAATGAGGGAGCTGCGTGTGCAAGCTACCCCGCCAAACAGGGGTGCGAGGAGACTCACCTCCTTGATCTTATCCATTTTGAAATAATTGAAGAAAGAGGTCGGGTAATATGTATGGGTGAAAGGAAGCAAGAGGCTTTCGCTCAGCGAGCCGTGGAGGAAAATGGATGGTGGGTTAGGGGGAGAGAAGAGGGGATCTGACTCTGTCCAAAGCAGTAGTGCCTGGAGTGTGTCCCTCCTGTCTTTCAACCAATCACAGCGACTGATCGACGCGTCTCCACGGGCAACCAAACCAACACTCTAGACCTCAACTTGACCTCCATTTCGATCCTTTCTTGTCGAGACTTTCACGCTACTTCGTGTATGATCCACCACCTTTTCAACCGGCCATCATGTTGGCTCTTCGCGACCAGGAGAACCTGGTCAACACTCATCAGACTGTCGCCGCTGCCAAACCACTGAACCAAGGAGCTCGGCAGCTTCCTCCCAAAACTCCCGGCAAAACTCCGTTCAAGATATCATTAAACGACGAGAATAACCCCCGAGCATTTGGAAAGCAGAATTCTAAAGGCAATGGAAACCGCTTGGGCGATGGCAAGCCTAGCAAGGATGCCTTTGTGACACCTTTTGGTACGCGATCTCCAATGGGACGCGACAAACAGCCACTGACCTCTCCTCTCATCAGACACCAGAAGTCGTGTTCCACTTGGTCCGAAACCCACCAACGCCAAAGCTCGAGCTCTTCAAACTCCTGCCCCCTTTGGAGGTCCATTGAAACCAAATACAGCTCGAAGGACCTCGACCGCCCAGAGGATCAAGAGAGCCGCTCCGGTGGTACAGCAGGCTCAGACCAAGGTTCGCCCTGATCTGGATCACGATGATGTTCCAGCTATTGAATATATGCCACCGAAGCCCACTGGTACGATCGGAATTGCCAGTAAACAATATGTACGTGACATTGCTGACCCTCTACAGATCTTCCCGACATTCCCGATGACATTACCTACGATACCTCATTTCCCCAGTTCCATCCAAAGAACCGCGCTTTGGGATTGGAAAGTGTTTATGGAAGGCAGGAAGTCGGTGCCGATGGCCTCACGAAGAAGCAACGCCAGTTTCAGCAAGATTCGGCCACATGTGACCAAATGGTCGATGAGATGATCATGAAGCAACTCGATAGCGTTCGCTTCAATGAATCCAGCGAAGATGAAGCCGCCACCATTCCCGCACCGCAGCCTCCGACCTCCCGTGCAAACGGTCCTTCCTCCAACACCCGATCCACTCGGGCTATCCCCACGATTCGATCTCGCGAGGCTGCATCCGCTCTTGCCGATCCTAAGCCAAGTGTCGCTCCAGCTCGCGCCCCGGCTGCTTCCAAGTCGAGATTGCCATCTGCATCATCTTTTCTCATGCCCAAGAAGCCTCGGGTCCCGACTAATCCCTCGTCTATGCGAAACACTGCTGCTGCTGCGAACTCAAAGACCACTGTTGGATATTCGAGGGGACGCAATGTCTCATCCAACTTGCGCAAGGACACTGTGCAGCGACCTTCGGATGCCCAATCCCCGCTGTCCCCGGAGACCTATATCGAGGTCTATGGACCGCCCCCGCTGGGATCTGATATGTGGTCTCGCTGCAAGGCTGCAGGTTGCTTCGATAGGTCCAATGAAGACGGATCCGCCCAGGAGCTTGAGGAAGCACTGCCGACCTTTGAGGAAGACGAAGAGGCGCAGAATTTCCAGCTGACGCTGTAGGTGTCTCGTTGCTTTATTGCATACTTACGAAACAACATTTGGGGTTACCAGCTTTGATTCATGACCCTTACTCTCCCTCATCCTTTTCACTAGGCGGGAGTTGACTTCAGTTGGGATGATTGGAACGGTTTATGGCGTTATCTGAAATGAAATTCTTCGGTCAACCGCGGATCGTACTGTTTCAGGAATCCCCACTTCCATGACGATCCCTGGCAGCCACGGCAGACGAGGCGCACGAATAATGAGGAGCAATTGGCCAGAAGGAATTATCGACGTGTATTGTAGTTTACAGAATAGCTCAATTGGTCTAAACACACCAACACTTCTCGCCGCTTCACCGCCCCCCCAGAAACTGCCGTCTGTATTTACACGCTGTGATCTCCTTTTCCTTGTCTTCAACCTCTTGCAGTTGCTTTTTTCGCAGTCATGGCGACCATTCATCCGGACTCCACGGAGGACTTCGAGTTCATTCAGACTCCGGTGGCTCCTCAGCAGTCCAAGCCCGCCTTCGACTGTGGTGTGCCAACTACTCTGGTAGGTAGCTCTCTAGCTAGCTCTAGCTCGGGCCGTTCCTTATTCATTGTGACTCTAGTACCCAGCTATTAAGAATGCCCCTGTTCCTGCCGACTCTCCTGGCAGTGACAGCTTCTCCAATGGCTTGATGTTCTTCTTGCTGTTCGTGGTCCCCTGGTACCTGGCCCGTCAAGTTGGTGGAGGTTTCTACACGACGATCTTCTTTGCCATTTTCACCACGATTCCCGTGCTTATGGCTTTCTGGACTGTCTCCTCGAGCATTTCACCTCGCAAAACTGAAAAAGCCAAGTACTGTGGTCGTCCCGTCGAGCACTACCTGCATTTCCACAGCGAGCATGATCGTGCCACCTACCGTGGAAAGAGCAAGATTCCCATGGAGGTTTTCTACGAGAAGTATTTCAATGGCGAGGTTGATTTCAAGGGTGATGCCCTGGAGTGCTTGGAGTACCGTCACGACTGGGCCAATTTCAAGTTCACCATGGGTCTCTTTAAGCACTTCCTGCTCGGGTTCATCCCCGAACTATTAATGCATACCCGTTCCCAGGGTGAGCCTAGTTCAATTTGTAGATTGAAGTGATAGTCACTGACAGAAAAACAGATGAGGAGCAGGTGCGTGACCACTACGACCGCGGTGACGACTTTTACGCCTGGTTCCTGGGCCCCCGCATGATCTATACCTCTGGTGTTATTAGCGATGTCAACAGGGAAGAGACTCTTGAAGAGTTGCAAGATAACAAGCTGGCTATCGTCTGTGAGAAGATTGGCGTCAAGCCTGGCGATAAGATCTTGGACCTCGGCTGCGGTTGGGGTACCCTTGCCAAATATGCTTCGGTCCACTACGGTGCTCACGTTACCGGTATCACGCTTGGCCGCAACCAAACCGCCTGGGGAAACAAAGGCCTTCGTGTCGCTGGAATTGAGGACGTCCAGAGCCGTATTCTCTGCTCCGACTACCGCGATGCTCCTCGGGTTGAGGGCGGCTACCAGCAAATTACCTGTCTCGAGATGGCCGAGCATGTCGGTGTCCGTCATTTCAGCAGCTTCCTGTCTCAAGTCTACGATATGCTTGATGACAATGGCGTTTTCTTCCTGCAAATTGCTGGTCTCCGAAAGTCCTGGCAGTACGAAGACCTCATCTGGGGTCTGTTCATGAACAAATACATCTTCCCCGGTGCCGATGCTAGCACCCCACTTGGCTTCGTCGTGGACCGTCTCGAGGGTGCTGGTTTTGAGATCAAGGGCATTGACACCATCGGTGTGCACTACTCCGCCACTCTCTGGCGCTGGTACCGGAACTGGATGGGTAACCGCGACAAGGTTGAAGCCAAGTATGGCAAGAGATGGTTCCGCATCTGGGAATACTTCCTTGCTGCCTCCACCATCACTTCTCGCCAGGGTGGTGCTACCTGCTGGCAACTCACCCTGGTCAAGAACATCAACTCGACCCACCGTGTCGAGGGTATCAACACCCAGTACGGTCTCACTGGTGCCCGTCAGGCTGCCATCGACCGTGCTAGCGGTACCCTTCCCAAGGCCCACGTCATCAAGAAGGACCTGTAAATGTCTCAATCGGTATTCTCTTTGGCTTGGTTCAGCGTGCCCTGCATAGGCCATGTTGCACCCATAGCGAGTGAAGGAATCGACGATGACGTGGATCCACACAGCTCTGACTGCAAACATAAAAGTTTTACTCGGACACGCATGATACGACAACCGCATTAACAACGAAAAGCGAAGGATGGATGATTTGAGTAAAGGGAGGCTTAGATGATGTGGTATATCTAATTTTCATCCTCTGAGCCTGCGCTTTCTCGGTTTCTGCCATGATAGCCGTCTGGTCAATTTCCTAGGAAACCCAGAGAAAGTTGATTTCGGATTTTTATGAGATGAGATCTGCACTGAGGTGTCATATTTTTTAACCCCAAATAAATTCGAATAATCTTTAATTTGTGCACTGCCTTTCCCGTCGAGACATCCTCTGTAAAACTTATGACATTCCCCGCCAGCCGCCTGCACATAGTCTGCCTTAAGACTGCATTTAATCTTCTGCTTTCCACAATACTCGCATGCTTTAGCCGAGTCAGATTTCCACTAATTGAACTTCAAGGTGGCAAAGCTGTGACGCTTGAGCCAGAACGGAAGCAACTGGAGACATTCCTGACCGTTCGTGGACAGTATCTAATCACTTTTCATTTTCCATTCCATTCTTCACGAAATTAATCTATCCAACTATGTCAAACAACAGATTAAATAAAGGGACTTTTCACTCCACTGTAGTTTTATATAATATTGTCATCACTGTCCTTGGCTTTCTCCTCCGGCTTCAGCGACAACCATTCCATGAAGAGGGGCCCAATCAGTGACAAAGCACTGGTCCCAATAGCTATATAAAATGTCTGAACAAGCGTTTCATTGTATGCCTGCAGGGCGAGGGGAAGTTGACTAGCCTGAAAGTTACTACGAAACGCAGTAGCACCGGTTTGCGTGACTGAAAGTCCACCAAACTGAGGAAAGGCGGACGTCAGGTTCGCAATCAACCGATTCTGAAACACACTTTGACCGACGGCAAGAAAGACCGCGCTGGACAATGTCTGCGTGAAGACGAGAACAGAGGTTGCCATGGCCATTTCCTCGGTGGGAACCGCGACTTGGGCCACTAGCATGACGTTTTGAGCACCTAGGCCAGCCCCTGCACTCAGGAGGACCTGATAGCCGAACCAATGGCCAGTCGAAGAGTCGACTCTCAAGGTGCTTAGCATGCCGGACGCGACGGATGTTATCACTGAGGACGCGAGTATTAGTGGCATGTAGTATCCGATGGCCGAGGCAAGGCCACCTCCTATAATGGCAAATATAACCATTCCAACAAGAAGGGGGAGGCTATTGATCCCTGACTGGGTTGCTGATACACCTTTTATGACTTGGAACCAAATTGGAAGCTTTTGCGAGGGTCAGCTCGGTGTCGATATCAATAGACGGGACTGACAGAGTAAAACTTACATAGTAAGTGAAGACGAATAGTGCGGCTGAGATGAATACTCCGTACCAGACACCACCCCAGATGTTCCGATTCTTCATCATACGGACTGGTATCGTGGCTCGGTCTTTCTGCCATACTTGCACACCGAAGAAAATAATGATCAATCCACCAAACAAAACAAATAGAGCGATAATCCGGCCGTCGTCCCATGGATAAGTCGAGCCACCCCATTGCAGTGCAAGCAGTAGACAGATCACCCCTGGAACCATAAAAAATGTTCCGGGTAGATCGAATTGTTTTAGCTTTTCTTTCCAGTCGGTGTTAGCGGCGAGTGGTCGGTTGTTGGGAAGAAAAAGAAGAATAAATAAGGCTGTCAGACCACCAAATGGGAGGTTGATGTAGAAGCACCAACGCCATGTAACATGGTCTGTGAAAGCGCCCCCAAGTCTATATTGAAAAGTCAGCTTGGCAAGGTTTGCACACAGGGAAATACCAACATTGGACCAGCAACACTAGCGACGCCATGCATACTTGCTAGGAGACCAGTATAGATAGGACGAATCCGCAGAGGAACGGCATTGGCAATGATAATAATGGCCCCGGCCATAAGACCTGCACCCCCTAAGCCCGCAATACTGCGTCCAATGATAAGGACGACAGAGCTGGGAGCAACACCACAGATCAAAGATCCAAGCTCAAAGAGCAGGAGTCCGGCGAGAAAGACCCATTTTGCCGAATAGAACGTGTAGAATTTCCCGAACATCAATTGTGTGGCGCAGGTCGTGAATAGGTATGAGCTTCCATACCAGGCCACATCTTCGAGGGAATCGAACTCTGTAGTTATTCTAGGGATCGCTGTGGCAAGGACTGTTTGATCCTAGGAAATCATCATCCAGGTTAGCAGTCATTTTTGTGTGAAACCGGAAGACCAACCAATGAGACGCAGAAAATTGCTGCACTGAGAGCAATGGTGAGGAGAGCTAGCTTCCACAGTGAGCCCACGCCCTCGTTCGTTGCTTTCTCATCTCCAGCTGCCACAGTGGGTGGCTCGTCTTTACATAGGCTGGGAGTTTTGTTCTCTTCGAGGTTGGAATGCGGATTTTTGGTATCTTGTGAAGCCATAATTATCGATCACTAAGTCATCTGAGAGAGGAATTGCTGATGACAATAAGTAAATGTGTCCTGAGATGAATTGATGAATCCCACTTTTTTATATAGTTCTAAATTCAGGCCCCCAACATGATTCTGATTGGATGCGCCGTTTCCACTTTTCGGACACTCGGACCCGCGGGCCCGCGACCCCGTGACCCCGAGTCAGCTTCGACCTCGTCTTACTTCGCATTGCATATAATCATTCCCCAGATGATCCTTCAAGATGGATGATGCCAATGACCAAGAGACTATTGAAACCAAGAAAGCCCGATTGTCGCTGGTTCCGAGAGCGGTAAGCCCTTAATCCTGTTCACTGGACGCTTTCATAGACTAAGATCGGACAATCACAGTGCGAGGGATGCAAAACACGAAAAGTGCATGTTTTCCATGGCTGCTTGAGAGTGCTTAACTTACATCATTGCTAGATTCGGTGTGATCGCTGTTTTCCATGCTCGAATTGTAAGCTGTCGGGGATTGTCTGTCAAAAAGCTGATCCCCGACCAGAGAGAAGATCCAAATCTGGAAACACAAGCCAATTGTGAGTTCATCGGTCTTCTACATTCACTCTGCAACTGCAAATATTGATATATCTAAGAGAGGAGCATGTCCAAATACTGGAAAGTCGCCTTCGAGCGGTCGAAGACCAGCTAACCAGCTTGAAAGGCGCGAAGAGTACTCTCTCGGAGTCTTCATTCAAGGCACAACCTCCCAGGACTAGACTCAGAGAAACCCATGCAAATGTTACATTGAATAACATGTACGAGGGTGATACGTCTTTCACCAGTCAGTCTGTAGTGGCCCAAGAACTTGCCAAAGACATGGCCAACTCCACTGGGGCCGAGATAGGATCCAACATAGGCGGAACTTTCGAGTCGCTCGAGAACCTCCTTCAGGCATCTGCAAGAGATCACGTATCTCCGGGGAATATTTCACAGCCTGTCGCTGCGACGACCTTACCATTGCCGGCTGATATGGTACTCGCCATGCTGCACCACTTTCATGGTAATTTCCCTTGATCTCAAACCACAACGCTGAGTATGTATTTTGGAAGCCGTTCGAGGCTAATGTATCCAGTCAAAAAACCATTCT
This sequence comes from Penicillium sp. PG113-03A, assembly GCA_037042135.1. NCBI lineage: Eukaryota > Fungi > Ascomycota > Eurotiomycetes > Eurotiales > Aspergillaceae > Penicillium > Penicillium sp. PG113-03A. The sequence continues at coordinate 123,718 of JAXQJW010000146.1, forward strand.
TGCTTTGGTCATATCCTTTCAGCGACCTATCGGTGGTAGAACGCCTCTGCCAGAAAGTCTATTTTTCAACGCATGCTGTGTCTCCTGGGGACCTTGCAGCCATGCATGGCATTTTCTATTTTGTGATGAAAGAATATCTTACTAAGAAGGATCCCTTCTGTGAAAGATTTGATTTTGAGCATTATGCAGAAGCTTGCAGGAAGAGCTTTCACGCCGAGATGGAAAGCCTTCATATCCTTGCAGTGCCAACTTTCGAGAATATCATAGCGTTGATCATTGGAGTAGGTCATGACGACTTACGCCAAAAGACATGTCTGATCGTGTTTTATTCAGATTATTCAAGCCCATGACAAAGCTAAGCCATTGCTTTGCTGTCATTACATCTCTATCGCTGCACGGCACTGTCAAATGCTTGGGTATCACCGCGAGTCAACCTATCAAAAGAGCCAAGACAAGAACTCAGAAAGCCAACGCAGGCTTTTTTGGACAGTCTACGGTGTTGATAAGTCCATGTCTCTTCTCCTGGGTCGTGCCTCTTACATACAGGATTTTGACATCGATGTCGAGTACCCTGAATCCTCCACAGACCCTGCCATCAGGCCGTGGGATGAAGCTGCTGTGATAAGCTTCAAATTCGCGGAAATCAAAGGCAACGTATACGACAAGCTATATTCGCCCGCTGCGAAGAAGATAAGTGAGGCTGAACGAGTCGCTCAAATGAATGAGCTTGAAGCTGCTCTGCACCAATCCTATGCTTCAAAAAGAGAGGTGAGTGTTTTTTTTCCCTCCAGCTGAATGTGTCCCTACAACTGATTTTCAACACATAGGTTGACGCTAGCCAAATAAACGACCGCTTGCTATACGACATGTCAGAAAGAACCTGGGATGTGATGTACTACTCAACGCTGACCACACTTCTTCGAGCGCCGACAGCATCTGCAACCAAGGGCGAAATTGGACCTAAATGCTTTGAAGCTGCAAGAAATAGTTTACACAGCCATCTGAGCTGTTTCCCGGACTATTCTGAATCTGAATTTCTCACTCTTTCAGACTTTGCCAATTGGTTTGTTTTCCTTTGCATCTTTAGACAAACTTGAAAGCTGACTACCGTCCAGGGTCCTCCTCTACTCATCTTTTACTCCATTCATTGTCATCTTCCTCCATGCGATCGCTGCAAGTAGTATGGACGATGTTAAGCTCCTCGACGATGTCATCGTGACTTTGTCTCGCATCAAGCATGTTTCCAGTGCGGCGGAACGACTTTATCATGTTTCCTCGTCATTTGCCCAGGTAGCTCGAGGCTTGGTTGAGAATCATCGGTCTTGTGTGGGCTTATACAATCAACAAAGAGACTCGTTGCAGTTGGAACATTTTCAGCACCCATCTGGAAGTCTCCACAATTCTTCACAGGATTTTACGGGTGTCGACATGATGAGCTATCTCAATTATCCCGAGGCGCAAGATGTCTCGGCTCTTCTTGGCAGCTGGGATCATGGCCAGCCAACAGCGATGGATTTGTTTGGGATGAACTATCTATCGGGCATGAATCTCAGTGAAGAGTTTCCTTGATGACAATTCACCGAAACCCCCAAGAACCGAAATTCTCTCTGAAAGATCTTCACTCATAGATTGCGAAATGAGTATTTTCCCCATCTATCCGGTCAATTCGTGCTGAACAGTGGATCCGAGTTACGGAAGTTTTTACCTCTCCACTCCCCGATCTGTGCAAGATTAACACGACACGGCCGATTGTACCCCAAACAAATTGGCAGTTCTACCGGAACCTTTTTCCTGGCAAAGTCGCGAACTCTTGATCGGTACGCGATCGCCAGGGCCCCGCCGATCATATCCTTTGTGTGCTAGATCTGTCAGGGGTGTTTTCCGTGGCTGTCCACTCACAAGCCAGAATCTACAACTACATCTTCGGTTAGGCTCGATAGCGTCGCGCCGCCAGGTCAATCGATTACCAGATCTTTGGTTTCAAGACCGAAAAGGCTCAGATCACCAGCAATGGCTCCACGCCATAGTTACCGGGACTGCCGGTGGCACATTTTCCTGTTGTTTTTCAAGAGGCGGATTCTCTCCAATCGTTCCCTTTTATTCATTCTCTTGCTGTTGATTTCCTTTTTGTCACTCATTGAATTCTGCCGCTATGGCTCCTCTCTGGTCCTGGCTTGGGGCTCTACTTGCCTTACCCTTGGTCCTGGCCGGCAAGCATGGCGACTTGGTGCCAAAGTCTTACATCGTGGAGTTTCGCAACTCGCACATCTCTGCTGATAATTTTGTGTCAACTTTGAGCCGTGACGGAATTCCGATCAGCCTAGATCGTGACCTCTCCTTTTCTCTCTTTCATGGAGGCGCCTTCACTCTGCTCGGTGATGATGACGAGACGGCCTTGGTGAAGAAGATTTCTTCACTTCCCTATATCAAGAATGTTTCTCCCGTTCGCGAGATGTATAGACCTCGACGACAAATCTCCACTGCTCGTGAAGCCTCATCATCGAGCGATCACGTTCCTCATCTGAAACGCCGCGCCATAGGCTATGGGATTGGATCCAACGATATCCCCCACCACATGACTGGAGTCGATAAGCTGCGCCGTGAGGGCTACGTTGGAAGTGGGATTCGGGTTGCAGTTGTGGATAGTGGCATTGACTACAAGCACCCGGCTCTCGGAGGCTGCTTTGGTGAAGGATGCTTGGTTTCTTTTGGTTACAACTTGCTGGATGATAACAATGACCCCTACGATGATTGTGATGGCCACGGCACTCATGTTTCTGGACTGATTGCCGCCCAGCCCAACCCTTACAATTTCACCGGTGTGGCTCCTAATGTCACTCTTGGCCACTACAGGGTTTCGGGTTGTGGGAAGGCCTCGTCGACTGAACTCATTATGGATGCCTTCAAGATGGCTTTTGAAGCAAAAGCAGACATCATCACCGCTTCTATTGGTGGATATTCTGGCTGGTCTGAAGAGCCCTGGGGTGTTCTTATTCAACGAATTGTTGCCGCTGGCGTGCCCTGCACGGTTGCAGTTGGAAATGATGGCGAGTACGGCATGTTTTACTCCTCGGATGGCGTGGATAACAAGGCCGGCACGGGTGTTGGTGCTGTCAACAATTGGAATGCCCCTATGCTGCTGAGCAAGGGCGTTTATTCGACCAGAAACGGCACCAAAGAATTTGGATGGTCCATCTCCGGCGATGCCGACTTCACAAACGGTACATATCAGCTGTACCCACTGAGCCTTAACTCGACCGTGCAAGGCGACGGCTGTGCAGCACTTCCATCCAACACGCCGAATCTCGCTAACAAGATCGTGCTGATCCGCCGTGGTGGTTGTGACTTCAAAAGCAAAGCAGCCAATGCTGCCAATGCTGGGGCCAAGAACATTCTGTTCTATAACAATGCACCTGGTGTGGACGCCTTTAGCTTCGACAAGCAAGGACTGACCGGTATTGGGATGGTCCCCAAGACCACTGGTGAGAAGTGGGTGGAGCTGGCAGCGCAGAACACCACTATCAGCCTAAAAATGACGAGCAAGAAGAGTGCTTCGACCATTTTCATCAGCGAGAAGAACGAGCAGGCTGGAGGTTTCGTTGGTAAATTTTCCCAGTGGGGCCCAACGAATGAGTTGCTATCGCTCCCTACAGTTACTTCTCCTGGTGGGTTCATGTTGTCAACTTGGCCTATGGCTCTTGGAGGCTATGCTGTCGAAGACGGTACCTCGATGGCCACTCCTTACTTCGCTGGCTGCATCGCACTTCTTCTCGAGGCCCGCGGCAAGATCCCTGTCACAACCATTCAGAGTCTGTTTGCTGCCAATGCCAACCCGAATGTGTTCAACGATGGTGTCTCGACTTTCCCCTGGCTCAGCTCCGTTGCCCAGCAAGGCGCCGGTCTCATCAACGCATATGAATCCATTCACGCAAAGACGCTTTTGAATGTCAGCAGTCTTAGATTTAACGATACTCAGTTCATTGCCCCTGTTTCCTTCAGCATCAACAACACTGGCTCTGACAACGCGATCTACACCATTGACTCGGTAGGCAGTGGAACTGTCTACGCCCTTGCCAATGATGGAACCACCATTCCCTCGCTGTTCGAATCTGGAGACTTTATGGAGACAGTCGACGACCACGCTTCCCTTTCCTTCTCTCAGCGCAGTGTTATGGTGGGTCCTGGCAAGAGCGCTGTCGTTAAGGTGACTGCCACCCCGCCCCAAGGCCTCAATGCCAGTCGCATTCCCATTTACAGCGGCTATGTTACCTTGAATGGCACGAACGGAGATTCTTTCTCCATCCCTTATCTAGGCGCCGCGACTTCCATGCGAAACGTGACCATCCTCGATACCAAGCATGGCGAGAACAATCTAGTCTCCAGCGAAAGCAAGAAGCCCGTGCAGACTGGACAGACATTCACTTTCGCCGGAGCCAATGGCACATCCACGAATACGAGCAACCCTGTGTTCAACCTTCGCATGTCGATGGGAACCCGTCTGCTTCTGGCCGATGTTCGGTCCAGCAACGGTACCATTCTTGGTTCGTTGCCATCTTTCCCACGGGAGTTCCAATCTCGCTCCGCCACTGGTCCCCGAGAGATTTCCTGGGAAGGTCAACTGGCTGACGAAAGCTATGTCCCCGCCGGTACTTACTCTCTTCGCTTCCGGGCTCTCAAGATCTTTGGAAACCCGAAGAGGGCCACTGATTTTGAGACTGTTGAGACCCCTAAGTTCCGGGTGAAGTACACTGTTGCGGTCTGAGACTTGGGCCAAGAGTGGTGGGAACTATTTTTTTCTTCGTCTATAATTATTAAACTTTGTACAGAAGCTAAATTAATGAGAACAGTTGTAATACTAAACAAAATTGTTCCACTACTAGCCAATTAATTCATGTTTTCAAAGTAGTGACTGAAGCATGAAAATAAATGATGACAACGGGGAGAATAATCAATTGTCACAGCGCAAGTCAATGCACATCTTAGCTTTTCGAAAATGAGATAATCCAAATACCCTTTACTTTTAGTGTAGCTATAGAAAAAACTAGCAATAAGGAAGACCGAAGAAAATTAGCAGATATGCTCAGCTTTTGGAACACAATTGCGGAGCACCGTTGTCTCCACCTTGCCATTCAACATATTAATGGGATTTTACAATAACACCGGAGAATAAATGACATAAATCGATAGGCTAATATGTCTAAACGAAATCAATTGGGCTGGACAGTAATTGTCCGATCTATACTTCGCAATGGTCACGTGTCGCAGACGCAACCGAGCATCGACATCCGTCACTCCTTTCCGTTCCATTTCTCCATGATCACTTACCTATAATGCACCAAAGGTCCATAACGAGGCTATCCTCACTTCTTTCGAAGGAAAGCTCAGCATGGTGGAAGCACCCTCCTCTACGCCCATGCCAATGTCTCTATCCTTCCCAGCTAGGCCCGTTTAAAGCCGGGCCAAGTCCGGTAGCAAACACCCGACGGATCATGACTACAGCAGAAGAACAAATTCCTATTAAGCCTGAACCAAGGTCAGAAGCTGAAATCAGTCGACAACTCGCATTCAATCAACAAGTCTTCAAGCAGTCCATTGCGCTATCCCGCAGCCGCATGAACGAGGCAACGGAGTTGACATGTACTGTGTTCGATGCCGAGGGCGCCGTCACAGCGTGGAAGACACAACTAACCAAGTCCAAAATATCAGAGCAGTTTGGCATCGACAGCCGTGATCTGCGCAATGTCGATCTCGTTTCCGAGGGAATTCCACTATTGTTGGTTCGTCCTTCTACGATTTTTATCAGCATTTTCAGTCTAAGACTCCTCATTCAATCCCATCGAGTTCTCTTATTCTTGTTTGACTCGGAACGAACAGGAGTCAAAATGCAAGATGTGTTTGAGCATGATCTCCAGAGCCGGCTGCGCCGGAATCCAGGGTTCGGCTCAATGACAAATCTGCCTTATGAGTTACGAGTGGTCGATGCCGCACTTTCATCCGTGATAGCCATGCTTGAGGCGGAGCATTTGCTAATCCGAGATGAAGTGGAAGGTCATCTCCTTGATTGCAAAAATGAGGATCTCGTGCACTCGGCCCTGGGCGAGCTACTGGAAAATGGGAAGCGGTTGGTGGTGATTGAGCAAAGAGCGCGCCAGGTGCGATCCGCTCTACAAGAGTTATTGAATAATGATGAAGATCTGGCGTGCATGTATCTGTCCGACCGCGAGGCAGGAAAACCACATATCATCGAAGATCATCAAGAGGTCGAGTACCTCCTAGAGGCATATTACAAAAATGTCGATGCGATCGCAGAATCCGCGAAATCCTTGACCGGGGAAGTCAATCGAACGGCACGAACGGTCCAATCGATCTTGGATGTACGGCGAAACCAAATCATGATTTTTGAGGCTCAGCTTGAGATTTGGATGCTGGGATTTGCGGTTTCAACCTTTGTGGCTGGCCTTTACGGGATGAATGTCATCAATTATTCCGAGGATAGTGCATCTGCATTCCCGGTTCTCATCATTGCATGCGTGACAGGGACGGTGTTCATCGCAAGATATGGCATGTGGAAACTTGGAAAGTTTCGACGGTTACATCTTTAGACTTGTTTTGCTTTGAGCAAGTATCCTTTTATGGACGTGGTCTCTCTATTGCATTAGGTATGTCGTAAACGTGTGCACCTGCTTGGTAGAGTCTCAATAAAGCTTTAATATGGATTCATACAACCAAGAAATATGTCCATAAGAAGTGATTAGAATAAGTAATATTTTTTTTGATCGTACATGGCGACTTCAAGATATAAACCAAATTACCGAATTAGGCATGTACCAAAACATGCGATGTCCAAATGACTGACCTTAATAATCAGGCCACAATCAGAGCCGCATCGGCGCATGCAAGTCCTAAACGGGACTGTTTGCTGCCTGGACAAGTCGGCCCAAATCTCTTTCATTGTTTTCCCTTCTTCAACTACCCTCTTTCCAATCTATCATTCGAGAGAAGCAAAACATGTCCAAGTCACTGTCAATTCTTTGTTTCGGCGACTCCCTCACCTCTGGCTTCTACAATTGGGGACTCGAATACCAGCCATACGCTGAAAAGCTGGTAGACACACTCGAGAAACATCTCCCTGGACATAATGTCCTTACCACGGTATCTGGGCATCCGGGTGATACGGTGGTATTTCCAGGCTCATTCAAGTCTCGCATTGAGTTGAAATGCGACAGTGCTAAATATGATTGGGTGATAGTTCTTGGTGGGACGAAGTATGTTTCCTCCTTTGTTTACTCGGGAGACAAGTATAACTATGCTTACAATTGTGATTAGTGATCTGGGATACGCCCGGGAACCCAGCAACATCTATTCTAGTCTCCAAGAGTGTTGGAAAGTCGCACTAGACACAGGTGCCAATGTCCTTGCATTGACTGTACCGGAATGTGAAGCGGGAGGGAAGACCATTATCCGAAGACGACAAGAGCTGAATGCATTTATTCTTGGGCATCAAGCGGAGCGATTGTGAGTTGAGTATGAAAATTGTTGGAGAATTCTCTAATTTTTTTTTTAGCCATGTGTTTGACCTATGCAGCAAGATTCCATTCCATGAATCTTCGGACGAGTTCAAAGAGGCTATGTTTGATGATGGCCTACATCTCACAGCCGAGGGATATGACATGATGGGTACTTCAATTGGGGAACATCTGGCAGGCCTGATCAAGGAAGACCAAGCTTGAAATGGGTCCGTTGCAGAGAATTTGGAAGCATGCAGATCAATGTTTATTCTTCATCTTCGCATGTGGGTGAGGTCTTACGTTCATGGCCCAAGTAGACTATGGACCACCTCAAAGTTCCTATCTGCAAGCCAAACGGGACAATATCACTTATCAAATGCAAGTAGCTATATAAATCAACCGTTGCATGGGAGAGCCGGCGAATCATCGTCTTGTGTGAGTAATCCCGACTTGCCTGATCGGGAAAGAATTGGAGAAATCGAGTGGAGCTCGGGGCTTGACTGGACGACTTTGCCACTCGGAAGAGACATCCTGAGATTCACAAAGCCACAGAATAAGACAGTCCAAATAATATTATCATTTCAAACTCATCTTTCTCATTCCTACTTTTAGTGGAAAGATTATAGACAAAATCACGTGTGGTGCATGAACCTTCCTAATCTGGAATGGTGGCTATCTATCGCGGGGAAAGTCAGTCTGCAAGATTTCCTCTTTAGACCATAATGCAATGTTTGATCCGGAATAAGTGAGAGACGCACTGGTTCATTCATGCCGAAAGATCAACGTCGACCTCGACAGGCTGGCACTCCATGGACTCGCTCTGGATGCTTGACATGCAAAAAGCGTCGCAAAGGCTGCGACAAGGCCAGACCAAGGCGAGTATATGATTGCAATCAACAGGATACAGAATTAACGAGATTGCAGCTGCAATAACTGCCTTAGACAAGGTCGTACTTGCGAAGGCTATAGCTCCATCTGGGTAGATCCTTTGGGCCCGTCTGCGAAGATTTTCAATCCAATCGAGGCATGCTCAAACTCAAGTTCAGAGCGATGCCAACCCAGTGAATCTCCGTCTCATCTTGATAACACATCATTGTCAAGAACATGGCCAAGAACCCAGCAGTCACCTGGAACAATCTCGGACTGGTCGATTCTGTCTTCTTCACCAACCCGGATTGTTGATGAAACATTCTCTGGACACCATAAGAGAAGAGATGATGACAATGATCTGGAACAGAATGCTCAAATTCAACAAATACTAATTCCACACCCTCGCGCATATCCCACCCACTTGTCCGGAAATGAATCCCACTATCTCCAATACCATGTACAGCATGGTTCCAAGCTCCTTGCCAACCTCGAAAGTGATGACAACCCACTGCGGTCACTGCTAATCCCCAGATCAATGGTCTCGCCACTACTGATGAAAGCCGTGTGCGCAGTCTCCGCACTCCATCTCGCAAACAAATCACAGCACTTCGACGCTCAAACAGCCGCATCAAATTATTATGGCCAGACTCTCAAAGGACTCCGGACTGTGCTAGCAGAGAGCTCGACTAACTCTCTCTCGGCCGATCTTATGCTGGCCGTCGGTCTGATGTGCAAATACGAAATTGTCCGTGGTAGCGTGAATCAATGGGTTGTGCATTTCAACGCGTTCGAGCGTCTCGTCGTTTCTGGCGGTGGATCAAGTTCAATAGACCGAGAAGCGGCGGAGTTTCTGCGTGGATTGTAGGGTCATCTATCTAACTAGCATGTGCATTTCGAAGAGTTGCTGACAAGTTCATAGTTACGTCTACACCTATTGCCTAGCCCGCGTGAGTAATCGCAAGCATTTCACTCCGGACAAGGCATGTCTCGCAGATGCAGACACCGGGCCTCGACGACTGGACATCTACATCGGGTACACAGAAGAGATCCTCAAAGTCTGCACCCGCATCGCAGATTTACCAAGCTTGGAAGACAACGCCATATCATTACAGTCAGCCGTATCAGCAATGTCCGTTCCATTCCTAGCACGCAAGAACCAGCTCGAATAAAGCTAACACGCACTAGAAATCACTCTCTAATCACCTGGTCCCACACGTCTATCCCATATATCATCCCGCAAGGCCTGACATCCGCATCCTTGGACCGCCTCGTACTCGTGGCGGAATGTTTTCGGGACGCGGCATTTATTTATCTCCATTCTATTCTCAGATACATGGATATGAAGTCTTCCAGTGGCGATCTCAGTACGGAAAATATCTCACAGTCGCCATCTGACACTACATATCTCTTTGATTGGACTACACTTATCTCCATGTCCAAGTCTACAGCGGTTCATCGTTGTCTTGACCGCGTGAAAACTTTCCCATTGGATGATCACTGCGAGTACTCGGCTCTTACGTTTCCGCTTTTTATCGCAGGTTGCGAGTGTGAGTCACTTTCTCAGCGAGATCTTGTCGTTCGGTCACTGGGCAAATTGCAGAATAATTTTGGGATTGGGAATGTCCGGCGTGCTCGGGAGGTTCTTCGTCTTCTCTGGGCTAGACAGGATGCTAATGCCCGGGATATGGCTGGAGAAAGAGAGCCCTGTACTCGAGGGGTGCATTGGTTGGATATTCTTGAAGGCTTGGACTGGGAATTAAACCTTGCATAGTTCTGCGCTAAGGCAGTCATGTCCAGTGGTGTACATTATAGATGGGATTCATGGGAAATTGCCTCGCAGACGAGACATCAATAGCAATAGCAAATCCACTAATTAGTTGGGGGTATGACTGTCTCAAAGACAATATAACGAACGCCATTCAAGTCCATTCAGCTCAATCCCATGTTCACTTCATCGCTTAAACCAAACTCCCTCTCGGCCCTTTCTGTCCCGTCGGCTGCCCTAGTAGCCCATTGATCAAGATGGTCTTCACTAACCATCTTGTCTTTTTCTCGTGCACTGGTACTGTCGCTTGTAGTCATGCTTCCTTCGCCACCTTTGTTATGAGATGACTTGCGGGAACCTTGAATGCTGACGGGTCGGGACGGGGCACGACTCGTCGAGCCATCTAGGTTGGCAACATTCAATCCGGTTGAACGACCGACTTCAGGTGATGATCCATCGCCACCAGTGCGTTCTTTTTCCTTGCCGCTGAACCAGCGTCGACGTCGCGATTTCAGATTGGTGGAAGGTGTAAGGGCTGTACTCTCGGTGTCAGACTCCTTCTCCTTTTCTTTCAGTTCTTTTTCCTGCTCTTTCTCCCTCTCCAAGGCTTGCGTAAGATTGGAAATGGTCTCCTCCGAAACGTTTTGCTCCTGCGTATCGATTAACTCTGCATCCCGGTACCATTTGCGTCGGCGTGTGTATCGGTCCCAGCCGTCCTGTCCACGGCGACCATCGGTCCACTAGGTTTTGTTAGACAGAATCTAAGAACAAGTTATTATAAAAGAGCAAATACCTTGTTATCATAGTAGACCCAGCCCTCGGCACTAGACTTGGAATCCGATTTCCCGTTGACACTGACATCCGCACCTTCGACACGCCATTCACTTCCCTCGACCCATCGCCACTTTGCGTCTCCAGTTCTTACATCCGGCAGCTCGAACGAGTCCTTGGGTGGAACTGAGTTGAGATGCTCGTCGGTCCAAGCGCTACGCTCCGCCGGAAAAAGGGAGTAGGTCCACCCAATTCCCAGCCAGCGTCGCTGGTTTTCAAATACAACAAAAGTGAATCGCACACTGGACGATTTTCCACGGCGCCGTGTTGAGATGTTCAAGCCCATCCCTTGACTCGGTGATTTCTGTACGTTCGGCCCATCCGCGACGGAGAGCCCGGTGATCATCGCGCAGAGCCGCCGCACCGCGCGAGATCTCCAAAGAATGACGCGCGACACTCGCGCAGGGCGAGAATGGTAGGTCAGGATGATAGTGCCTGCTGTCATGACGACGCGGCGCGTGGTGATTAGGTAGAACGGCGGGAGCGTCAAAGCAATCCAGATCGGAGTGACCAAAAGAATGCGAATGAACAGCGCAGTCAAAGCAGGGCGAGTAGTGGCTGAAGTTGCCGTCCGCTGAGTAGACAGGAAATCGGTCAAGTCCAGCAAGGGTTCAAGAAGGATGTTGCATCGGGTGGTAAACGTGCGGAGGGTCTCGACAATGTCGTCTAAGCTCTTCTGGTGGCGGGTCGTGGTTTCCGCCGATGGATTACCCGGATGTTTCTCACCTGTCGATGTTGTCGACGATAGAGGCGAATAGCGCCGCCCGTACATGCCCAGAATGAGTCCTATCACGACCAGAATAGGCCCGGCCCAAAGAATGATCGCATCACTGTATAACACGACGGTCCAAAATGTAGCCACGAGCAAAAAGCTCTGCCACGCATCCCCCGTTGTCCATGTCAAGAGGCCGGCGAGTTTATTGAGAGGTAGGAGGAATGGGTGTGAGTAGGCGAGAGCACGAGTGATGGCCGGTGGTGTAGCCACCAGCAGTGGTGATTTGCGATGCACGACGACGCTGGATCTTTGGCGAGAGGTCAAGGCTGAGCCAGTAATGGTGGATGGGGAGAAAGCAGCGACCGTCGGCGGCTGCGAGTCATGCTGGCCATAGTCCTGCGAAACCGATGAGGGTGCCATGGAATCTATCCACGGGAGATCTTCTGCTGTCGCGTGAGCATGGCATCTCCTGGGGGTCTTGGGGAGGACACAAACCGAGAGCTGCCATCCAATTATGGAGACGTCATAAGAGGTGAGTGAGAGCTCATCGGGGCGAGCTCATCTTATATAGCGAGGAAGTCATCGGTCCAACTTGATCTGCGGGGGGAAGAGACCGTAGACATGTGACTGTCGGCTCATCACGTCTGAACATAGTAAAGAAAATGGGAAATTTAAATTTTGTAAAATAAGATTAATGAGATAGTTTTATCATGCTAAATTTGAATCTCCATAGTCTGTCATTCCATCGCAGCATGTACATGACCCTCGCATGCATAGTTGTAGCTCTCCGATCTGCCGACGCTAAAACGCGCACCCGAAATTTTCCCCTTCTTCACCTCTTTCACCTCCTCGTCACCTTGGACTTTGTCCCCGTCGACATGGTAGGTCATTCCGATTTTTCCTGCAATCTGACCTTCTTTTTCTTGAGAGTTTAATTCCTTGCTAATTTTACCTTCTCCAGGCTCACCGTATCGTCTCGCAAGTCATCGTCACCGGTGCCCGGGTCTTCGGCCGCGCCTTCGCCGAAGCCTACAAACAAGCCCAAGCCTCGGGAAAAGCAAAGGGCAAAGGCAGTGGATCTTTCACCTCATCCAGTTTGACCCTCGATGAAGCCTGCAAGATCCTGAATGTCAAGCCCCCGGCCGGTGGCGACGCCAATGTGGAACATGTCATGGCGCGATTCAAGAAACTCTTCGATTTGAATGATCCTCAGAAGGGTGGCAGCTTTTACCTGCAAAGCAAGATTCTTCGCGCGCGCGAGCGCATAGAACTGGAACTGCGCGAAGCCGAGCGCAAGGCTGCCACCGACAAAGAACTTCGCGATGGTTGGAATCCCAAGGTCTACAAGGACCGGTGAAGCATCTTCATCGTTTCGGGCCATTTCCCTCCCCGACCTCGCCACGACGAGCCCCCTACTTTAGGCGGTGCTCGTCTTTCTTCATTTGGCATAGCATGGCGTTATTGGTTCTTGAGAAGAGAAGTTGATTGCACTTTGTTCTCATTAGACTGGGGGATTTATTTGTGCCTTCTGCCCTCGCGGAAGTCTCTGTGTATACCATCTCTTCACCGTCTCGTCTCTTTCTCCACTCTGACTCGGAAAGAAAATCATGTACTATAGCTGTACCATTGCACATGTGAAATGTCCTCTTCATCTGATTCCAGTAGAATAAAAGCCAAGATTTTATACGAGCACAACATTGGATTTTGCCACCGCCGGATAATTGTCGTCAGCAATCAGGAACGTGCAGACACCAACACTTCCTCCCTGATGCACCACTGAAAACATGGCCGCGATCGATCGGTTCCTCTCATCGGAGCCAGTCGCTCCCCGCGATCGCGCCATCCGAAGCGGAGCCGAACTTCTCGGTCAAAAACTTGCCGTTACATTCAGTCTCCACGCCCAAGAATTGATCTCGAGATCATTGCGACAATATTACTATCAAGATCCTTGATACGATTTTCGTCCTATTGCCATCTATCCCATTGACCTGAACCCTTTACGTTGGAGCAATGCGACCCTCCACCCCGCTGTCGGCGGATTTGCCCCCGCTGATAATGGGCACCGCAACGTTCAATTCCCAATACAATGCAGACCCATACGCCCTGCCAACAACAGAGCTAGTACAGCGAGCCTTATCGCGCGGGATCCGCGCCTTCGATACATCCCCATACTACGGACCCGCGGAGAACCTGCTCGGCCGTGCGCTGGCAACGGAATTCGTCCAGACCAATTTCCCCCGGAAATCATACCGACTCCTTACGAAAGTCGGCCGCATCGGCTCGGGGTCATTCGACTACTCGCCACAATGGATCAGATATAGCGTTCGACGCAGTCTACGCCGTTTACACACAGACTACGTGGACGTAGTATACTGCCACGACGTGGAATTTGTCTCGCCGGCCGAAGTCTTGACCGCCGTGCGTGAGTTGCGCAGACTCCGCGATGAAGAGGGTCTCCTACGCTACGTCGGCATCTCCGGCTACCCGGTCGACACGCTGAGCGAGCTAGCCGAACTGGTCCTGCGCGAAACGGGCGAACCACTCGATATCGTCATGTCATATGCCAACTTCACCCTGCAAAACACAAGGCTGCATTCGCTCGCGCTGCCCCGTCTTCTCTCTGCAGGCGTGGATGTCGTCCCAAATGCCTCGCCGCTAGGAATGGGTCTCCTACGCCGGGACGGCGTACCAATCGGGTCCATGGGCGATTTCCACCCAGCGCCAAACCAGCTCCGCAGTGCGATCCATCGCGCAGCCGAGTGCGCTTCACGGCACGGCGAGAAGCTCGAGGTAGTCGCTATCCGCTTCGCGCTGGAATCGTGGCTACGCGCCGGCGCAAAAGTAGGTGCGCTAGGTGCCCCTCTCGCTCGAGCCGCGGACGCAGACCCGGGATTCCTATCTGTAGCCAATATCGGCACGGGGAAACGACTCGGCGTGAGCGTCATGGGCGTAAGTAATATCGAGGAACTGGACGAAACACTCCGCGTGTGGCACAGTATTCTCGATGGATTGGAAAACTGGCAACACGACGGGTCCGATAAGACTATTGATGGGCCAGCACATACTCCGACTATTCTCACCCCCTCCGAAGGCATAGTCACAGACCGTGCATGGTCCGACGCACGTCGTGCTCATATCCTGCAATTAACCGAGGAGATCCGCGGCGCCATCGGTAGTGAATGGGTGGATTATGTCTGGGCCAGTCCGCCAGGTGATTTTAAGAATACGCTACCAGACGAACACGTCGAGTTTCTACGCAAGATTGGGACTGAAGGTGAAGGAGCGGAAAAGGCTGGTGTTTCCCCTGCCGATTTACTCCGTGGGGATGAAGCGATGTTGACGCCGCCGTTGGATGCCGAGAAACGACTTGCATAATCTAGCCTCCCTAATCATTCTGTCTGATGTACTTGTAAATGGTTGAATGGTACAATCGAGTATATAGACCCGTTCATCAACGAACCAGTTGCATATTTCTTTGCTCTCAGATGAAGACTCAGGAAAAGCCGAAACCCTCGATTCCTCTCCAAGAAATCGCTTATAGCGCCTTCTTGGTGAGAAGGAGGATAGGGGTTGTTAACACCAGCCAAAATGCATAAATGCAGATCTTGAGGCCTGGCAGTTCCATTGAGTCACTATACAAAATCAAGTTACCTTCTGTACTAAGGCAAGCAGTTCGGGCTGCGCCACGTTGTCTGTCGAGAAAGGGATCTGCGGGGATCGCAAGGGAAAATGTCGAACGGTGGATGGAAAGAAGCACTGTGTATGTTAAAGACTTGCGGCGCAGCCCGAAAAGCTGGAAAAGCTGCCTGGCACGGAGCCAAAACATCGCTGTGAAGAATTCAGTTCTCATTGATAGGCTTGATAGGCCTAAGGATAATAGCCTTAATCAAGATGCACGCAAAACAGTCACCACCCACCATCAACGCCAGAATCATGCGGGTATCTCATCGTCATCGAATAAAAGAAAATAACAAGGAAACTTGGCAGGGCGACCGGTGCCTGATGACTAGGCTCACGCAGGCGGTGGAGGAATAGGGCTTCGAGCACGAGCAGGAGGCGGCGGTGGAGGCGGCGAGCGGTATTTGGAGAATTGAGGAGAGGTCTCAAATACCAGGCGCAGTTGAGAACGCTGTTCATCGTACTCGTCATAGTTGGCCGCGATGATCGTCTCGAGGATGCTAATGTCAAGCGGTTTGAATGCCGCCATTCCATCCAGACGGTTCATGAGACTGCGGTGGGCGTCCGAAAAGGCCCTGAGGATCAATGCGATCTCCTTGGTGCCTCCGGAAATATCGTTCAAACTGTTGTTCGGATCCTCAATGGAGATACGATCCTTGTTGCCGTAGTACTGAGCAAAGCATGAGCATCTGATACGCAGAGGCTATATGGGGGAAATGAACGACTCACCTTGTTGAAAAAACCTGGTGGCTCCATCCGAATGCCTCTCCTTGAATAGTCAAAGCGATTGCCGTAAAAATCAAAAAAGTCCAGCAGAACTTTGCCGATGTTCTGTTGCTGGCTATTGGGCATATGCTGCAGAAGACTAGTCACCAGGCAAGTGATGGAAAAGCCACCAAGACCACCCGTCGGCACTTCATTAAGGCCCCGAAGGAGCAAAAACTGTTTGATAACAGACACAATGACTGGCATGCAAGGGTATTGGTTCTTCCATTCCCGGAAGGTTCTGTTGGCAATGAGGCCACTGTCATTGTCAAATGACAGGTCCACTCGCAATCCAGTCAGTTTGTCCACAAATTTGAGAATTGGCACCCGGGCATGTGCAATGCACTCGATGGATCCAGGCACCGCGATATTGAGATCCCTGAGAAAAGCAGAAAAAGCGTATATTTGACTCTTCTTCTCACCGAATGACTTGGTACCGGAGCGAAGGAAAGGCACTGACAGTAGAACGAGATCGATGTCGGCTGTGGGAAGATAAAGTCCAGATGCAAATGAGCCAAATGCATGGATTTCCACGCTCCCGTATCGCCTCCTGAACCCCCGTTCTAGTCGATCGACCAGATCGGATCGAACAATGTGCTCAAAATCATGTGGCTTCACCCAGTGGTAAAAAGCGAGGATCTCATTATGTAGTCTGTGCATTCATTAGCGAGACATGACTCGTACTGCTTTCAGTGGTAGCTCACCTGCTTGATAAATGCAGCGAAGACGTGGGCATATTGCGCATCCAGGGCGACGCGTCTTGCTGTGGAGAGGATCTCCACGACTGAAGGATAGAACCATCTTTGTTGAATCTGCGCTGGGGTTTCCCCAGCTTGGTGGAAAAACCTTTGGGCTCGCTGTCACGAGTGCGCTTTGCACCCGCCGATTCTTTGACTTCCATGTTTTTTGGCCCTTTAGGCGCATTACTAGGAGCGTTTCCGTTCAGAGTTGCATCTGTTTTAGGTTCACCAAATGTGCCCAGTGAAATGAAGTCGCGGTTCTCCGTGACCGCCTCGTTTTGTTTGGCCGTCTCGGTCGCAAGCCTTGCCTTGCGAATCAACTTGACCACATCCACCCGTTTATGCTGACTCTCGTCCGGTGGAGGTAATACCGTGTATGGATCTGGGTTGGACCACCTTGGGGCAGGCGCGGGTGTCGGAGGTGCAGCGGCCGCTTTGGGAGATGCCTGACCGTCGAGTCCAGTGGCGCGTTTTTTGCGAGGACGCGCTTCATTCTCCGAGTCGGAGGACTCAGAGAAATCCATCTCAGCCTCTTCGCTATCGCTGAGCGCATCCAACGGTGCAAACTTGATCCCAGGTTTTTGGTCGCCCGAAATCAGCTGTTCCGGGCTCGTTTCACGTTTCGTTTGCAGAAGCGGCCGCTCAGAAGTTGGTGGTTTGGGATAGCGAAATGTAAACTGATGCTTTGGACGTGACTGGCGGCCATTTGACGGGCCATTTTGGCGACCCTTCGAGGGGCCTTTGGGGGGTGCATTGCCCTTGAACTGGAAGGGTGCAGGCGCCATGATCAACGAGTCCAGTACGCCGTAAAACCAGATGGTTTAAAAGCGAGAATGATCGCGACACGGCCACGCGTGAAGAAAAGTACTCCTAGCGTTCAGGCGCCTGAAAAGTGGAAGGTGTTGGAGTTCGGGGGTGACGAGAATCGGAAAAAAATCGAGGTGAAAAGTACGGCAGAACAAGTGCACATGAAAGCGGTGGATTTCATCACAAGCAACGATTGTTTAAACCATTTTGCAACATTTGTACCAGTTGCTTCTGTGGTGCAATTTCTCCAAAACTTACTCGGCTGGTCCATTCTAACCATTCTTCAGCTCGTGCACCTTCTCCTCGAAGCAAACCAACACTGACGTCCATCAACTCCGGCCGCGTCCTACTATGCCAGAAGACCGTGGCCCCACAACCACCACAAAATTCTCGATATACCTGTTGTGAGCTGCTATACTGCCGCAAGGATTTACATGCCAGTGAAAAGGGAGATTTATCTAGGTGCAGGATATTCGATCGTGGCACGAATGCCCAGGTCTGGATAAGAAACCCACTCCCCAGTCGACAGGAATTGCAGACACAGGTCCCTGCAAGATATTTTTTGCTCTCGTCTCTCAGCCACCATTTCACATCACTAGGGCTCTCTCGGGAGCCAGAGTGATATGTTACCAGTACATCAGGCCATGGGGAAGATGGCAGGGAGGATGATGCATTGGGATGGGTGATGTAGAACTCGATCCCTCCACAATGGCATCGGCCTTGCAGTACCTCCCGGTTCATCGGTGAATCCTCCGATTGCTGGGGTATTTTCTGGCTGTCTTGGCTGAGCATCTTTCCAGAAAGAGTATCCAGCCTGCAGTATAAAGCTGTCGCGGTTGGCCATCCTGGAAGAAATCTGCTCAATCCCCCATCTTGTGTCTCATCCACCTGCCAATGCTGAATGGTCTCGACTGGTGGTATGTGCGGTCCTGCTAACACCCCCGAGGCAACCAAATACTGTCCACTGGGCTCCAAGTATGCCAACACATGTGTACCGCAGGTCTTACAAAAGAAGCGGCGCACAGAGAGAGATTGCCGATACTCCTGCAGGGCATCTATATGAGCGGGTTTCTGCCGTATCAAGTAATATGATGAACACAGTAGCCCAGTGACAGCTCGACAGTTGTAGCAATGACATAGTTCAAGCTGAGTATGGTTGGTTGCGCCATCCAGCTGAACCTTCAGTGCTACTTCTCCACAAAGACAAGACCGAGGTGGCCATGGCCTCGTGTAGTTGACCTGGTATGGCGTATCCTTAAACTGGTAGATGTCAAAGCTATTCAAGAGTCGATATCTCTAGCATGCGTCAGATCAATGTGCTCAGGCGGGGCTCAGAAATGCACTCATCAAGTGTTGCCGTCCCGGTCACGGGCGCCCGCCATATATAATGAGCAATTTTCCCCTTCTCTTTTCTCCCACTCTCCAACCAGAATATCCAAACCAGAATTTGTTCAAAACAAAACACATCTACTATCATCATGGGTATGTACTTCAAATCTACTGATCCTAGACCATAGCCCAGGGTCTTGAGTCAAAATTGCCAGGATGGTGGGGTGATGGCGGGGTTTCACCCCTCGTCCTCTGGGTTGATTCGATCATGATGCTGACAGCAGCCACAGGTCCCGATCACACCTGCAGCTGTGGTGCTTCCTGCCAATGCCCGGCCGGCGCATGCCAGTGCCCCGTATGTTACCCTGGTCTATGGCTGCCACTTATGATAACTGACTCTCCCTTCCCGCAGAAATAAATGTCACTTCAAGTCCTTGAAGTTAGGCCGAACTTGCTATTCGAGTACGCGGAAAATGCAACGGGGATGAAAGTTTAGAAACTGATGTTGCGTGAGATCAGAGAGGGGCTGTGTTGAGGCAATGATGCCGAGAAACCTTTATTTCATTTCTTTTCCGAATCCTGTAGTCGATCACTCAAAACAATCGGAATCAGGGCGTCTGCCCTCTTTTTATTCTTTTGCCCAAGTACCTTGTGAGCATCAGACCCATCATTTGGATCATTTAGACTCGGTGGAGGGGATGAGCTTAACCTGAATCCAGCACTGCACTGTCAACATGAACTCGATAGGAAGTATTGATTCCAACTTCACACCATCTTGCCTGATAATGATAAACTTCTTGACGTAACCCTCGCAAGCGACATCCTTGTTCGGTAGTTGGATCAGCCGGATATCGGACCCTCTCTATCACAGACCACAGCAATAATGCCTCATAAACCCGAATACGGCGATGGTGCGTCATTCTGTATTTAATCCTCCGCTTTCTGCGGCTAAAGTTCTCAAGTGAGATCCTTTTGTTTACCTGTGAGCGGCCTTGCTCTGACCATCCATGGCTGAGTACTTCGTATTGAAGACTGTGTATATTGAGTTTGAATCCTTCGGTGGCCATATTATTTCCATGTCATAAGACTCGAAGACTTCTTGAAACACATTCAAGTATGGACATGCCCTCGGGTAGCACATATCGGGTCGGTGGAACTAGGAATGAGATGCTCTAGTACTCCGTAGTTTCAACCTAGGCGCAGGATGAGACGCTCCACTTTTGTTTGGGCTCTGTTGGCTTCTTTGATGCTACAATATTATAATGATGTTTTGATGTACAGTCATATCAATGTCATATTCTTATAAACCATGTTGATGACATGATCTCAGAACCGTCAAGCTGTACTTCAGATCAACGCCTTATCAGATCAGAGCAAGCATACAGCCAAGGTCATATGATATGCTAATACCTATCGGGCTAAATGATGGCTAAACTTTGTCTATAACCGGGTTATCTCCTGATCTCGCGAGCGATTCGCTTGGTCCTCTCCAGGAATCATGCTTTCCCCGACAAACAACGCTCTCCGAGGACATGATCCCATATTGACTCCACCACGGTGGATTCCAATGCATCTCAGAGATACCAAAGCCCGGACAACCTGCCAATAAGGCTTCATGGCACCCCTCCTCCAAGGTCCCCAACCCGCGCAAGCATTCGCTTTCTCATAGGCTGCTAGGCCAGACACCCGTCCTTGCACCGCTCCAGGCGCCGGAAAATTCCTTTTTGCCAGCTCCACTGCTGCAACTTGGTTTCTGGGACTGTTCTGACTGTACCCATGAGGTAATGAGGCCCGTTCCGATGTGGACCTGGGCCAGGGCTTGTCGAGGGAGATCGTCCCAGGCACCCGTAACGTTCCATTGTTGTGGCATGACGAAGGGCCCAAGTTTCAAGATCACTTTCTTTCACTTTGAAGAAAGGATTTGATTGGGATTGTGGATGAATTGGATTCATGCATACGACGTACGACGTCTCGATCCACTCGTGCGCCCTTCAGGCCCTGGTGATAATAGGATAGTAAGGGCTGGAGGTGTTCATAGCTCCACAATCGTAGGATTGGATCATATCCCTACAGATGCCTGCCCAATATCGACGCCACTTCAGACAACAGGGTACGATCAAAGAAGCATGAAACAGCGCAAGCGGACCCGGCCCCACGGAAACAAGTTCAAGGACCGCGAACCTGATCGGTGTCTGTTGCTCATCAGTAAACACCGACTATGCACCACTCTCTTCTCTCGCAGACTCACTGCATCATCCGCATGAACCTAAGCGGACCGAACAGCAAAGACAGTCTGATCTGCAATGGTGGCCCGCGATATCAGAGCCAAGAAGAAACACGATCGAAGCACGGCCCCTTTCACGCCGCGCACTTGGCCATGATTGGTTTGTCGGGCTGAAAAAGCGCGTCATCATTGGTGCAGCTGTGATATTTGCCCCTGTTGGTCATAGCGGGTCGCGCATGAGAATGGGAAGTGGATGAAGGGTGGAGAGTCCGCCCGAGTGGACAGAGGAGCGGGGGCAGCGTATCGCCTGCATAACCGGATCCATTTGACTCGACCACGCGATGGGCTGGAGTTGGCTCCTGTCTGGGCGGTAGCTCCGATAGGGTCGCCGGGTGTAATTTGGAAAATCGGGAAAGACTATGATGCAGAGGGGGATGGTTCAGAGTGGAGGGTTGGTTGAGGAAAGGCGAGGGAAGTGAAGTATAAAGTCGGTCTCATATCCCGCCTTAGATGCTTCTTTTTCACAAGTCAGATCGACTCAATATATCCATCGCAACTCAAGACTCTTCGTGGTTCTTCCATACCAAATCTATCATCATGTCTCCCTGCTCCTGCAACTGCTGCCCCGGCGAGTGCAACTCCTGCTCTTGCTCTTCCTGCACTGTACGTTGCATTTCTTGACCTTTTGATGGCTCTCTAGAAAGAGATCTGATGATTCTACCAGCACTAAGCCAACTCATTCGCCTTCGCCACCGCCGTCTTCCTCCACTTCGACAACTCATACGAGGCCGGGAATCCCGCTGCTATCAAACTAGGAGCAAAATGCCGTTGCCTCTTCCTGCTATCGCCTAGCAGGGTACTTGGAGGCTCTTGAATGGGGTTGGCATTTGGTCAGGACTTTGTGCCTTTGTATATGTTTGTGCTTTTAAGGCCAGTGCCATGGAATATATAAACACTGGCTTTATCCAGTGAGATGACCGTTCTGCATCGTATATTGTAGATTTAGAGAACCTAGTCTTGTTGTGTACTTGACGGATGATCCAATTATAGCAGACCTGACATCGAAAGAATCGAACTGATTTAATCGGTAAATCATCTAGAAGAACGGCTCTGAAGTATATTCGTCGCTGAGTCTTAACGCTGAACGAAACCAAATATTTGACAAAGATGCGATGGTACTTTCAAGTTCCGAATCAAACTCACAGCTCGTCCTTGGATCGAGGTGCGGTGTTGCCGTTATCGCCTCCCGCGCAGACAGCCGGCGTCGTCACGAGCATCGAGTATACACATTTCTCGTCCTCGGCCGTTTTCAGGATCTGGTTCTCCTCGCCACACTCCAAGACAACCTTGGTCGACCGGTTGGGACCGTTCCAGCAGTGCTGGCCGCGATCATACTCGATAGCAACCTTTTCCACCGAGATCACATCTCCAGCCTCGTTGAGCTCCTCGACCGTGGTGGACCCAATTCGGACAAACTTGCCCATGGACATAGAAGAGCCGCCCTTCTTTTGGATCTGCTTCGTGCCTTCTAGGAAACAGTGCTCATAGGTGTATTCGCCTGCATCCTTGGAGATGCAGTGCCCCTTGAGTGCACGAAAGATAGATGCAGGACCATAGTCCTGCTCAAGATCAGCTCGCTGGTCTCGGAGCTTGTTCTTGAGATCGCGCAGAGTGTCCTCGGCGGAACTGAGAGCATCACGCGCCTCATTCACAGCCTTGGACTCAGAGGCATCATCTTCATCAGGCTTCGTCAGGATGCCATTAGACTCGAGGAAAGACCTCAGAGAGAGGAACTGGTCTTCAATGAAACTGACCAGGGACGGCGGGAGATAAGCTGCGATCTTATAGACTGCGGGGATGCCAATTAGCAGCTGGAGTAAAAGCAATTTTTGGGCCCACTTACCTAGATCTGAATCTTTGCAGCCATCCTCCTGCTTCTCCCAATGCTCCCAATCGATGCCAGAGTCCTTGCCGTCAGGCTTGGCAATCTCATCCAAGTCATGATCCTGAGCAGCATTGCTATCCTCGCTCAGCTCACGAGCAGCGTAGTCCTCCCAGCCGCGCACAGCACGCTTGACACCTTCATCGTTGAAGTTGGGGTTATATTCAACCTTGAACTTGGACAGAATATCCTCGAGCTCCTTCAATCGTTCGCGAGTTTCGTCTCTTTGTCGGCGGACGCTTGAAAGGCCATCGCGCAGTTCTTCAACTCGGCTCTTGGCCAGACCAGCTAGGACGTTAACCTTGCCTTTACCCTTGCCCGAAGTCCGGACGAGCTTGCGCTCCTGCGCCTCAACGTTCTTCAACTCGGTCTCGAGGGCGGCCACCTTCGCCTCAGCACCCTGTATCTCCGCCTCTAAACGGACAATATGATCCTCAATCTCC
The DNA here is from genome assembly GCA_037042135.1 of Penicillium sp. PG113-03A. Classification (NCBI taxonomy): domain Eukaryota; kingdom Fungi; phylum Ascomycota; class Eurotiomycetes; order Eurotiales; family Aspergillaceae; genus Penicillium; species Penicillium sp. PG113-03A. The sequence goes on from JAXQJW010000146.1 coordinate 147,335, forward strand.
TTCTGCTGACGTCCAGCATCCACAAGAAGCTCCTTCTTCTTCTTCAAAGCGGCCGTCATGGATTTCTGCCGCTGCTCATCCTGTTTGCGCCACTTCTTGCCAATCTCCTTGCAGCGATCCTCACACTTGACACCTCCCACCCGTGCCCATTCGTCGCTGCCATCACAGCATTGCTCGTAGTCACAGACGCCGTCGTTGACACGCTGGAACGGCACATAGGATGGCCGGTGGCCCTTGTTCTTGCAGTAGAAACCGGGTAATGCAAGAGTGAGCTCCAAGTCATCGTTGCCAGGACGCTCAGCCACTGTCAGTGGTGAGTTGCGGGAAAGGTGGGAGCATGCAGAGGTCCCGGGTTCATCGCTGCCGTCTGGACAGTCGCAGAAGTCATCGTTCACGGCGGAAAAAGGAACCTTGATAGCTGGGTGCGAAATGCAGGTGAAGGTTTCGGCATCTTGATAGAATTTGGCAACTATCAAATACCATAATTAGCGCATTGAGTCATGACAACAGCGAGGAAACATAACATTGTTGATCCACCAGCAGTGGACACTCCGGGGGTGGGGATGCAATCAGGACGAAATACTCACATTCTGGAGCGACACCCCGAGGCCGAGCAGCCTTATTACTGCTGGCTCGGGCAGAAGACCCGGCCACCAAGAGCAAGAAGAGCGACCGAGGCAGTCTCATGGTTGAGGCATTGAGCTGGGGATTGTGGAGAGAGCTTCGGGCCAGCTGTTGCGCATCTAATCGCCCGCTTACTCAGCCCGTTATCCTTCGTCTTTATCGTGGCGATCGGCTTGTCTGCGCAACTCTCCGGGTCGTTCAGCCAACATGGGTAATGACGGTGGAAGGTGAGCTCTTTACGTCTCATTTTATATAGAATGCTAGTTATACTGATTCCCGCTCTGTAGTATCCCAACTCGCCGCGAGCTAGTCCGTGAGGCAGCCCGCGCTCCGAGCACAGCGCAAGTCAAAGAAGCTCAGCGCGAACAACAAGAACACTATTGGAAAACTTGCCCGATCTCACACAAAGTTCTCGCACGGCCAATTGTGTCAGACAGTGTGGGAAACCTATACAACAAAGACGCCGTGCTCCAGTTTCTTCTTCCAGGCGATGACGCCGAGGGCATCAGTTCCAAGTCCGACTGCGAAGAGGTTCTCTGCGGACGAGTGAAGTCGCTCCGAGATGTGGTTGAGCTTCATTTTGAAGTTGACACCGAGCGCTCTGAGCATCCCTCCGACCGCACACAGGCGCATCGCCACGAGCGCCGCGAGGGCTGGATTTGCCCCATCACGGCGAAGCCTCTGGGCCCCAGCGTTAAGTCCGTCTACCTCGTTCCCTGTGGACATGTGTTCGCTGAGGAAGCGATTCGCCAATTAAAGGGAGACAAATGCCTACAGGTGGGTATTCCTGAGACTGGAGTAAAACTTTCATGCTGACCTTGTCCCTAGTGCAACGAATCCTACACAGAAGACAACATTATCCCCATCCTAGCTATGAAAGAAGAAGAAAAGCAGCGTCTGATTGCCCGTGGCCATAAACTCGCCGAGCAGGGCCTGACACATTCCCTCAAGAAAGCGCCCGGGTCGAAGAAGCGCAAGAAGCATGCCGCCGCAGAAGCTACTGCCGGAGCACCTGACAGCACTGCGGATGCACCAGCAGACAAAAGCCGAAGCAACACGTCCACCCCTACGCCCACGACTGCTGGCAACGGACTCAAAAACGCCTCGACTGCGACGCTCACAGCGCGTGTGTTGCAAGAGCAGGAAGAAAAGAAGAAGAGACGGAAGTTGATGGGTATGAACGATAACCTGGATAGTCTTTTTACGAAGGAGCAGAAGGATGGCGGGAAAAAGAGCGGCGATTTCATGACACGAGGGTACAGCATTCCCACCGCGGCGCGGAGGTGAACGGTAATCCTATTTCGATTGCCGTGGGCATTCGGCATGATATAAGCTGGAGTTTTAACGGGAATTGTATTCATGCTTGGGATGGTTGATATGCCGATTACGATAGCCATGTGAGCTGAGACTTTCAGCAGTAAAGTATCCAAAATGATGATTTTAATCAATGAGTACAAATGCGACAAAGGCTTCTAGTATACACAAATTGTTGATATCAAAAGACACCGAGGGTGGACGATCCAGAAATCCACGCCCCGAGAGTCTCAGGCATTGCCAAGCTGACCGTTAGACTAAGGCCGCAACGACATTGTCCATAGCTGTACATTTACCCCAGCAAGCTCAAGACTGAGAACGAGCCTGTTTCCCCTTTTTCGGGAACATCAAACCGCGTTCGTAAAAATGGGAGTAAATGGCCTTCTTTCGGCCATATTCCTCATCGTGATCACCACGGGTAATGAGGTGGTCACTGAACTGAAGGTTGGACGGCAAGGCACCCTGAGCCTGGAATTTAGCCAGTTCCTCGCTGACGCTGGGTGCTTTCTCCTTTTCTTTGGCGATGAGCGATGAGAGGAAATCTTCGACTGTGGTGGAAGTACTGATAATCGGATCCGGCACGCGATGACCCGACAACTGAGTGAGCCTCTTGACATACTATTGAGCAGTTAGAATGTAATTCGGATGCATATGCTGTGAAGAACCCACAATGAACTTGAGCTCCTGATTGTCGAGCGAAAGCCCATCCTTGGGTCCGGCAGGGGCCTCTAGGAATTTCTCCAGACCGTCGACCTTCACATCGGAGGCTTCCCCAATATTCTTGAACACGGACACAAGTTCTTCCATACTTCGTGAATCCCGGAACTGCAGGGCATTTTGCCAGCCCCGAGAGCTGTCGATCGTGCAGCCTTGAATCAGTTCTTGAACCTCCGGCGCGTAGTTCTCGTCAAGGATGGCCGAGGGGGATTTGCCCAGAATGGACATCAAACAGAGTTCGACAACGGCCTGGTGGGACGCGGCATCAACGGATGCATACCGCGGTTGGATGTCGGCACCGAACCTGAAGGGAAAATGGATTAGAGAGCTGCTCCTCGAAAGATTTGATTTGACAACGTACCGAGTATAATGATCCGTTTCTTCATTAGGGCCGTGATGCATCCATGCCTTATCCTCGGTAAAACCAACGCTTTCCAACCCATCCCAAGTATCGGCTTGTGTGTATTCGTCACCAACAGCCAACTCATCTGCAGTAGCCGATTCACCAGCAGCAATTTCCCCCTCCTTCGGTTCTGACGGTTCGGCACCGGCCGCAAGTTGCGATGACCCGGTGTAGGGGTCCTGCTGGCCGGGAGGCTTATCACCTTGCCATAGCTTGCGACGGGTGCGCTCAAGGAACGACGGGGAATCGGAAGATGCGTAGCCGCGGACTTGGCGAACAACGGGGGACACGCCTCGTGGCAGGACACCTTGTCTGCAGTTGGAGCAGACATACAATGCCTCCCTGAGGGGAAGGCGCGTGAAGGGGCGCATGGTGGGAATTGATCGCTGTTGTAGTTTTGATGCGCGGCAACTTTTGCTCCGAGATAAATCTGCCATGCACGTGACTTTGACCTTCCTTTTTGGGTTGTCATATGTAGATGGACAATTGGACCATAGTATTACTTCGAAACGGACATTTTAGTACATATTCTGGGCTGGAGAGATAGAAATAACATGAAATTTCTCTTGAAGTAGCATACCAAGCAATTATTGCATCCGGTACGTGGCAACTGTAGATGAACTCTTTTATTCTTGTTTCCCTCTTTTTCCTAGTTCGCGAACAAGACGTCCACCCCGCAAATTCATTGATTGTCATGCTGGAGACATAGGCTACAGATGGTCTCGAAGCAAATGGCATCTTGGCCGATAGAATGAATATTGAACTCATTTATTGAATGCGAAATGTATATACAACTGCATCGCTGAAATCATAATATAACAGATTGACAAAGCTCCAGATACATTCTTTACTCCCGAACGAACATACCAGCCATACCCATGCCGGTACCAATGCACATGCTGACAACACCAACATCCTGGCCACTGCGCTCCATCTCGGGCAGCAGATCAGCCACCTGGCGAGCACCGGTGGCACCGAGAGGGTGACCGAGGGCAATGGCACCACCGTTGGGGTTGACCTTAGCCTGGTCAATGCCCAGCTTGCGGATGCTGTACAGAGCCTGCGAGGCAAAGGCCTCGTTAATCTCCCAGACACCAACGTCGGGGACCTTCACATCGACCATCTCGAGCAGCTTGGGGATGGCGACGGCGGGACCAACGCCCATCTCATCGGGGGCACAACCCGCCACAGCGGTGGCGACCCAGCGGGCCTTGATGGAGCCAGAGAGACCGAGCTCCTCGGCGGTAGAACGGCGCATCAGCAAAGAGGCGGCCGCACCATCGCTGACCTGCGAGCTGTTCCCAGCGGTACTGGCGCCGTTCTCCGAGAAAGCAGGCTTCAGGGTGGCCATCTTCTCAACAGAGATAGTGTGGCGAATACCGTCATCCTGCGAGACGGTCAAGTCCTTCGGGGGAGAATCGGGGTGCTCGGGCTCGAAGAACTTGGTGGTCACAGGCACGATCTCGCTATCGAAACGACCAGCCTTCTGCGCCGCAGAGGCCTTGTGGTGCGACTCGGCGGCGAAAGCATCTTGGTCGGCACGCGAGATACCGTACCGGGCTGCCACGTTCTCCGAGGTGATACCCATGGACATGATGCAGTCCCGGGCGTCCTTGGAGGGAGAGTCCTTCAGCTCGGGCCAGAGGACGGTAGGGATAGCGCGCGAGCCGTAGTTGCGGGTCATGGACTCCATACCACCGCCGACACCGACATTGAGCGCACCGGCGCGAATACCGTTGGCCACGGCCGTGATAGCCGCCAGACCGGAGGAACATTGGCGGTTGATGGTGTTGAAAGGCACCGAGTACGGGAAGCCGGAGTGAATCTGGGCCATACGGCCGGCCTTGGCTCCGCCCAGCTCCTGCAGAACTGATCCAATGGTGACTTCGTCAATCAGAGCCGGGTCCAGGTTCGGGTTGGCCTTCAAGGTGGCGCGCAGCACGTTGGACAACAGCTCCTCGGGGTAGGCATCTTTAAATCCACCCTTCTTCGCGCGGGTGACGGGGGTTCGCAGCGAGGACAGAATCACGATATCGTTTGGGGACTTCTGGAGCACCTGGCGAAGGCCCCGGGGAACTGGAGAAGCCATTGTTTTGGGATGTGGTGGCGACGAGCTCGGAAATCAAGTAAATCGAAGGTATGCGCGGCTTCGGACAAACAATCGTTGCAAGCAAATGCAGCAATATATACCAAAGCAAGAATCTCGCGAGTGTGTAAAAGGAAAAAGTCTATCAGGTAATTACAATCGCAAGAATGCTTTAGCAGAAGCCGGAGTTCTTAAGGAAAATGCCGGGAGAAATTCCGGGGTCGGATGCAGTTTGGTTGGTCCCGGTGTTGCTGCATTCGCGGCATTGGAGATCGGCTAAGGACTCTGCCGCGCTGTGGGGTTGACAGGGAATTAAGCTGGACGTACGGAGGTTTCACATTCGAGTTGTCTATATTTGATGCGTACAGAGTGCTTGATACTAGTCTCCTTTTATATCCTTATTTATTAAGAATATCTTCAAACTATAACATAACAACGGGATCTACTTCAGTTCTTCATGAGCCGATTCGGGTGATTATGTCATCGTTCGGATGAGGATCACGGAAGCGTTGCCGAAGTACGGAGTAGATGGGATACTGAAGTTGGGTTTTTCCTTGAATTGAGGGGAAACATAGAGGTTTTGAGCAAAAAGGAGAATTTAAGGTTGAATGAGAAATGAAAATGACAGACCAAGAAGGCCCTCAAGGCAGAAGTCAGACCAAGTAGAAGGCCGGATAGAACGCAGTATTTAAGCCAATGAGAATGAGATAGTCCATGCGAAGTTAAAAGACGGACAGTAAATCAAGATCGACATAATCCGGTCCATTGAATAGATACACTTTACAAGACGGTGTCAATGAGCTCCTTTTCTACAGAAGATTGTGAAGTGACGTAGAAATACATTTCAAAGCCGTGCGCGTCAATTTGGCTGTCAAAGCTTGACCATAAAGCTAAACCACCTACTTTGTAAAAGTGAAAAGCACCTCAGGCCCATAGGAACGAGAGTAATACCCTTCACGACCCACCACTAAGCGGAGGTACATAGTAAACGGTCCCGCGACGGCTGCGCCAGAGCAAAATCAACCATCGAATCAGCAATCGCATTCGCCTCTTTCGGAACCAGCCAGAACTGAATCTTGACCTCGGATTCCAAATGCTCGATCCACCGATCAATCACCCGCCACAAGTCACCATTCGCGATCGGCTGGCCCTTGCAGCCCTTCCAGCCATTGAGCTTCCACTTCGGCAGCCACTCGGTGGCGCCATTGACAATGTACGACGAATCGGTTCTGATGACGATCAGACGCATGGGATAGCAAGCCTGATCTTCGGGGTGGGGAGTGGCGATCTTCCACATGGCGATTGCTCTCTGGAGGACAGCGATGCAAGCCTTCAGCTGGGCAATCTGTGTGGTATGTCGGGGTTCATTCAAGGTGGCGCTAATGTTGTGTCGATTGCTCGGGCCGAAGTATACCCCGATGGCGGAACGGGCCGAGGAGTGGTCCTTGCCATTGTTGATACAGGTGCCTGCGATGGAAGAGATGAGCCAGCCAATATGATGACCGTACTGCCCGCAACAGGGACATTTGGTGCGAGAAGATGGACAGGCAACGCAGACCCACGGTCCCACGTTGACTGCGATATCTGCTGGTGTGAAATGACGGGGATAGGTCTGTGTTTGGAAGATACGCCCTTCAGGAACGGTCTCACTCTGGTGATGCCGAGAACTATGATCTTCATTTGTTGGGTGTACACTGGAAGTCAAGGTCGTGTCCGAAGGAAGAGCCCGAGAGGCATCCTGAGAAGATTGCATCTCAGAGCTCGTGCAACTCATCTGTTCATCACCATTTTGCTCGTTCTATAGTTGATTAGTTCCTGGAGCTGTCCCTTGAAGTCTGGTGGATATTTTCTTACCTGAGGTGCTCCTGTCTTCTTGGAAGATTTCTTTTTCTTCATGTTCCGCGCCTTCACATGGCGTGGCATGGATTCAGACATGATGGCAATGGTGATGACCGTGGATGTAAGTGATGAAATTCGAGGGCAGTGGTATGGATTGATCGAGTGTGGAGGGGTGATGATGGGAGAATTAAACGCGTGGTCAGGATGTTAAGGACAAAGGAACAATGGACTCAAAGTTCGTAGCTTCACTTGCACAGTGGCTTCTTTGTAGAGTAGCCCTTTCAACTTAAAAAGTGAAGTGCAAAAATAGTTCATATTGTACCTCGCTATCCCAGTTATGCAATCTATACCACAAAACAAAACTCTATTCACGTTTATTTTACCATAAGAATCTACTTCGCCTTAAAACACCAGGTCCGTGAATCATATGATAATCTCGCTAGTACGCTTAAAAAAGAGAAAGTGCAGAACAGGAGGCAAAGGTCATGCTTGATCAGGCACGGATGTGCACCGAGTGTCCGGGCACTCGACACCGGCACTTTTCACAATCTCGACGATAGCCCATGAAAATTTTGCGCGACATTGTTCCTGACGAACTTTTGACCGGTGTGGATGATGTCGACACTTCTGGAGCAGATGGTATACTCCCGTGATCAGACCAAACCGGTGGAGACGACGCATAAGGAGAATGGTAGACCATTTCTGTGTCGCTGGAAGTCTTGTCGTCTCCACTGAGATCCATATGATTCTGACTCATGGGACTGGGAAGTCGGCCAACTGGTTCATCAGGAGAGGTCACGCCCTCTATGTGGTAATTATTGCCATCAAGAGCCTTAACAGCTGGTTGCGATATTTGGTGTTCCATTCCGACCGAGTCCACTGGAGTAGTGATGTTCAACGCATGATTGACCAGGTGGCGAGGAATCGGTGACGGCAACAAGTCTTCACAGTTGTGGGTACTTGTCAGCCATGGAGAAAGCTCACCACCATCACCTGCCAGGAAGCTTGAATTGACGTCAAAACCTGGGGATTGAAGAGCTGGTACGAGTGAAGCTTGCCTGCTCCCAGCATGCCCTGAGATCGACTTGTTTAAAGGTTCTTCTTCATCTGACGAGTCGAATGGGGTCAGAGCGTAGGAGCGGAAACGGGCGGTTTGGTCCTGATCGGCTGCAGAAACGGGGAGGTCTGGAGCTTGGCTTGCTCGGGGTTTCTACATAGAGCAATGGATGATTAGCATGCATACTGCGTGATTACCGGGGTCAGACGTACTTTTGAAGTCGAGGTCCAGGCCTGGACCTCGATCTCCTCGCGTGGACGCTTCAAGCTCAACATGGGATGGATGGATCCTGGGGAAGCAAGGGTGGAGAGCGGTGGGTGCGCGATGAAAGCCGAGTGGAGGCTCAACTTTGGCATCTACGATGACGTGAAGGGTGAACTATTTCTATAGTTCTGATACTGATCGTGTCTCGATCTCCCCAACCTCGCCAAATTGCATTCATCTGAATTTTCATCTTGCTCTCTGTACTCCGCATCTTCTCCGGTCTTAGCGCGTGCCACCAGATTGTTTGCTCTGCAGTACACGACAATCCACAGATGGCGGGAGTCAAATTGGATTTTCTTATTTCTTTTGATTGTTTTTGCCCGGTTGAAGCTGATCTGACCGGTTGCACGGCCCCGGCACGACGTGGTCTGATTGGACAGAATGATTCGCTCCGTCTTGACTGCAGTAAAATGACTAGATCTGACTCCGTACAGCAATTATTGCCCCGAACGGCGAGGATGTCACCCGGAATTTACGCCTGAGACGATCTATCATATCCCTGTCTGGACTGTCTGGTCCATTCGGTACAAAAAGGTTGTGAATCATCGCGGTCCCACTTCTACCCATTTTCCCATTTTTCCTACTCCGATCCACTCGGTAACGATCTTGGACTTTTCCACATCCTCTGTGGTAAGTGTTTGGTGCTGGAGTTCCAAGTTCCATACTGCTTCTTCCAGTGTTGGGACTCAATCTTGTTATTTTCGTCGATTGCTAATCCTGAATTCCCTTAGCATCTATTGGTCCCCACCATGCCTCTTGTCAAAACCACCGAAGTCAACGAGGACACTCGCGGTATGTAGGATTCTGAAAGGATTTCCTTTTATCCGTGCTTCTCATCTAACAGACAAACCTAGTCCTGGGCTATGACCCGTTGCTGCAGCCGCAATTCTTGCAGACTGAGATCCCCGCGGTGAGTCACTTTTTTTTTTTTCTGATTCCCCCACCATGCCACCAATCCACTCAAAACTGACGGAGAATTGCCTTTCTAGCCCAGTCGTGCTACCGAGACCGTTCGCATTGGTCGTAATGAAGCCGTCGAGATTATTGAGCAGCGCGATGACCGTCTGCTGGTCATTGTCGGTCCCTGCTCCATCCATGATCCGGATACCGCACTCGAGTATGCTCGCCGATTGAAGGAGCTCTCCACCAAATTGTCCAAGGATCTGTGTATCATCATGCGCGCCTATCTCGAGAAGCCTCGAACCACCGTGGGCTGGAAGGGTCTGATCAACGATCCGGATATTGATGAATCGTACAACATCAACAAGGGTCTGCGCGTCTCCCGCAAGCTGTACGTGGATCTGACCAGCACCGGTCTGCCCATCGCCAGCGAGATGCTCGACACCATCTCCCCCCAGTACCTCGCCGATCTGATCTCGCTGGGTGCCATTGGCGCCCGTACCACCGAGTCCCAATTGCACCGCGAGTTGGCCTCGGGTCTGTCCTTCCCCATCGGTTACAAGAACGGTACCGATGGCAACCTGACCGTCGCCGTCGACGCGATCGGTGCTGCCGCCCACCCGCACCGCTTCCTGGGTGTGACCAAGCAGGGTCTGGCCGCTATCACCAAGACTGCCGGCAACGAGCATGGCTTCGTGATTCTGCGTGGCGGCAACAAGGGCACCAACTATGACCGCGAAAGCATCCGCGGTGCTCGCGAGGCTCTCCGCGCCAAGAAGCAGCGTGAGGTCCTCATGGTCGACTGCTCGCACGGCAACTCCAGCAAGAACCACCTCAACCAGCCGCGCGTTGCCAAGGAGGTCGCCGATCAACTGCGTGAGGGCGAGACGGCCTTGATCGGTGTCATGATCGAGTCCAACATCTACGAGGGCAACCAGAAGGTCCCGCCGGAAGGTGCCTCGCATCTGCTCAGGGGTGTCAGTATCACAGACGCCTGTATCAACTGGGAAATGACGGTCGATGTGCTGAACGATCTGGCGGATGGTGTTCGCGCCCGTCGTGCGCTCCGTCAATCCAAGGCGAATGGCACCAATGGCTCCAACTAAGTTGATCCTGGTTTGATCCGGGACCAGCATCCCTCAAAAAGTGTGGGGGTGACATAGATACCGACGTTTCCATGCCCATCCGAATGTCCAGCGTTGTTTCATTTCAGTTTCAGTTTCTTTCTCCGCTCCCTCTTCAATGTAATGGTCTAGATTGGCCTTTAATGTCATCAAAGCCATGATTTAGGCGGGAATCGGGAGCGATAGATAGGTCGAGTCGTTCTCAACATGTTCTTTTGGTTGACATTTGAATATTCTTTAAAGACCCACATTCACGGTCTAGATTGTAAATGACAGTTAGGAACTGTCAAAAAGTTTTGAAAGAAAATAGTTCATAGGAACTCCGGAGTACGAGACTACTTTATAGGCTCCACCGGGTGCAGGGACCAGACGGGGAAAGCACTCTGCCGGCGGATCCAAGCCAGGATAGGGTTAGTGTACGATTTGACATTCTACCAGGGTTCAAGTGAAGTGGAGATGCACTCTGCATTTGTCTAGTTTAATCGTCTGTAAATGTAAATGAAGAACGGAGCAGATTTCTTTGTACTGTACACAATATACACGGATGTCCCAGATGGCCGAGACAGCCACAATCGGTAGAAACACAGTCCGAGAAAAGATTCAAAGATGCAACGCCGGTAACCCCCTGTCACGATGGAAGCATGTGCGAAGTGAACTTACACATCATGTCATGCAAAAGAGACCCTCATAGGAGAGTCGGGACTGAGACCGTCAGCAACGGCACGGAGGAAGTGTCCACATTGTGTCGGGTCGCTGTGCGATTCGATTTCGAGAACTTCCTAGACATAGACTTGTCTATCGTCCTGTCAACCAGCTGGTCCAGCCCCGGGACTTCTCCTTCACGGCTTGCTCGGTGTTCTCGGCCATCACATCTAGTTGACCGGGCATCGGGCTGCCAGTCTTTGCAGACGCGGTATCAAAGGCTTTCTTTGCGTTGGCAGCGTCCAACGCGCTAGTCTGAGTCGAGTCGGCACTTTCGAGTATCGCCGGTGTCGATGCGGTGGTAGCGGCACCGGCGGCGTTATCCTCTGCATTCATCTTTTCAAACAGGAACCGCTTGGCCTTGGCCCACGGCTTCTGTGCCTTTTCTTCCTCGCGGTTCCGTTTCACAATCTCCGCAATCTCTTCCTTCTTGATCAAGTCCAGTTGGTCCGTCGTCGCGCTTCCATTGGCCTGGGCGATGCGGGCCTGCTTCAGAGTCTCCATCTCCTTCTCGATCCATAAGGCGCGTTGTCGGCGGTTGTAAAGGGTCAATGAGACCATAGAGTAGACCGTAAGGGCACCGCAGATACCTATTCAGGATCCAGTATTAGCCAAACGCAAACAAAAGGTCGAGTTGGAAAGAAGAGATGTAGCAGCTCGGGCTTATTTGTCCCAACCACAATCCACTCCATAACCAGTCAAAGCACGTACCCGAAGCGACAATCAGCGTATAAACCATTCCCTTGTGTGTCTTGTTGGCTACTCGACGCCCAGCTTCAACCCACCGATCCATCCCCGACGAGGACTGTGTCATCCGAGCAGCCCGTGCCTGCGCCCGCAGCCGTTCCACCTTTTGCTTCGGTGTCTCCGGCTTGCCATCGGGGCCGGTATATTGTGCTTGTGCTTTCGATTGAGATGCGCTGTTCTTGCTTTTCATGGAATCGGCAACTTCATAGGTCGCTCCACGGGGCTTGGAGCTGGCGTAGGGCCCGGTGGCCGTGAACCGCGTTGCGTCCGCGGCGGATCGGGACATGACGGGTGCACGCGTGGAGGGCGATCGAATCGACAGAGTTCAAGTCGCAGAATTTAATCAGGAAGAGATCCTCCCGCGTTCGATCGTGATGGTGGGAGCGTCGTGGACACGGCTGGGAAACCGGAGGTTTGGAAGTGGAAGGTAAATTTTCAGCGGCCGAAATGCGCCAAGACTTCGTTCGATACTCCTCAATTCATTGTAATCGTTCACATCCCCTTGACTGCCACCTCGGCGTGGGGTTGGATCTTCACTTTGGCCTCATTTCATTATTGACTATCTCGCTATACGATGCTGTGTAATATCCAGTCACCATGGATGACAATCCCTATAATGGTGCCGATCTGGACTCGGTCCTGAAAACATTGTCCAGCTTGGCTCCGCAGAACAATCTACCTGCAAGTCAGTCGACGAACTCGTCTGAGTCTATAGTTCCAAGCAGGGTCCAACGCAACTCTTCTTCATCTCTTCGGGCAGCTCCCAATCCAGCGAAGCCATCAAGCACACCGACTGTTGATCCGTCAACCATCACCACTTGGCCTACAGCTCTACGCTATGTCATGCGCACAGTGGGCCAAGATGAAGAAGCGCAACTTCGGATTAGAGGCTTAATCAGAAGCCAGCATAACCATGAACGTCAGTGGTGGAAAGGTCGCGAAGCTTTACTTCAAAGACAGCAAGCCCGGGGAGACAAGAAGAAAGAATTAGACGCCGTTTTGTACGCGAGCCTTTCCCCCTGACCTTTTGGCATATATCTTTATTTACTTACATGGTTTGTCCAGGCGCTCCATAGGTGCTCCCGTCGACTCAAAAGACGTCTCGGTATGTTCTAGTACCTCAGCTCGAACATACCACTAATGGGTACCAGACTGCAAAGGATGACCAGGCAGAAATGAATCTATACGACGCAAAGGTTTATAGAGCTTCAGTTCAAATGGCAGATGCCCTTGCGGCTGAACTGCGTGGGCTCAAAATCCCCTTCTTCGGACTTCAGCGGGCCATGGTTGAAGAGCCGTCATCGGAAACAGGGCACGCGTCGTCATTCTCAGACGAAATTCACCGTGATCCCGGTCGGAAACTGACCAAATCCGAGTTGGCCGATTTGCAACGCCGTATGCTGGATTTGCTTCAAGATCTCTGCAAAGAGGGATAACGCTGGATCCGTGAGATCAAAGCAACCAAATACATACTGGCCATCAGGCCTAGATATTTCTCATACAGATAATCCAAGTAATCTCTTAGAGAAGGAAGACAATATTGGACGAGGCAAATTGATGATATGCACAAGTATTTTCCATTGGTGTTGCACCGCGTCTAGCATGAAAGTCCTATGAGTATAATAGGTTATGAAGCTGAACGATAGTGAAATACTTGAATGTCTTAATCCATTCTTGACCTAATGATATGCCAACATGATGAACGACCAAGAAGATGCTCGAATTCAGGATCGCATACACCGGATAAACTGCATGAAACGGACTCCGCCCAACCAATAAAGATAAACCAAAGCCGTGTCTGGGACTATGCAAGGAATAAAAACACCGTGGAAATGCTGATCGAGTCGGAAAGGAAGCAAAAGACACGCGTCCCTGATTCTTCATGCAGGAGAAACCCAGCCCAGATGAAATGTCATAGATCATGCGCCGATGACGAATGGTGGGAAAGTCAAAAGAAAATCACAAAGAAATGAAAAAAGTCGATATCAGAAGTCGATGTCTAAGCGTGCCGAGGTCATGCATCACTCGGGTCCGAACGAGACAATACGGATCATTGCTTGGATTTCTCCGCCACGGCCACGGCCACAGCAACGGCGGCACCGAGAATTGCGCTTTCGGGCGCTGGATCCAGACGTATGAAAGCCTCAGAAGTAGGGTGTGTCTTCTTGGAGAGCTGGTCCAGGTAGTCCTGGCAGGCGTCGCGGAAACCGGGGTATTTGTTAATGACGGTGCCATCACAAGCAATAGACAAACTCGTAGCGGAGTCGTCGCGCTCGACGACCGTGACCTCTGGCGACTCCTTGGAAAGCGAGTCAATCACTGATGAGCTTGTGGAGGACTCGACTTCATTGCTTAGACACCACATGCTGTGGATGGCTGTAGCCAGGTACCCGGCAGCGCGGCGGGATACCACCTGACAAACACGGCGAAGGAAGCGCAAATCCTCGACGGACGGATTTTTGGAGAAGGTATGTTCTTTTTGCAGGAGATCAGCGGAAGCGGCCAGAGACGCAGAAGAATCCTCTTCAATAAAAGCAACAATGCTGGTGTCAAAGGAATAGGGCTCCCGCATGGAGTGTGGCAGTTGACCACCGAAAAGACCGGTCGTCTCAACCGCTTCCACCATGATCAGCCGGACAATCTCTCCCAGATATCGACCAGTGATCATATATTCCAGAGGCTGGTAATCGGGCCGCAAGTGGGTACGGTTCAGGACATCATCCCAGCGAGTCATCGGCAGGACGCCGCCTCCAAACATGCTCATCTCGGTGTTGACAATGACGTGCTTGGCATAATCAAACCATCCTTCCGGACGAACCCCAAACTTGCTCCGCCCAATCTCATGCACGGGGAAATGGATGGCCATGTTGGTACCAGTGCCCAAGATGAGCGACATGCGCGTCTTCGGATCAACGTAGGCGCGCGAGAGCATGGCGGCAGAGCTATCATTCACGAGAGCGGCCATCTCGACATTCAGTTGGCGTTTGCGGCACGAGTCGATAATCAATTGGCCCAATTCCTGGCCCAAAGTGCCATTCGAGCACTTGAATCCTTTGCCCATGTGGATGATGTTCCCGCTACCCATCGAAGTCTGTTCAATTGGGAAGGACCAAGACAAGCCCATCGGAAGAGTTGTATCGCCCCGTCCGTAGTCGGTTCCCACCTCCCTCAGCATGTGTTCGATCTGACCGGCCATCCAATCGAAGAATTGGGTACCTTCGAGCAACTTGACACTGTTATCGATGTGGGATGAGGACACCTTGACAATGCGCATGTCCTGGGCTCGGCCATGTAGTTCGATCAACGCCACGCGGAATGTCGACCCACCCACGTCCAGCGCGAGGAAGGTGCCTTGTTCGGTGCCGGTAGGCAGCGCATGATTGTAGGATGGGAGCATGCAGCAGGGACTGGATTGGAGACAATGGCGAAACTGGGCGCGAATCTTCTCGGACATTTCGACCATATTATCGGTGGTCAACGGGGTCGTGAACAAGGAATCGACTTCATCGGCAAAGTCATCCAGGGCGCGACGGCGCCAGTGGGCACCGACGAACGGTTTGCGGCGACGGCGACCCAGGCCACGGAAGAGCGACGGGAAGAGGATCATGGTCTCGAGGGCGGACACCACGTTCTGGAAGAGCTCCTGCAGGCGATGCAAGACTTTGACCAGCGGGGCCGACATGGTCGGAGAGATGGTCAACGGGCGAATCGAGCAGATCAGAGCGGCATGGAGAGATAGACGAAAGAGGCAATTCTGGACAGTTATAGCAGATGAGGTGACACACAGGAGAATCGAGGTCGAGGCAGAGAAGAAAGTCGCAGGAGGATTTCCCCACTGAGAGCTGGGGGAGGTCGAAAAGCATGGATCAACAGTGGTTCATTCCAGTGTCACAGTGCACTTTGCCCTTGCGGTGTCGCAATGCGCAGTGGGGTATGCGTACGGTATCTGGGGTGAATCTTGGCGGTGGAGGGAGGTACGGAGAAACTGATACGGTACGGAGTAACGAGGTATGAGAAGGTTTGCAATTGAGCTGGATATTTTTTCTTTTTTATTGATTATTTTTCTATAGAATTAAGTATATATAAAGATATAAAAGACTATTCAATTAAATACAATCTATCGCTCGCACTCATTCCATCTCGCTGGAATGTACATTCTCAATCCCCCCCTTGAGTGCAACGGTGGTAGTCGGCCCAACTGGCCGGGAGCGTTACACTCGTGTGGAACCGGAAAAGTACAAAACCTCCAGAACCGCGACCAGATTCTGTTCTGACTCGTCTACCGGGTCATTCTCTATGGAAGAATCATATGGTAACTTCTGTTAACCACGCGGGAGCCTTATGCAACAATTCAATGTGATCTACTCGGAATCATTTGCAATGCACAATTAGGTTGAATGACGTCGTAACTATCAGCCCAGCATTATTATGGTTATTGTTGCTGTAGTAGTCTTTTGCCTATAGTTTCTGTAGAACCCTTCATCTACCACCTTGCCAATCCTGATCTCCATTAGTATTATAGGAACGACATGAACGAGTTGCGGTCTGCGTGGTCATTATTGACAGATTCATCGAGATTAGTCATGGAGACCCTGCCTTTGGAGTAAGTGGCTTGCACCTTCGGAGTAGTGAATTTCCGCCTGAGTTTATCTTCGCGATCAACACGCAGTGGATCACAATCTCGGCACGGAGTAGCAAGTACAAGTCCGGAGTATGGACTCGGTCTATGGGAGAATCGATTTCGCGTTGATCCAAAAAGCATGGAATCGTATAAGAGTTCATAGATGGAAGTCAAGACTTTCAATATCTCAGTTTCTGAGTAGAAAGAGTTGTGATATGATTTTGTAAATCAAGTCCCCTGAGATTGTTTTGAAGATCATCATTCTCAGCCATTGCCCAGACCATTTAGACTCGGTTCCAATTTAGTTCAGGGTCCAATCCGTAGTTCCACCGAGCAAGCATGAACAAAGAGCGAATTAAACTGGGTCTACTCCGTACATATATCTATTGAGGATTCATATTCTCCGGAGACTAGAACTACATACGGAGTACGGAGTACTCCGTACATTGTTGATGTCAATTCAGGTGACTCCCCAGACTTGCCTGTCAACTCCGAATCCATCTGAGATCCACTCCATATCCGCTCTTTGCACGGGAGAAAAGGAAATAAGGAGACGATCAATTGATCCCGCGTGGCGCAGATGATTTCTGACTTTTACTTGACCCGACCAGTGGACCAAGAGTGTGGATGACACCAGACTATCAATCAACCTTGATAAGATGAGCCACAGCAGATCGAGTCACTTCAATTCATTCCTTATAGTTGCACCGACACTGATGACTGTCGAGAGTACGGAGTACCTAGGTAGTGACTAGTTCACTAACTCTCCTTATATTAATAGAATACGCGCTTAGGCCCAGCCTTACTCCATAGTCGATCTCAGCAAAGAATTGCAAAGAATTCCCCCTGTGTCAACCTAATCCACTATCCACGACTACGCGTCGCTCCACTTCCGGCGGGTCCTGACGGGCTTTAAAACGGGATCAGGGGACCTTGCATTATGCAACGGGGTTTGTAGTCGTTCTGAGATCATTTGGACGGACACCACCGATGAAAGAATCCAACATTGGAAATAGTTGATCGGATTCGATTCTGGCCCCCAGCGTCTATGGCGTGATTGTAGTTTAATTCGGCCCTACGCCTTTCGCAGTTGCCAAGATCATCCGAGTGGATCTCAACCGCGGTTCCACGTTGACGTCCATTTCTGCTTTGACGAATGCCAGAATAGAATTGCAGTGCCAAGCCAGTCCTTTTCCGGAGAGATTGAACGATAACTGCGAGATGGCACGTTCGCCATGGAGACGAATCAGATTCTGATCCATATTCAACCCGGGTCGAATGACACGGCGCAATCGCATCAGATACGTCACGTCCTGCACATTGGACTCTGTGCCGAATGGAACTCGGTTGGACAGAAACTCTTTTGCTCCACCGCCACGCCAAGCCTCCCCTGAACGGAGAATCTCTCCTCCTCGTGGCTATTTTCCCGATGTGTTCGTCATGTCTTTTCTATCTCCATGCTTCCTCACACATTCCAGGAAGTGTGTCCTTCCTGTCCGCTCTTTTAGCCCATCATGTGGTTCGGTTTTCTGGCCTTGTTGTTCTTGCAGAATGTCGTGGCAGAGATGCCCGACACGGACATGATGTCCTTTGTGACCGTAAGTCTTCATGCTGCCCGCGTTCTCTCCCCTCGACTCATCATCTCCTCAGCTTCCAAATGTCCGAGCCTTGAAATGGAACATCTCTCATAACGATCGCGAACGTCAAGCCCCCGGGTACTGGTTCGTGGCGCCCTACGGCCAGATCAACCCGGAGCCGCCCACCATGAAGTTCCAACAATACCAAGTTGGTCCTTATATCTACGATGCCGATGGGGTATGGTGAATCTCGTAAATTCTCTACAAATTGGAATTGGATATGGCTGACGTGGTTCACTGCGTGTACAGATGCTTATCTGGGTCGGTTCGCCGATGGTCGACAATCGCAACTCCTTTGACTTCAGGCCCACCATGTATTCGAATGGGGAAACACGCGTGTCATTCATTCAAGCGTGGGACTTTTACGAGGGCCCCGATCGAGGCTCCGCCTGGATCTTGAATCAGCATTACGAAGTAGAGAAGCGGGTATTTCCGCTGGCAGATGTCCACGACTTCAACATGCACGAGTTCAAGCTTCTGAACGATGGCAAAACCGCCCTGGCCTGTGTTTATCGGGATGTTCAGGTCAACTTGGCGGAATTCGGCCGCCCCGACGAGTGGAGTTGGGTAGTGACGGGCGGATTTACCGAGATCAATGTGGAAACCAACGAAGTTTTGGTCCAGTGGAACAATCTCGACTACGTCAAGCTGCACGAGTCGAACATGTTTCGGCAGACTGATGCTGCCGGCACGACCTGGAGCTGGGACTACGTACATATCAATGCGGTCGATAAGAATTCCGCCGGCGACTATATCGTGTCAATGCGGTTTACCGATACAATTTACGGCATTTCGGGCGAGGATGGACATGTCATGTGGCGCTTGGGAGGCCCGGAGTCGAACTTCCAGCAGGACTTTACCTTCGCTCGCCAGCACGACTGCAAGTTTCTCTCCTCCAATGGCACAACGCATGTGATCTCTTTGATGAACAATGGCGCCGACGAGCGTGCCAATGTCGAGTTGATCTCGTCGGCTCTTATCGTTGAGGTTGACACGGTGGCCATGACTGCCCGCGTGCTCACTCGTATCAACCGTCCGGATGGTGGCTTGACGAAGCTCCGTGGAAACGTCCAGATCCTCCCGAATGGCAACATTTTCGTCGGCTGGAGTGAATGGGGCTACCATACCGAACATGCTCCGAATGGCGATCTTCTCATGTCTGCTTGGTTCCCCTCCCACCGCTTCAATACCTACCGCTCTTACAAGGGCGAGTTTGTGGGTCGACCCAAAGCTCCACCTACCGTTGTGGCTTCGGTGTATGGGACGAGCCACATCGATATCACGACCCTGATCCATGTCAGTTGGAATGGCGCGACCGACGTTGCCGGATGGAACTTCTACGCTCAGGTGTATGACGGCAGTTCGCCAGTCCAGATCGGCCATGCGAACAAGACCGATTTTGAGACGATGTACATTGTGGACGGCTACATGGATTGGATCACAGTCGAGGCAGTCGACCGCAATGGCAAACCTATGGGCAATTCGGGTGTGATCCGTACCCGGACCCCGGGTAACTGGGAAGCTGCCGGGTTCCAGGGTCTAGAACAGCCGTCACCAGATGACCCAGCATTGGTCGTGACGCCGCATGGGAATCCCGGCGCGGATGCTGCTGGCCCTGGTGGCAAACCCAGCGCGGATGAATACGCACCCGCGGCCTATGCCAATGCCAAAGAAGTTGCCAAAGCCGTGTACAAGGCTTACGATTTCATTCGCGGGGTGGGTAGCCTGCTCATGCTCATCATCCTTGGTGCCATCATTACCGGCCTTGGGCTTTGCATCTACCGTTTCGCCAACCGCCGCAAGCTACGCTCGTACCAGAATGTCCCGGCAGATGATGGCGAGAACGTTCCCATCGAAGAGCTCCCCTTACGCTCCGAGCGCGCAGAATAAGGCCACTTCGATCCTTTTCCTAGTTTGACTAGCATCGCATCTGCATCTATTTCCTTTCGTGGTATGAATGCCGACGCATTTCGACGATTGGCAATACAAAAGTCTTGCTTTGTCCGAATTGGCGGCGGGAAAGTGAGGATCTTAGATTTTCAGACACAAGTCATGATCGTCGTTTCACTGCATATCATACCCCTACCTGGCGTTTAGATTGGGGTTGTTTTCCAGCAGGTGTCACGGTCTACTTTCCTTCTCATGTATGATACTCTTCTTTCGCTGTATATCTGCCATTTCCTCTGATAGACTCGAGCAATGATAGGTGTAGTACTGAAGATAAATAAACATGGCACTCTACTATATTCCTGGGTAATTAACTACCGAAATGCATTCCATTGATAAATCATACCTCGATACAAAGCAGCAAAGACCCAATCAATATATAGCCAGGACATAGCACAATCTCTAATAACAGCAAAACGACCATACTAACCATCCATCTAAGCCTGCGACTTCTTCAGAATAATCTCCGCCAAAGCCATCAACGACCCACTAGACAACAACTCCAACACCTGCACATTCGCATTCGCCTCACGCGCAATCCAATTCCGAATCTCAATCGCCACCAACGAGTCCAACCCAAGCGAAGCAACCGTAATCGAAGGATCCATATCCTCCAACGATAAAACAAGAACCCGAGACAGCTTCGCAGCAAGCGCATCGTAACAGATCTGCAACGCAGCCTCTTTCGTTCCCGCATTATGCAGCATCACGTTTAGCGGTATCGAAGGACCCCCGTCACGTCCTACGCCGCTGCCATGACGCTCCTTGGCTTTCTCGTACAATGTGCTGAATTTCGCGTCCTGCGCCCAGAAGTGGTCGAGCGTGCTGCTGAGGGAGAGACCGACGATGCATTGTCCTGCGCAGGATCTGTCCAGGTCGCCGGTTATTGCGGCGCCGAGGAGAGCGAGGACTTCGTTTTCATCCATTGTGTCGCTGCCGATGTTCTTGAGCACTTCTTGGAGTCGGTTGGCGTCTACGTCGGCGAGGTACCCTGCGTCGCTTACGGCTGTTAGGTCGATTGTTGTTCCTGGGAGGCCCTGTGCGCGTCGGTAGCTCATGAATTCGTCTAGGAAGACGTTTGCTGCGGCGTAGGCGGCTTGTCCTCGGTTGCCGATTATGCCTGCTACGGATGATAGAGCGATGAAGAAGTCCAGTGGTGTGTTCGCGAGTACGTCGTGAAGATTCCAGGTGCCGTCGACTTTGCTGGTGATTACCGTTTGGAAATCATCTAGTGTCATTTTTTCGAAGAGGATGTCCTTCAAGTTGTTAGTTTGGAGCTATATGTGAGGATTTGAGCTACTTACTCGAAGAACCATTGCGCTGTGGATGACACCACGCACCGGCGGTAGATCTTTCATGTCCTCGTTGATGAGCATCTCCACTGACTTGCGGCTGCTAACATTGCATGATTTGACGGTAACGTGCGTTCCGTTTGTGTCTAGTTCGTCGATAAGTGCTTGCACTCGTTCATTGATGGATGCGCTGCGGGACACGAGAACTATATTTCTTGCGCCCTTGGACGACATCCATCGAGCCATACTTCTACCCAGACCGCCGGTGCCACCTATTAGGATATAAGTGGCGTTAGGCTTCAAAAGAGATGATGAAGTCTTGGAAACGACGGCCTGATAATAAATTTTAGAAAAAGTTCGTCTTAAAACGTGATTGACTAACCTTGACTTGATCACCTGGATGAGGCACAACTACAATCTTGCCCATAGCCTTACCAGTTTGCAGCGTTCGGAAAGCCGTCTCAAGCTCGGAGATTCGATACGTGGTCAGAGGCATGATGGGGCTGATAGAACCTTGACCTAGCAATTGGGTGACATTATCCAAGAGACGATTCATCAGCCGAGGACGGCACTCTGCGACTTTGGTCAGGTCAACAGACGCGAAAGAAACATTGTACTCGAATGGAAGCATATCAAGGCGAGTGTTTTTGGTGATATCGGTCTTTCCGATCTCAATGAACCGACCGAATGGAGCCAGACATTCCCAGGTTTCGCGGAGCAGATCACCAGCAAGTGAATTGATCACGACGTCCACGCCTGCATTGTTCGTGGCACGCCTGATACCACGGCCGAAAGACGCATCGCGACTGTAGAAGATATGATCATCTTGGATATTGTACTGCGTCATGAGAAACTGCTTCTTCTCGACACTACCAACCGTCACGAATATCTCGGCACCGATCATCTGGGCCAGCATGATCGCTGCCTGTCCGACGCCACCAGCGCCGGCATGGATTAGAACTCGTTCACCGGCTTGGACGCGGCCCAGGTCAATGAGTGCGTAATACGCAGTGCAGAATACCACTGGCACTGTCGCGGCAACTTCAAATGACATATCCCCTGGGATGGGAGCCGCACTGGTGGCTTTGCATCGGGCATATGTTGAGTACGCGCCTAAAGGCAATGCCATTACTCGCTGACCAACTTGAATGCTTTTCACATTCTTCCCAATGGACGTGACAATGCCACTGCATTCGATACCAATATAAGGTTGAGCTAGTTGGCCCATGGTAACCACAATATCCTTGAAGTTCAGACCAGTGGCTTTGACTTCGATCTCAATTTCGTCGTCGGACAATGGAGTAGCGTCATCATCAACGAAATAAAGTGTGTCGAGAGAACCTGCACTGCCAATCTGCAGCTTGAAGCGACGATTCTTTTGTTCAAAAGGCTGAGAAGTAACCATCATTTCATGTGTCTCATTGTGAACAAACGAGTTGGCAGCATCGTCTTCCACAACACGCGGTACAAAGATTTCACTGGCCTTTGCACGGAATTCGAAATCCTTGACTGGTGTCGAGCCATCCGTAGGCCACAGAGCATTCACAACACTCAGTACTGGGACTTCGGATCTTTCAATATTCTCAGTAGCAATTCCGAGTGTGGCTACTTTGGCCAAGGCTTCAGATCGCAAGCTTCGGGTGAGACCGACAATCATATGGGCATCAGGGTTGTCGAGGCGATAGACCCAGAGGACATGAGAAGCGGAAAGAAGTGTTGTTTTGATACCTTCGAAAGTCTCTGTGGTGAGATTTCGTAGTGATTGAGTCCCTGTCTGAAGAATGATGATATGCCTTTGCTCGCTATTGATATCTTCCAGTGCATGAACGATTGGCTTCCAGACAGTCGCTGCGTTAGAGATGGCACTGCTGATTTTGTTGCTCATGCCGTCCGGTTTGCCAAAATGAGCAATCAGAATATCGCGCGTTACATCATATTGCTCATTGACACTGTCTCCATTGAGCCGGGGATTTTCAACAAGAGGAGCGACATGGCCATTTTTCTCGTCACTGGCGACAAGAAGACCATTTGGCTGCTTTACTTCTTCATCTGGAGCGCTCGAAATTTCAGCTAATGACTGCCACTGGAGCTTGAAGCAGAGATCACGGATCTCCGCCCCACGAAGAGTACCAGAGTCCTTGAGAGGTGTCATAGTCAGCCCCTCCAACGAGATCAGAGGTTCAGTTGAGTTCTCTCGCGTCGCCCACAAGTCAAACTTGGTTGGCTCGGGAGTCGATTGACTTGGGGCTCCATTGCACCAAGCTTTGACGTGATCACCGACTGTTCTAGGCACCTCGCTACTGATAGTCAGGCTCTTGATCATCGTTGGCATGTACAAAGTGTCAAGCTCCATGCGTCCGTGACCAAGAATTGGCCAAACGAGGTGCAAAAGTCCATCCAAAAATTGAGGGTGGATAGTCAGGGGCTTCTCAAACTTCTTTGGCATCACGCTGGCTGTGTCCCTGACGTACAAGTCTGCATATGAGTGCTGAGTACTAGAAAAACAGTTCTCAATGCCTTGGAAAAGTGAGCCGTAGCCGACTCCCACATCTGAGAGAACTTTATACATGTTCTCAGTATCGATCTTGTATGTGGCTTCTTCCAGTACCGTAGCAATCTTTGATTGAAGGTGCCTTTCCTCAACCTCAGTCACATTCGAAACCGAAGCATGCTGTCTTTTGTCGTTGCGAGTTCGAACCAACCCTGTGCAGTGCACCGTCCAGCCGCGCTTCGTGGTCCATGAGCAGATGCGGAATTCATCCCACACATCCGAGTTTCCACGGGTACCTTCAGTGTATGGACGAAGGGTAATGGTGGTCTCCACATCTACATCATCCGTCAACACAAGAGCTGTACCCACATTCACCTCTCGGAAGTCAATGTGAGTAAAGGTGCTGCCATGATGCTCGGCCCGACGCTTTACGGCTTCAATGGCCATTGACAGCTTCTAGGAGGTTAATAAGCATCCACAGGAATCAGCAGGAAGAGACCAGTACTCACATATCCAGCCATGGGGTAGACATTCATGCCTTGCATCTTGTGGTCCCGCAACCAAGGAATATCGTCAAGTCGGACAATGTTCCGCCAAGTCGGCTCCAGATCGTTTGAATACATGGCCAAGACGCCCAGTACATCATTGCGAGTTCCATCTCTAGCACGGTGCTTGTCCGCAATGCGAGACTCATGCCAATACTTGGTACCATGTTGCCAAGGATACCGAGGTAGATCTCTCAAAAAGGAACGGTTAACAGCACCGCTGTTAGGGAAGTTTATGCTAATAATCTTAAGATTAGCACCCCGTACAAAAGCTGCACCAGCAGCGTCTAGAACTGTCTGAGCTGAGTATGCATTCCGAATGACAGTCGGAACATAGCCAATTTTCGAGGCAGTGGGGCCGAGCTCTTTAATGGTGTCCAGAATGGGACCTTTGAGAGCAGAGTGCGGGCCAACTTCCAAAAGTAAATGAGGTTTATTTTCCTCATCTGTGCACAATCTGCTCAGAGCGTCGGCAAAAAGAACTGGTGATGTCAGATTCTGCACCCAATAAGCTGGGCCGAGTTCAGATGGATCGACAATGTCACCAGTGACAGAAGAGAAGAAAGTCGCGGTAGATGAGCTTGAAGGGCGGATTGATTCAATGGCCGCAAGATAGTCCGCAGCAACATTTCTCATGTGGTTGGAGTGATAAGCCACGTCGATCTTGAGTTTTCGGTTGAAAAGCTGCTTGATCTCTAGAACAGCCTCGAGCTCATCAATTGCCGATGAGTCTCCTGAAACAGTCACGCTGGAGGGACTGTTGACACAAGCTATGGTAGTATACCCTTTCAAGGTTTTTAGAATGGGTTTCACAGACTCGGGGGCAGCCCCAACAGCAATCATTGCGCCTTGTAATGAAGGGAACGAGCTTTTCAGTAGTTTTGTCATCTGGCCCCGATAATATGCGAGGGCCATGGCGGCTTCTAAGCCATAGATGCCAGCAGCATACGCAGCGCCGATCTCACCAGAGCTATGACCGACGACAGAAGAAGGCTCGATACCCCAAGAGCGAAGCAAGTCAGTAAGTGCAATTTGAAGAGCAGTACAAACAGGCTGGCTCAGATGAGGAGAGTTGATTTCAGAGCTTGTGGCTTCCCTCTCAAGCACTTCAAGGAGAGAGAAGTTGGCACCGAGGTCGCGCAAATACCTATCAGCCCGCTTCATTGCCGACGCAAAGACAGCATACTCATTCATAAGCGGAACACCCATCTGGGCCCACTGAGCACCTTGGCCGGTGAAGATGAACGCTATTGTTGGAGCTCCTATCACTCGGATTGGATTGGCTTTCAACTGGGCAAGACGGACACCGAGCTCATCCAGCGAAGTCGCAGACAAGGCAACTCGATATGATAGGTGAGATAATTTGCTTCCAAGAGTGTAGGCAAAATTTCCGAAAAGAGATTTCTCAAACACCTCGGGTCGTTGCTCAAAGTATACTCCGAAGTCGCTGATACGTGTATTCAAAGACTCCTTGTCGTTGGCCGAAATCAAGACAAGCTTGCGTGTGGGATCACGATCGATATCCGGATCATCTTGCGCCTGGGTCGGTGGTGGCGGCTTTTCGAGAACCACATGTGCATTCGTTCCACCAAAGCCATAGTTCGATACACTCGCGTACTTCTTGCCTCGAGGCCAAGGTCTTGTTGATGTGAGAACCTTCATATGCCAGTCATTGAACGGGATATTAGGGTTGGGCTTTTTGAAGTCGGCGTTGGGTAACATTAACCCATTATCCAGCATCATGGCGGCCTTGATGAGCGAAACCATCCCGCTGGCACCTTCGAGATGACCAACGTTGGACTTGACTGAACCAATGTACAATGGGTTTCTGACGGTCCTCTCCTCACCCAGCGCCTTGTGAACAGCAGTCGCCTCGATGGGATCACCGGCTTTTGTGCCAGTGCCATGCATTTCTGCAAAGCCACACTCATCTGGGTTTAGATGAGCGTCCCGGTATGTCTGTCGGATCAGGTCTTCCTGTGCCTTGGCATTTGGCAGTGTGATACCTTTTGTCCTTCCATCTTGGTTGACACCAGTATTAGCAATTATAGCCCGAATAGGATCCTTGTCGCGCAGTGCAGCATCGAGAGGCTTGAGGAGCACGACGCCTGCGCCTTCTCCTCGTGCGAATCCGGATTTGGCTCTTTCGTCAAAAGCATATGTTCTTCCATCATCGTTGAACAACCTAGATCGTACAGATTAGACAGGCAAGTAAGCATGGCATATGCAGGATCTGGCATGACAGGACCTACTGTGACAGGGACATGGAAATAAAATAATCAGGAAGGAGATTCAATCTGCATCCAGCGACCAGCGCTTCGTTCGACTCGCCCCTCCGCATACTTTGAACGGCATAATGCAAAGCCACCAGAGAGGAGGAGCAAGCAGTGTCGATTGTCAGACTGGGCCCTTGTAGGTCAAAAAAGTAGGAAATGCGATTGGCCTGGAGAGCCAGCGCGTTCCCCGTGGCCTGGAAATTGGGCGTGGTCTCGGTATCTCGGAGATTATTGAGCTCATAGTCAGAAAAGTTTCCACCCACAAAAACCCCGACATTGCGCCCAGCTAGCGACTCTTTGGGAATGCCAGCACTCTCCAACGCTTCGTAGGAACATTCCAGCAGCAGCCGCTGCTGCGGGTCCATCGAGATGGCTTCTTGAACGGTGACATTGAAAAAGGGAGCGTCAAATCGTGAGATATGCTCCTCGTCCAAGAAGTAACCGCCGACAGGGTTGAAGGTACCGGGCTTAGAAGGATTGGGATGGTGGAAAGCACCAGACGAGAAACGGTCCTTGGGGATGGGAGACCAGCCACTCCGAGCACGAGTACACAGTTCCCATAAATCGCCGGGCGAGGACACTTGGCCAGCGAGGCGACAAGCATAACCAATGATGGCGATGGGCTGCGGTGACGGGGTTTCCCCGTCACTCTGTGTCCCGTGGGAGTCGGACGCACTGTTCATGATATTAACTCGGTGTAAATGTGAGGGAAAGAGTGGAAGAGCGTCGCGAAAAGCCGAGGCGCGTTGGTCATCTAAATAGAAATGAGAAACACCGTCAAGTCCCACCCTGACTTGATCCTGGTCTGGCTTGTCTCGATCTAGATTTCTTTCCTTCTATTTCCCGGTAGAAAAGCCGGGTGGATAAAAGGTAACTTTGACTATTTCTGTTGTGCTGCCCACTGCGTCCAACACAAATTCTAGAGTATTCTGGTTCCATGCAACCCAACTTTCAATTCCCGGATGGTGTGGATTGTCTGATAATCACATGTATCGGAGAGTAATGCTGGAGACTGCGAGACGGACAAAAGGAATGAGCTTTTAATCTTCAGTTACTTCGTTCTGACTCTCTATAGGGAGCAGTGGTGCCACATCTTTGCCAGTCTTTGGTCTGGACTCATCTTTCAAGATGCAATTTCTATGTCTTCATGGCGCCATTGGAAACATTGATGTCGGTGATTATCTCGGAAAGAGAGCTAATGTGGTTGCTAATTCTCACAGAACATCAGCATTCAGCTATGTGATGAATCCGATAGGGATTTCTTAGGGCTGTTGAAACTAACTTTGTTTAGCGCCACTTCAGAAGGAACTGTCCAAAGACAATGCAGCCTCTTTCCACTATATCAATGGCCTCGTGCAAATTACGCCCCCTCCAGGTATGTTTAGGGACCTTGAGATGATTCTGCCAGTCTTACCTGGGACAGGTTTCGAGCAGTACTTCGGCGTTGGGCCCCATTACCGCTGGGCAGATGATGAAGGCGTTGCTCAAGATTCCATGATTAGTCGTGTTCGTCAAATTCCCGTCGGACAGAATCCAGAAGACGTGATGAGAGACTTGGTCGGAGACCGCGAGGTGGTGTGGCGCAATCACCAGCAAGTCATGGACTACCTCTACGACACCATGGAACAGAACCCAGAGATTGAAGGCATTATCGGCTACAGTGAAGGTGCCTCAATTGCGGCTACTCTTATTTTGGATGAACAGCGGCGATATGAAGAAGGTGGACGTCCTCGACGGATCAAATGCGCTATTTTTGTGACGGGATGGCCTCCAAATTACCCAGAAGAGGGAGTTATTCTTGCCGATGAGAGTGAGCTGATGATTGATGTTCCGACTATCCATGTTGTGGGTGCAAATGGTATGTTCGGGAAACATTTCAGCAGTGTCTATTCAAAGCTGAGTTTCAATAGACCCTTTTCGTCATGGCGCCTACGCCTTGTATAACATCTGCGATCCAGACACGGCCACATTCTTCGACACTGGCAAGGGACACACAATTCCGCGCTCGGGGATGGTCATCACTGAGTTAGGCGACGCGGTCCGACGGTTAATAGCGATGGGACATGGCGACGAACCATAGACTGCGCTACAATTAGGGTCGCGGCACAAAAAAGGCTATTGTGTTTGGTGGTACAGAGCTCATGTCGCTATAAAGTTTATTTCTAGGTGACTCCGTGACACGTCAGCTATCTAAATGTTCCTGGAGGTCATGTTGAACTACCTTGTTCCAAGTTCTATTATTTAGTCCGAAACAGGAAATGGCAAGAATATTGTCCGTTCGACCAGAACATGTTCCATTCCAAGGTCTCAGTCAATAAACATATAATCACACATAGCCCTGAGCAGCTTTAGAACCTATTTTCAATTGGGAAAACTCTCTCGCAAGCCATCGATTCTACTCTAAGTCCAGAACTACTGTCGTTGCACATAACGGAAGTTATCTTGGCTTCACACACAGGCTTTTTTGTGAATCACTTTAAAATTTGATGCTGAACTGCCTAGCGCAGGAACACCACCCTTGCACACAACCTAAGCATTTCCAAGTAATTGGTCGAATATAAGTGGTGATGGACAGCCATACAACCTTCTACCCAAAACACCTCCGATGTTGTCCTCGTCCATCACGACATGTATATCAAATTGCTCCAAATTTTAGTGTTTCTACTCGTTTTTTGCTTTTCCAGCGCGCAGATGGTATCACCGGAGCATTGCGCCACAGGAGTCCATGCCATCCTGATTCGAGGCCAAGGGCCTGGCGATCACTTGAATGTGATGGTGTCGATTCAAAACTTAATCCTACAGTTAATTCCAGGTTCCAGCAGTGTGGGACTTCCCTATGATCATGGTGGTGAAGATCACCGCATTGTCGCCGCCAATGGCGCTATCCTAATGCAACAGTACATCCGTCAATACGTTGCATGCTGCCCCAAGTCGAAGATCTTTCTTATGGGGTACTCATTGGTATGTGCAAGAGGTGACTGCTCTCATCATTGATAGTAATATTTTGGATTTTTCATGAATTATAGGGCGGAATCGTCATGATGGATGGACTTTGCGGGACAAGTTCTCTCTGGCTTTATCCCGTCACTGGCTTGGAGCCACAATACAATCGAAATAGTAAGTGATATATCCTACATGCAAATCCCTCATTCTCTTCCCGTTCTTATTCATCATTAGTAATCGCAGCTGCCTCCTACGGCGAGGAGACCTTCATGGCCATGATGCCCTGGAACGCCGGGACATGCACGGATGGAATCGGCGTAAGTCATTCATTTCTCTCGTGAATGTTGACATGAGCGAGTCTGACATTTGAGAGCATAGTTTTACCCTCGAATCCACCCCGAGTGGTGCGAGCCATGGGCTCCGTCTTTACGGAGCTACTGCGACGAGGGCGACAATTCGTGCTGCCTGAAGACTCCCATCGAAGAAAATGGTGCCCATTTTCTATACATTTTTAAATATAATATCGACTTGCTTCATTTTATTCAGCGCCGGATAAAAGAGACGGGGCCGCTTTAGCGTGGATGAATGGAAAGAGACATAAGAGAGGAATCTGCACTAAACTTATTGAATGAGTGCATCTTGATGAACAGAACTTGCAAGATGTTAAGAATTCTATCTTTGCTACTTGTTTCTTGGCATGTTGATACCTTGATATGGGTATGCTCACTGTTTGGATAATTTACTTTAATAGAATAGACTGAATGTGTTTCATTTCCAATGCATCTTATAAGTATTAGAGGATTAACGAGAGTCAGGAGAAGCACCATCCATGTCGGGGATTTTTAAATGACACGGATACTTTGAACCTTGTACAACTATCTCGTTCCAGTTAACTCTCGCTGCAGAAATCACCCAAAGACGTGGAAGTCAGAGACGTAAATAACCTGCACCATTCGCTCAAGTTTGATTTTTTCTCTCGCATTTCACCAAAACCATCACATTTTGACCTGCTCCATCTCGATCGGAACCAATTTTTCATCAAAATAGGTTGATGAAATTAGGTAAGTTCGCACTTCATTTGTCAATCCTGCACGTCTTCTGCGTATCACTGTCCGGACTAGAGAAGACAAGACCGTTTACTTGCGCCAGTCGACGTCCTGCTTAGGTTTGACGGCCTCCCGAAGGCGTCTTCAACCGAGCGCATTCGTTCATGGCCTAGAAGTTCCGACCGATGAAGCGGATGAAAATTTAGAGGTTATTCATGCGGGTATTGCTGCCGCATAGGCTTTTCAACAATGAGGAGTGCTGAAGATCTTGCCAATAAGATAGGCCTGGAGGAGACTAACGTGGGTCCTGCCGCTGAGACGGACCCGGAGGAGGTAGAGATAGACTGCCGCTGAGATCGGCCCATACGAAGAATATGTATACAAAAGAGGGGACTATGTAGCCAGGAAGACCCAATCGATAGAGCGGGTGATGAGCTAGAGCTTGGTTGTATCGTCTGTAGCAACAGCCGCATACATGAGCTCTAGGTCATCATCATCAGCCCCATCGATCCTCCCTGGCTAGTTCCCTCGATAGTAACTTCTTCCTATAACTCGATCTCAACGGCAGGGCTCGTTCTCATCGCCTCCGGGTCCGTCTTAGCGGTAGGGCCCACATTAGTCCCTTCCATTCCCATCTTATTAGCATAACCCAGCTCAGCATTCCTTGGAAAAACCTATACGGCAGCAATGCCTGCATGACAAGCTCTGAATTCTCATCACCTCCTTCGTTGGGCAAAAAGCACGTCATGTCAAGAGTCTATCCTGCAGATCTCTCCGAATCTAAACATAGATTCTAGGGCTCAGAACGGGCAGACGTGGACTGACATGGCACATGAGATGCTAGCTTACCCATTTCGATGAAAAGTGATTCCGATAAAGATAGGACAGACTAATATGTGATGGGCTTGGTGAAATGGGAGAGAGTAGTCTGTAATCAGAATTGAGCGGATGAGGCAGCTTATTTACGTGTTGTTTGCCCCCATCAACATGAAGATGTCAAAGACCTCGTTTTTGACCTCTCCTTTGATCCTCGACTAACTTACTAGCTCAACCATCCCGTTAGAATCGGATTTCTTTGTGTGTGCCAGAATGACCCCTAGTCTATCCAATCAGCTAGCAAGACCGAATTGAAAGACTACCACGGCCTCTTTGATCGAGTTCTTTATACTCCACACCGCTGAGTCGAATATCTATAGCAGCTCTATCAAAGACCCCCGATTCATTATTTCGAGGGCTTAGACTGTCTTGACACGCCGATTGAAGGCTCAATCTAGCACCCTCTTGGGCAGATGGCGCTTATACGCCTGATCTTTGGGGCGCAATTCAAAGAGGTCCAGCTTATTTCATTATGAAGGGCCCAAATGATTCGTTCCATGGCGTCGAGTCCTTATGAAACCTTTCTTTGTTTTGCATTAAACTCGGAAAAGAGGGTATGCTATCCTCCCGAGATCTCTGCGAACTAGGAGACAAGTAAGCAATGAGCGGGATGGAATTGAGAGAGGAGAGCACCGAGATGGCTATGGAAGGTAGAACGTGTCCAGGTTGCTGTCTCTATCTATAGGCTATATAGACTGCTGAAAGTCACAACCAATTAAAAGGATTAGAAGCCAGAAGCCCCACCTTCAAGTTTGAGAGATTAGATCGATTCAATTATGTAGATGTTGTTTTAGTGGTTTTTTAATTGAGTAGATCCTTCGCAATATTGATGGTTTTATCTTTCCTACAAGAAAATATCCATACAGACCAAACTTATACTGTTACCAATTCGGGAGTCGATATACAGATCAGCAGCTGCTAATCCGCTTTCGGCCACCTCAACTCCTTTTTTCCCCAGCGAACTTTGCCCCAGCACCAAAGTCTCCATGTCTCTATTCTCAATCACTCGTCAATCTACCTTTGGAGTACTTTCCAAGTCCCGATTTCAGCCCCTGCTCACTCGATCGTCGGGACCCCACCGCCTCTCCTCGAACGCCCCGAGATCGTCGCCTCGCCCACCCCCCAACGCCCCTCACACCAGCCGCTCGCAATTCAAAATCCTCCCCATCCTCGCCATCATCGTCATCGGCTCAAGCTCTTACGTTTTTCTCGTGAAATCTCGCACCGGTGCCCGGCCATCGCCAGCCAACTAAATCAAGTCCATTCTCCGTGACTTGCCCGCTACCCCTCCACCCCAAATCCGAAACAACAGAAAACCACACACAGCCCTCAATCCCCTCGGAAACTCAACAATCACAATGACCGACGCAGCCCCCCGTTTTTCCACGCAAGAAGTGACCGTCGTCTTCTTCCTTGGAGGCCCCGGCAGCGGCAAAGGCACGCAGTCCGCGAACTTGGTCAAGGACTACGGCTTCGTGCACCTATCAGCCGGCGACCTCCTGCGCGCCGAGCAGGTCCGCGAAGGTAGCCAGTATGGCGAACTGATCAAGACTTACATCCGCGAAGGCAAGATCGTGCCGATGGAGATCACCGTCGCGCTGCTGTCGAACGCAATGGCCGACTCCCTGGCCACCGCCCCGCCGCCAGCTGGCACCAAAGCGCGCTTCCTGATCGACGGGTTCCCGCGCAAACTGGACCAAGCCGTCTTCTTCGAGAAGACCGTCTGTCCCTCTGAGGTCGTGCTGTTCCTCGATTGCCCCGAGGAGGTCATGGAGCAGCGCCTGTTGAAGCGCGGGGAGACCAGTGGCCGGGATGATGATAATGCCGAGTCTATTCGCAAGCGTTTCCGCACTTTTGTGGAGACCTCCATGCCTGTTGTTGATGATTTTGAGAAGAAGGGCAAGGTTGTCGCGGTGAAGGCTACTGGTTCTGTTGAGGAGGTCTATGGTACTGTTAAGTCTGGTATTGAGGCTCGTGGTGTGCACCCTCGTTAACGGGTGAGTCGGGGGTGTATATCTCTTTCTTTTTTGTACATACGCCTGATTTGAGCGTGCTGGAGTCGTCTGTTTGGGATAGTATCAAGATTGGATTTGTGGAGTGAACAATTAGATCGATAGAGTAGACTTTGAAGTCTTCAGTCTTGGATATGGGTGTACTGCGATAGTTCCGACAGACTCGGCTAAACCATCGCGTTAGATGTACAGCATGTTTACCGTCTACTTCACTCGACTTTGGTTCAAGTATTGAATTCTTCGGAGGCTAATCATCTCCACATAAACCAAGAAACAGACATGACATGACTCGTGGGGATCCCAAATCAGCAGCAGGCCAGTAGATCCCATCCCTCAACTGGCCAAGACAAAAGAAATATAAATGCATGAATAGGGTAAACGAAGAAAAGGGTCTCCCCTCTATTAGCGAGAAGATTTTTGTGTGCTGAGAGTTTTTCTGTCCACACCAGCTCATCCAACACCTGGCATCCATGCAATCCAAAACAGTTCAAGATTTACTCGCCGACAGCATCCACCTCGCGGGGTTGCGAGGCCTGTTGCCCCTGCGGGTTGCGCCGCCGATCGCCAGTGCGGCCCTTGTCACCGTTCTTCTGGGCCGCGGCCTCCTGATCCGAGGCGGCCTGAATCCCCTCGCGGATGAAACGTTCACGCTCGGTGCGGATGACACTCAGGACACCCTCGAGCGAGCGGCGCCAGACCATGAGACGGCCCTGCACCTCCGCCCACTGCTTCTCGCCGAAGACGCGGTAGGTGGCGCGGTGGACTAGGAATTCGGAACGCAATTGGGAAAGCTTGCCCTCGACCAGGCCGGCACGGATGGTGTCGATAACCCACATCTCAACGTCGGTCTTGGGGACACGCAGAGCGGAGGCAATGGCATCGTAGGCGAGCGAGCGCGAAGGGGTGGAGGCAGCAAGCGAGGTGAGGGTCAAGAGGCGCATCTTGGTCTGCAGCGCATCGGAGGCATCGGCAAGGACACCACCAGAGATGGAATTGAGAGGGGTGGCGGAAACAAAGGCCTCGTACGCATCGAGGGTGTCGGAAGTGAAAATCTCCAGAAGTTCGAAGAGCGTCGAATCGCTGGATCGGAGACCTTGCACAGCATCCGAGGCAGTCAGGGAAGTAAAGTCGAAGACAGTGGGGCGGCGAAGAGCGGAAGCGAGTGCGCGCACAGCCAGATCGCGGGCAGCGGGCTTGCTGGAGTCGGCCGCGGGGATAGTTCCCAGGGCCTGCACCACATGCGATTGAGCCAGATCATCATCACCAGCCGCAGTAGCCGCATCGGCGATAGCCAAATGCAACTTCTGGGCCTCCTCCTCGTCCAATTCCCACGCAGAGAGCCATGTCGGCAGCTGTGTGGCCAACTGGGGCTTCAATGCCTCGAAAGCATACCCGGAACCAGACTGGCGAATCACGGCCACAATGGCCAAAAGGACGTGGTATCGGCTGGAGTCATTTGAGGACAGGGTGTTGAAAATAGTTGTGAGGATCGAGATGGCCAGTGTGGGGCCGAATTGAGGGGATGTGGTGATGGGCTTAGCGAGATAGGTGCAGATACGGGGAAGGAAGACGTCCAGGTCGGAGGCCTGTTGGACCAGGTGCACGAGCAAGTTGTAAGAAGGAGTAATTTCTGCCAGAGATCATGCCAAGTCAGTCATTGCATTTGAGGACCAAATATCTCGTAGCGCGCGCCTCGATGTTCGGGGAGGATCTTTTTTTCGATGTTGGCTGCAAATCGCAATTCACCTACTCACCCTTCTCGGGAGCACCGTTCAGTGCAGCAGCAGCACTGACAAGCTTCTTCAAAACTTCATCGCGCTGCTTCAGATCGGGCTCGCCCTCGGACTGTTCCTGCTGGCGAAGCGGCTCGAGGAGCGGGGCGATCTCGGCCTGGAGGTTGCCCTCTTTGCGGAGGGTATCGATATACTGGGCGAACTCATCGGCAAGCTCGGAGAACGAACCCTCGATCAGGAGGGTAGTGGTCGGAGCAGGCATGATGGGTGGGTGGGAGGAGAAGGAGAGAAGGAGGGTTCTTTGATGGTGGAGTCTATCGATAAGTTGAGAAATTTCAGTGTGTGCAAAAAGTCTTGGCGAAGGTTCCCGCCCGTACATCGATTCGCAATGAATTTGAACCTCAACCGTTTCTTTCTATTTTCATTACAGAATGCCTGGATTGTCTTTGGAAAATACTTGATTCATTAAAGCCGGAACAAATCACGGCTGTTGCCGACGCCGACGCTTAGGACTTTTTCGAGTTACAAGACAAGGAATGACCGGCGCCATAGATAAGAGGATAACATCAAAACAGGCTGAAAGCATATTCGGGGAACGGGGAATCAGGAGAGGCAAAAAAGCAAAAAACACAGGTCGTCATCGCGCTGAAAGAGGCAAATACAATGCAGAGCAATCTTCCCGGCGCAGTTTCCAGTGCCGAGAAATGAGGCAGATGCGCTTTACAGAACCAGGCGCATGGCCAGGAACATGACGGTGGCCATCACACCAGTCGAGGCAGCCTCAATGCCACCGAATGCAGCAGCCGCATTGTCGGTGGGGGTCGAAGCGGCCGCAGAGGACGAAGAGGTCTGGCTAGACTCAGAAGAGGTAGCAATGGCCATGGTGGTGCTGGATGCAACAGATGAGGAAGGCGAGGTATCAGTGGCACTCGCGTTCTTGCTGCCACAGTTGGCCTGTTTCTTGCAGGTCTCCTGGCCTTCGGCGTCATCCGGGTGAGCGTTGATGCACTGGCCGAAAGTGGCCTGGCAGACATAGAAGGGCACAGTCTGGATGTACTTGGAAACATCCGGGGTGGTTCCATCAGAACAGACACACTCAAACTTCAGAGAGGACTACGCAAAACTCAGGTTAGTATGGCTATGACTGCGCAATCCATCGTGACAGGATGACCTACCGAGTCGCAGGCATTGGTCTTGGTACCATCCTCGCACAGGTGAGGGCAGACATTGCGCTGGCCCTGGCACCAAGAGTCTAGAAGGAAGAAAAAAAAAAAAAAAGATCAGCGATGCTCATCACTCATGGTGGAGTTCTACCTACTCAGCTCGGAAGTCTTGATCTGGCCAATGTCAAAGCCTGCGGGGAAGTTGTAGCTGTAGGAGGTGGAGTTGCTGCTGTTACCCAGGGCCGAAGCGACCAGGGTCGACAAGATGACGACGGAAGAGAGCATGGTGGAAGAATGCAACGCAAGATGCTAGATAATTGAGAGTGGTGGAGGAGGGAAAACAGGAAGAGGGGAAAGCAAAGACAAAGATGGATGGCAAGCGCTAACGCCGACTAAATAACGCAGGTGCGACTAGGTCGCGCAGCAACGCATTCCCTGTTTTCAGGCTCAAAATCAATGGCGATTCCGAATGCAACCTCTAAGTTTTTCTGGTGGATCCAGTTATCAAAGTCCATCTCCTTTGTTGTTCAACGGGTCTCAACGTCTTTACTCTCCCGTTCAACATTCGAGTGACACAACCCATGGTTCAGGAATTGAAACAAATTTTATAATTCCTTGGTTGCGCTGTGGCTTCCCCACTTCATCAATTAATATCTCGCATCGCACCAATCCTAACGATTGGGACTTGTTGACTTCCGCATTCCAGGGCGAATTCCTTATCGGTCAGGGCCCAGCCTCCTTGCGCCTGTCAACCCGATTGCAGACTGTGTCTGTGCACGGGGGCCAACAGCCTCGGAGATCTGAGACACATAGGATTCCCGACTCCAATCCTGTTCATTATGCCCCTGGAAGCAGAAAAAGCAATTGAAAGTCCATCGAGGTCAACAAATACCGTACACAATCCAATCCCGGTGGATCGACCACGTGATGCGCATCGTCCCGAAATTGCCGGAATCAATTTGCTCACCGCTTGGGAGTCCGCCTTTTTCCACGGCGAAAGTCCAGAGATATGAATTACAAAGTGTATGAAGGACAGAAGATGCATGATTTGATTGGATATTTGATGATCTCCTCGCATCGTCCGTGATTCACTGTCTGCATCGGAGCCCCGAATTGCATATATCAACATTGATCCACAATCAAGCCAAGTTTCCAACTGATCGCATTGTTCCTGGCAGAATTTCCCTGCGATCATCAGTACCCGATTCGGTCAGCCGAGGTCCGCAAATCGTCAACTCCGGAGTCCAATGTAAAACGGTGAAAGCCGATCAGAACAGCAACTCCCTATGCCCTTGCGGCCCCCTCCATAAATACCCCTGTGGATTCTTGATCCCCCGCAAACATAGCCATGGCCGATCCAGCCCCTGCCATCGCGCATTTCCGCTCCTACCAATGGACCAACTCGCTCCTCAATTCCGCAGACTATAAGCCTATCCGGACCGATTCCCGCCAGATCAAACCCACTACCGGCGAGGATGGATTCTTTTCCAATACTCTAGGGACCACTGAAACAATCCCGCAAGTGCTCACTCTTCAACGGCGCAACATCCCCGCCGTGCCGTCGGAGATCCCACCATGGCTCCCCGCCACCAAAAAAGATGCCTCTGCGAAACCTACTCCAGGCGCGACTCCAGCTGATGTCCTTATGATTTTTGATTTGGGAGCACCCGGCCTGTCAGGTCATCCTTCTATTGCTCATGGCGGTATCGTCGCGACGCTCATCGATGAAACCATGTCCTTGGCCGTCGCAGCCCACTTTCCTGCACCTGCAAAAGATGCACCGGCAGATAGCTTGCGCGGGCGAACCTTTACTTCACAGCTGGATGTGCGGTATCGTCAGCCAGTCAAGACCCCGGCGTTATTGGTCATCCGAGCAAAAGTCGTTGCGCGCAACGGAAAGAAGTTCTGGGTGCGGGCACAGGCGGTGCAGGAGGACGAAGATAGTGCTGGCGGTCACTTGGAATGGCCGAAGAAAAAGATTGTCAAAGCAGATGCCATGGCGTTTTGGATTGTGCTTCCGGAGGGGAAGCTATAGATGATTGATAATTGGTGGGAAGAGTGAGAATCCCCACGATGAAGGTAAATAATAGACCTGAGCCGGTTGACTGGAACATCCATCACCGCTCAATTTGTAGATAATCAGTCCGTGAGTTGGCTACTTTCTCGAGCATGGAAATATTATAGACGAGTTGCCACTGGGAAGGAATTAAAATCAGAGAACCATTTTAGAGAACTATACCTAAACACTTCTTCTCATCAGATGAAAGCCAATCAATGTCGGGTAGCATACTTGCCAACAAACATACGAAATCGATGCTCTGGTTAGTCAGACTTTCTACGCAATTCCACATCCAATCGATCAAGTCGAGTACTTGTTTGCATTGCATTCACTTTATCTTTGACCTATATATCCCGTCTCTGATGGAATCTCACAGTCCTCTAGAAATCCCACTGCTTCACCCAGTTCTCCACCAGAGGCGCATCGATCGCCTGCAACTGTCTCAGCGTCTTACTAGCAGCCTCAGTCCGCGTGGTCTCTGTCGACGGACCCGCCCCCTCGACATAAGCAATAGCTTTGAAAAAGTCCAAGATTTTGAGCGCAGGCTTATCCCGAAGATCATCCTCTGTCGGATTGGTGAAGCTCTCCAATGACTCAATCCACGTGTTGATATCAACAGGTTCAACATCGAAGAACTTGGTCACTGCGGGAATGAGTGACTTCCAATCTGCCACTTTGGGATTGACAATGTGGAAAGCTTGACAAGGTTCATCTTCTTGCGTGGCACGTCGCGTCCGGACAATGTCTGTGATAACCTTGGCCGTGACATCCTGGAAGCAAAACTGTTAGCGAGTATTATAGTATTCGGGAAAAAGGATGCTTACCACTGGAACCCATTGCACCGAGACCGATCCTAGTGTCGCTGGGATCTGCTTGAGTGTTTTCGACGTGGCAACCAACGAAGGAAGCCATTCTTGCTTGTTCCACATGCCCTTTGTCGTCGTCGGACCTCCAATCTGACCTACCCGGTGAATACTAGATGGGACACCGCATTTGGCTGACGCTGCAGCACAGATTCTCTCGGAAACATGTTTAGACTCGCCGTATCCCTGACGAAGAACCGAGGTGGGATCATTGAAGATGATCTCCGGGATATACGGGCCCTGGCTGTATCCCTCAATGGTGGAAATTGACGAAATGAAATGGATATGAGCCGTTCGCTCGCTAGCAATGCTGAACTCAACAAGGCGACGCACGCCTTCAATATGTGGGCTTTCAAATGCCTCCACTTTGTGGTTGAAGTTAACCTTCCATGCATTGTGGATGATTGTGTCCACGTTCTGCAGGAGCTCTTCATACTTGGCGTCCTCCAGCCCGAGCCTTTCGGAGCCGAATTGCGCCTGGAGGAACTCTACTCGGCGTGGGAATTCCTTGAAAGAGACCAGACCTTTCTCCTGTAGGCTCTGTAGCTGTCTCGGGGCAGCATCCGCGGAGCGATTCAGACAATAGATCTTGGTCACGCTAAGATCACGCAATAGCTCATACAGCAGATAGGCTCCTAGCGAGCCTGTTGAGCCGGTAAGAATCACAGCGTGACTTTCTCCTAGGTCATCCGAATACTTCCCGACCAAGTCGGTGATCCGCGTCTCTCGATCGCTATCGCTCTCAGCTATTCCAGCAGCGGGAGCCGAGTCTTGTCCCCGGAGAAGACCGAAAACATACTCGGTAAGTTGAACGATAGTTGGTAGCGAGTAGAGCTGCGGGCTTCCAAAAGCTGCACCCAAATCGGGCCGTGCAGATTTCAACGAAGCCTGGAGAATCTGACCCAGGCGAAGCGTCTGCAGAGAATCAACACCCAGAGCGAAGATATCTGCATTCTCATCGACCGTTGAGACATCCAATATCTCTGACAGGACTGTTGTGATGTATGCTTTGACGTCCGACGGACTAGCATCTTGAGCTAGTTGTGCCACATCGGCTTGGTCGCCGTTTTCATAAAGAGCCTTGATTTCTTCAGCGTAGTCACTCTCGACAGCGCGTCGCTTGACCGTGTTCTTTGGAGTCAACTGGAATGGTTTTGACTGGGACGCCAATCCAATACGGTTCTTCATCAATTGAGCGTGAGCGGGTGCAGCCTCATTTGCTTTCTTCACCACAGGCCAAATCTCATCAATAAATGCAGCTTCCTCGCCATTCCATGCTGTCCAAACTGGCTCAATAAGGATAGCTGATTGGAACCGACCTTGGCCAATGACATTTGCCCGAGCGACCAATGGATGAGCAGAGATGATCTCCTCCATGGTAGTCGGGTTGAACTTCTCGCCATTACTCAGAACGATAATATCGTCCTGACGACCAGAATACAGCCAAAGACCGGCCTTCGTCGGATGTGGAGCAAACAAGTCACCGGTTGGATACTCGGTCTTCTCAGGGTATGTATGGAAGACGGCATGGGCAGCTCGACTCTCGCCTCGCTGTACGACAAGCTCGAATAAGCCATCGCCAGCATCACGCATCTCCATTCCAGCCGCGGGATTCCATTCCAGATATCCCCAGTCGGCCTTGTCTTGGTGTTTCAATGCACCGAAGATACCACATTCAGATGTGCCAAGGACTGACTGAAGATGGCTCACTTCGGTGATACGATCTCCAGCTTCAATCGCCAAGGGCGAGCCTCCGTAGGAGATTAGCTCAAAGCTGCTCAGTGCTTTCATGCCAAGCTCGGATGTACTGAGCTCTTCCAGAATAGACGAGCCGATAATCGAAGACTTGGGCTCCGTATCCTTGATTATTTGATCCAGCAGATCCGCCGTGAGAGGTCTTTCAGGGCCCAAGACGAAAGGTGTGTTGAATAATATAGGCATCAGCATACTTAGTATGCCCATGAGATGAAATAGAGGGTTCATGACAAAGCAACGCTTGCCTGGAGCTGCAATGGGGACCAAGCTTGTAACTCTGTTCTCGGGAACTGGCAAATTCCCGTTGTTCTTAAGGGCGAGAAAGTATCCGTTGGTCATTGGAACTGGCTTTGGCATACCTACAGTGATGAGATGTTAGCACTTTACTTGCATAGTCGAGAAGAGTCCCACTGACCAGTAGTCCCCGAGCTGTGAATATAGATTGCAACCCGATCTTCATGGTCCTCGGTCGATTCTTCAGGTGCAGGAACTGGTGCTTTCGACTCATAATCAAAGACCTCCCATAGACCTGGCACCTCCCATGTTTGCAGCGATCCATCAGCAGTCTTCAAGTCTTCAATCTGCCGACTTCGCTCGGGGCTGTAAACAACCTTGGCACTACCAGTTGCATTCATCACATGCAGCGATGCCTGCTCGGAGTTTCTGGTTGAAAGAAGAAGAGCCTATGATCTCAGTCAGAGCTTTTTTAAATAACGATAATTGTGATGCACTAACCGTATGTCGCAGTCTCATACACGCAAAGCTAAATGCTACATAGCGGGCATCATTGGCACCGATGTAAGCCAGTGTCTGCGGCTCACCAGACGCAGCCACATTGTCTTGAATCCAGCGAGCTAAACGGTCGATGCCATTTGACAAATCTGCAAAGCTGATTTCTTTCCAACCCTGAGCAAGATCGGAAGCGACTGGATGAACGCAGTACAACTTCTCAGGCTCACTAGCGACGATTCCATCGAAAATCCGCAGTGCAGTTTGATTCAATCCGATTGATCCCATTGTGATAGATTCGCGAGTAAAATTATTTAGATTGGAATTGACGGAAGAGACGAACTATAAATACCCTCGCGAGACGGAGCCTCCCTTTTACAACTATATGCAAGCCAGCTACCTAGGTACCCCGTCTAGTTTACTCGGTCCACTCATGCAGCATGGAGCACGAGCATGGCTGTAGTAAATTGCAATCGAGGTTCAAAGCGGGGCTTTATGGTACTGAAAAGGGCATTCGATTTGTCAAGCCAATTGGAAAGGAAAGTGTTCGAAGATCACGACTTGTCTGATGATGCATCTCAAGCTTCACGCTGCACAAGATCTCATTCCGTCACACGAACTCTCTGGAAGATCTTTCCGCAAATCTACGAATCGAGGAATTCGAGATGGGGTATAGTTTGCAAAAGGAATATAGTTGCTATGCACGGACTAGCGGTGAAACCTCTTTTTGCTTTTGTCTGCAGTTCTCGCTAACTTTAATCTGCTCAGCAAGAGATACTGTTCCATATCTTATTTCATTGCATTCTCGATTGTTTTCTATAATGGATTCTCTAGCATCTTGGAGATGTGAACGTCGATAAATTTTGATATTTCGATATCCAAGTCTCCAGCTGAGCACTGATCACAATCGTCGATCCGGATCAGCACGATTTGCCAAGATGAGATCGTGCTCTTGTTGCAGATGAAGCGGGGATCAATTGCGCCAGCCACAGCTGCAAAAGAGCCATGCATGAACCTATGAGTGGATCGTGACTTGGCAAATAATATTGATCGAACATCCCCTCAAGCTATGTTGCTCGGATCCATGCTGAGCTGTTGAAATCATCAATTCTAGGTATTGATAGTCATCTATAAACACTTGAATCTATACTCCACGTGCCAGATTCTACAGTTTCTCCATCTTCCTTGATCCTACATTCCGACTTGCACTCAAAACAAGTCCCACTTGCGTACTCAACGCGATAACCTCCCCCTTCTCATCCAGCACCGTCACATTGATATCCGTTCGCCCATCCCGGACAGCTTTCATCTCAATCCGACTATACAGCCACTCCACCCCCTCCACCGGCAAATGTTTCTTCATGTCCACATTGAGCGTCACAGTGGGATACCAAAACTTGGCTAATTTCTCTGGATTTTTCTCCCCCGTCGACTGGGCCACTGCCGTCGCAGACACAGTGTCAAGTCCATCCAGAGCCATGGGAAACATATCAATCAGGTAGGGAATTGTGGAATCCGTCCAGCGTCCATTAGAGTCCCCGTTGGGTCTGAATCGGGCCCACTGGTCAATAGCCATCGACTTCATGCCTTGGTGCTGCGTTTTCCCATCACCCGGTCCATACAGCTCGACTTGGGCCGCCGCACGCCGGAATTGGGGGAAAGGAGAAGCCAATCTCTTCCAGGCACCGTCACGACCTGTCTCTGCCAATCTGGACAGATTGACCTGCCCATTGGCAAGAGACCCAGGCGGCGGAACCGGGTGTATTTGATACCCCGTTGGAGCGCTGATCCCAACTTCTGCGCTCGGCGGGCTGACGGTAATGTACCCGACAACCTTGACTTCCATCTTATCTTTTTGCTTCTCGGATGGTTGCAGCAGCTTCACATGGATTGTACTGGTGCGCGCGCCTAACTTGACGTCTTCGACCTCGAAAGTCCCGGGTCCGGCCGCTGTGCGCCGGATGAAAGAGAGTTGCATGGAAATTGGAGAGGCGGGGGTATCATATTGCTTTGGATGTGCGTGTTCAAAGTGCGTGAGGGCAAGACGGTAGAATACCGA
The DNA here is from genome assembly GCA_037042135.1 of Penicillium sp. PG113-03A. Lineage (NCBI taxonomy): Eukaryota > Fungi > Ascomycota > Eurotiomycetes > Eurotiales > Aspergillaceae > Penicillium > Penicillium sp. PG113-03A. The sequence goes on from JAXQJW010000146.1 coordinate 191,159, forward strand.
TGATGTGTAGCCGCCATGGGGCACTGCGATTAAATTAGTGTTGACCTCGGTTGAATGCAAGTTGTCGGGGCTGTACCAGTTCCTATGCACCATTCCGGGCGCAACTGGGCGCTATATTTGTTATCGCCTTGAGGTGTGACGCGGATAGCATCCTCAAAGGATGCGTTGGGGGCAGACATTGTGAAAAGGGGTTTGTTGAAAAGCAGTCGGGGGATGCGATTCACTCTATATACTTTCCCCTCTGCGCGCAGCCGAACCTCGGCTGCCGGCGATTCTTAACGGAACCGGTAAGCGAGCGGGTCGGTGCCGACCTAAGTCGGTATAGGTACCAGACTCGTGAATATAGAACCAATTCATATATTCAAAGTGCCAGTCTGAATAAAAAGAAAAAGTAGCTAGGCTTTTTATCAGCATAGAATTTCCATCACGACTTTTGTACATTATCACATTCAGTATACATTAGAAAGTCCAGCTCAAGGGAACTGTCTTTTGTTAAAGTATAAGTCTAAGATCCACGACACCTGCTAGTAGGCTTTTGGCCGTAGAGGAAATATAATAGTCTGTTCGAGCTCGCAACCGTCGAACATAGCTACATTCCCTACAGTTGGGTAACACGTTTTTCTAGATTTTAGCTTGCAAAATAAGAGTGGAATGTATGATTCAATGTCTATGTACCCTAGTAGTATCTGCCTGGTCCAAAATCAGATTAGTTCTAGATACCTCAAGCCCGAAAGTCAAAACTCCGATCCGCTTGAGATGGCTTCATGTTCTCGTTTTAGCATAATGTTTTGGTCAATACCTCGCTCATCAGTGACCATATCTATCGCACAGGCAAGGCCGTATCGTTCGGGTTGGCCAGATGGTGCAAGCAGGAAAGAACACCTTTGAATCTGTTAGCAAAATGACATTGAGAGTGAAATGAAGAGGACATGCCTGTTACTCCCTGAGTCAAAGTCGCTTGTGCTTCAGTGCTTCTTGAGCCCAGGGTTACGGTCATTGCATAGTCAATTCCCTTGGCGTGCACCAACTTGTTGGCCCAGCGAAAGACCGGCTCATCTTCGCGGTTGTCACCGATAACCAATAGAAAATCGGGTTTGCTACCCTCTTCCTTGCCAGGGCTCTGGAGGCACCATCGCCAGACCAATTCTGCCGCAGATGCTTTATTTGTATGCATGGTCTCCACAACCAGAGCCCCCTCGACGGGGATGGCATGTACGCCTTGGTTTGCACATGCATCATTGATGTGGTCTGCACACTCGGCAACAAGCCGGGCTGCGCTTACAGGATCCTCTGCAGACCCATAGTGGAAAACAAGCGAGCAGTGACGCTCCTCGACCCAGCTGCCCTCGCTACGTTCCTTGAAGTAAGCGAGAATGCGGGAGACCGATTCCTTCCAGGTCTGAATGTGTCTCTGGTTCGCAAGGTTGGTCCATTCATCGGAATGGGGCTCACGCACGAAACATCCGTTCTCAGCGATCAGCCCAAGGTTGTTGACTTGGCGGAACAACCGCTCCATCTCCTCCGGCATGCGGGAACTCATCACATATACAATATTGTTAGGATCATCAGTCAGTTCGGTTAGCGTGGTGATTGCACGTTGCGGGGTAGTGAGAATGATGCTGAGAGGAGAACCCCATGAGGCCAACGTGCCTTCGTAATCCACGATCATCAGTCTTCGCGTTGTCTCTCGATACCGTTCGGTAAGTCGCGGCACAGAAAGACGCGGGACGGCCATGATTTCACGAGACGACTGCTCATTCCAGACACGCTTCAAGGTCTCGTTGAATGATTTCACCCAATTGCCAGTGGAGTTATGTAGAACTGCACGGTGCATTTCCTCCCACACCTTTTTGCGCTCATCCTCGCCTCGTGTCAAGGCCGTATGGATCGCTTCAGAGCATTGCCGGTAGTCCCAAGGGTTCACCAAGAGCGCGTGATTTCCAAAGACAGACGCACTGCCGGTGAATTCACTCAAGATCAGAGACCCGTAGGCCTTGGTACGGTAACTACCGTCCTGGCAATACACGAACTCGTGACTGGTCAAGTTCATGCCCTCGCGAAGACTGGTAATCATCAAAGCATCTGCGACTGTGATGAGTGCAAGATACTGCGGGAATGCCAGATCCTGTTTCAAGAACACGAGGGGCTGGTGGGCCAGTGTCGAGTGTGTCGAGTTGATGCGCATGGCAATGTCAGATATTGTTGCCTCCAGCTCGGGCTGTTCGGTAGTACTGGTTGCAACTTGAATCAAAACGACTTTGTCCGCCCACTCCGGGTATGTGTTGAGAAATAGCTCATAGCTCAAGAGTTTCTGGCGAATGCCTCGTACCGAATCAATCTTGTCCCGCGCAACAATTAATCGCTTGTCCTGATACCGCTCAGATATAGTCTCGACCCATCCTTCCACGTCAGCTGCCTGGCGACGTTTGTCCCAGGAAGTCGGGTCAATGCCAATTGGAAATGTGCCAACATTGATAAAACGGTCTTCCATTTGGATACCCTCGGTGGTCGCTTCCACGCAGAGTATGCGACTACAGGTTTGCAGAAAATGGCGACAGTATTCATAGGTCTGGAAACCAATCAAATTGGCACCCAAGATACCATCAAGGAGCTCCTTGCGCGGGGCAATGCATTTGAAGACCTCAGACGATGGGAAGGCAATATGCAAGAAAAAGCCAATCTGAGCATCGGGCAGCATCTTCCGAAGCATGGCTGGCACCAAGAGCAAGTGATAATCCTGAACCCAGATTGAATCACCACGTTTCCAATTCTTCGCGATGCGCTCTGCAAATGCCTCATTGAGCTTCACATAGTAGATCCAGGAGTGGTCTTCGTAAGCCTTGCTTTTCGGATTGTCGGGAATCTGGTAGTGGAAGACCGGCCAGAGTATGGTCTTGCAGAAGTGGGTATAGTGTCCATCAAAGTCCCCATCATTGACAAACACCGTGAGTGAGTCATACTCGTCCTCCAGCCGCTCTGCTATGTCATTGCGCGTGTGGTTGGCCAGGGCATCAGTGGGCATGCCCAGAGTGCCTACCCACATCAATTCATCCACATATCCTGCGTCCCTCGCAGACCGCACAGCATTGCGGAGGCCACCGTTGCCTTGCTCCGCGGTTTGGATTGTCCATTCGGCGCGAGAAAAGGATACTTTACGGGTCGAAAGCGATGGCTTGTGGACAGGCACCAGCTTCACATCGGGGGTTTGCTGCGGGATGCGATCGACCGGATCGGCGTGCTTCAGGATAGATGGAGAGGGTGACAGGACTGTTTGTGGCTTGGGTTGGTTCAGGGACGTAGTTGCGCCCCAAGCGGGAGAATGCGCCTCGCTCTCGGTCAGAAGCTGATCGTCGGGAATTGCAGATGACGGGAACGGATATCCTGTGCGCTGGTTCTCTGCCTTCCTCAAGGTGCTTGCAAAGATACTTTCATGGTCGGTGGTTGCGCCAGGGGTGAGACCTGGGCGTGCCGTGGGCTTGTTCCTCTCAAAAAGACTAGTCGTGGTATTGGGAACGGGAGGGTTCGCCTCAGATGGACTCGGGGGTGCCGTGACGACTTTGGCAACACTTCCACGCCTCGGGTCGACATGAAAATTGACCGTGTACGGTAAAAAGCTATCGGAGTCGCTGGTTAGCCACCTGCCTAGAATCCAGGAATGCTTCAGCCTACAGAGACGCAATCAAGACCGTCATGGTGGGCAAAAGGACGGCAATTCAAGGGCACTGTGTAACCAAGAGCTCCGAAGAGTCGTGATTGGGGCCTTCCGGGGAGGAGGTGTTCAGCGAACGACACGGAGTTATCATCAACGTCTCTAGCATGCAACGTACATACAAGAAACCGACGATCGGTTTTCTCATGACTACGTCATGTGAAACCAGATCAGGTGTTTGAGCCGGTGGGGCGAATGACAAGCAGCGCCGACACAAATGGTCCTGGCAATGTGGAATTTCCCTGCAACACAGAAGTTTAGCTTGTTTTGGGATCTTTGAATGATTCATTTCCCCCACTGTTGTTCTATTGCATCAATCTGACATGTGGGACCCGAACTTCCATCCTCCAGTAGATCGATTGCATGGATTGACTCTGACAATTACATACCGTATCTGGAGAGAACTTGGGTGAATGAATATTTCAATACGGTTTGTAGAATACAGAACTATAGGTACCCAACAATGATTGGCGGGATCTTTTGTCAACAACCCTCCATAATACATCAAGATCAATGTCCAAGGAATAAAATGGAGGCATGCGAACCGTATTATTCATGGGGAGGATAAATAGCATATAAAAAAAATCCATCAATCAAGGATGGTGGACAGAAGTCGAGATCTGAGTTTGTAGTGGGACAAATGGGCTGATGTGATCCAAGAAAGGTAAGTCGGGGGGGCATGTAGCGAATCTCTCTGTATTCCTCTTCAAATTGCTCGCAAACATGGAGTAGGCAACACACGACTCACAATACCAATTCTCGTGTCGTGTAAAAGAATAATGAACACCAGCCGAAGTCAGAGTTGTCACAAAACCGCCATATTCAGCTAGTCTGGCTCTTTTAACACAAACCATACAAGGTCAACGTATGCAATTACACCATATCTGATTCAGATTGAAGTCCAACATATGTATTGGAGATGCTCAGATGATTTGGATCAGCCACATGTGATCTGATGACATGGCTGTCACATGATATGGTACCGGATCCAGAAGGTGTCTTATCTTATCCATGAACAGCCCGAGTCGACTTCTCCTCGACAAATTTGTCCACCCTCTTTAGGCATGACCTTGCGTCTCACCTCTGCTCCTGTATCCGGTATCCACAAACGAAAAGCTGCCGCCAGGCCTCGCGCCTCCCCCTTTGCTAGCCATGCTCGCCGCAAGCCCAACACCGCCGCACCCAGCGGCGTAAAAGCCGACAGAGATCTGGACGACCTTCTCCCCGATATTGGCGGCTCCAACTATGTTTCTGAGGCTGCCCCTGTGCATAATGTCGTGGAGGCTATTCAGTATATCCGAACAAATATGTTTGATGAACTGCCGGCACGGGCAGGCATGAATAGTACTCGAATTGCAGAAGTCCTTAACCTTCGACGATCACTGCCCCCGTTGACCTCCGTTGCGCACGTACATACCCTGCTGAATGCGCCCACACAAGTAGAGCGGGAGATTGTTGAGCTAGTTCAAAAGGGTCGTGTTCGGCGCTTGATAGTCCCTGGTCGTGGTAACGACGCAGCGGGGCTAGGCGATTGCTTGGTTCTAGCAGAAGATTGGGAAGAGCTCGTGCGAGGAAGCCCGGTGCTGGACACCAATGTCAAGGGTAAGCAGCGAACCGTCAGACCAGCCCAGAGATCAATAGAGCAGCATTAACTTTCTGCAGAGAAATTCCTTGACATCCTCGATCGTATCGAGACCTGCTCGGCCATCTCACAGAGCATTTTCACGCCAGACGAGTATAGAGCATTAATGCGGGCGGGTTTTCTCGTATCATCATCTTCATATACTCAGGGATCATTGAGAGTTGCATCTCTTCCCAGGTTACCCAGGGCGGCTGTGTCAGCAGCCAGTCGGAATGGACCGGTTCATCCTTCTGATGCCGACCGATCTGTGCAAACAGATGCGCAGGCGCGTGCAGCGACTCTATTTTTATCGCTGCCGAACACAGGGACCTATCTTCGATTGCTGGGCGCTGGGCGAGCCCATTTACTCGCTCTGCTGCGGCGGTCCAGTTGCAACGAGGCACCTCTAGGTCTTCTCCGGGATCGATGGAATGGATCTGTCGAGACCGAGCAGAGTTTCCATTTAGCAAAACGGGCCCGAGGCGAGTTTGCGGGAGTTTTGCCCGGAAAAACAAAGAAGTGGAAGGATTTATATGGGATGCAGTTCCACTGGATATTAGAAGAAGCACTGGGGGCTGGGCTTGTAGAGTTATTTGAGACCGGCAGCGTAGGGCCAGGAATTCGCGGTTTATGATTAGTTGCCTGAGATAAGAAGCATTTGATTCCCCGCTAGTTCTAATGCAATCATTATCTGATTCAACCAAGCTCTGCCGATCCTGTTCCACTTTGCAGCCACCGCGCTTCCCCTCGATTCTCCAGACTTGACAATGCCCTTGATACAGCTTCAACCTCAGCTATTCTCTTCTCTTCCCGCACATCCCTCGCTCTCGACCGATCCTTCGCGTCCTCCGCTCCAGGAATTCATTCGCACGGCTTTCCACGAATCCCTTGATCTCCTTCACTCCATCCCATCCACCTTTACCGCTGACCCTAAGCTCCGTTCCTCAGCGCCATCCGAAGCTAAAGTCAAGCTTCTGCGTGGCCACCGTAGACCATCCGTGTCTAGCACAGCTAATAACAGTCCTGCAGACAGGGCCAGACCTGAGTTCTGGGTCTGTCGCCAAAGCGAACATGTCAACGCCACAGCTAAAGGCACTGCGTCATGGGAAGAATTTCAAGCCGGACTGAGATCGCACCACGCTGAGCACGAGATGGAATACACACCAAGTGTGACTGGCGTGGAGCATTTACTGGAATGGACGGAGGAAATCGGCGAGATCGAGGTTGACGGAACCGTATTCAGTGACATCAGTGTTGAGGGTGAGTTCACCTCTCTTTCCATATTGACACCATTTGCTGATATCTCTCGATCAGTCAATGTAATCACCCACACTTTCCACCCAACAGCTCTTATCTCCCCCCGCAGTTTCATTTCTCTCTCCATATGCGCAGCATATGGTAAGCCTGCGCAAGCACCAACACAGTCTCAAGGATCAACCGAAGGCTTTATGACTGTCCAAATTCCTCTCTGCGTATCGCCCGTCGCCACTCCAGATGCCTTGCAGGAAAAGATCCACGCTGCCGTACCGCGCAAAACTATTTTCGCCAATTACGCATCTATTGAACGCGTCTCATTGCTTCCTGCGCCATCGTCACCAGGCGAACCTCGTCGCATTGAATGGGTTATGGCAACGACTTCTGATGCAGGTGGATCAATCCCGCAATGGATGCAGCGCAACTGGACACTAGGCGGCGTGCCGCGCGCTGTCGTCGCAGACGTGGGATTATTCATCGGGTGGACGATGGCACGGCGGAGCTCTACTCAAGGACAAGCGCGTGTATCCGAGAACTAAGACAACAGGTTTAACCCGATATTCCCAAATAATTATAGCATTAAAAATCCAGAAATCAAGGAATATATCCCTTTCTGTACAACCTGTACCAAAAATTTCCCATCTACATGCCCTAAGCAGTCAAAACAGCATAAGCCTGCAAAGCACCCGACAACCCCACACCCACCGCCGCATCCACAATCCCATTCTTCGCATACCAAGCCGAGCTAGTCCAGAGCAAGAGATTGACAACAGCAGCCATAGCCTTATTCAAGGGGTCTTTCAGCTGACTCGGATCGCGAGACCAGGAATAGTGGAGGATAGCTATGATGTATTAGCGGGATTGAACGGGTAGTAAACCATTGGATTGTGTCGATAGTTGTATGTACATACCAGTCATAAAAAGGAACGCACTTCCCTATGACATTGCATTAGTTTTGGTCTGAATCCTTTTTCTTCTTTTCTTTGATTACTAGCACGTACCTGGTACCAGCCTACAGTCCCACACGCCCAAGATTTGGAGCCTTTGATGTTTTTAAAGACCTTTTCTGCGGTCCATTCTCGGCCGGAGACCTATAGTCATGTTCATGAGGATTCGTGCTTTAGGCGAGTGATACCGTCCATTGACGTACCGTGTGTCCGGCTGCGAGGATGGCGAATGATAGGGCCGAGGCCTGGAGGGATCTAGATGGTATGGCGGACGACATTATTGAATTTGAGAATTGTAGAATCGATAATAATGGGGTTCATGGAAACTGGTTTATGAGGAATGGGATAAACCTCGGTCGAACCGGGCGGTGTGGGGTTGACTCCACATATGCAAGTTATGCAGAAGCACATGCATCGATGGACTGTACGGAGTAGATAAGGGGAATTGCAAAGATCACGTTGCTCAAACATATAAAATTGATGTAGACTCCAGGAATCACTCCATGCATTGAATGGGAAATGCAAGTGCCCCAAGGCGGACAAGTATAACAAAAGGAAATGAAAAACCACTGGATACATGGGTGAAGCCAGGATCGGCCGTGTCGCATATTTCCGGTTTTGAGACGCCCAACTCCAGCTAATTCGAAATCCGAAGAATGAAACACCTGTCCACTCGCGGCTCCAATGTGAAAAGTTGAAAAGTAGAAGCAGAAAAGTAAAGAGAGAACCCCCACGGCCGTAGAATCCATAAACTAAAGGGCTGCAAAGAGGAGTATACCGCCAACGCCGGGAGTATCCGGGCGATGATCATGAGAAGGCACGTCAAACATTTGACCATCCCGCGCTGGGATGAACCAAAGCGTATCAACAGAAAAGAAATGTAGAAGGGAGGATCAGTGGGTAAGACTGGGGAATGAGCCATATTGTACACAGCAGATTATCAGGGAAATATGAGGTTTTCCCAAGCTCAAATTATTACCGCGGCCCGGAGTTTATTTGATTCACTTCGACCGGTGCCGGTGCCGTCGAGGAATTGGTAGATGCAATATGTGCGCGCAGTGCTGCAACCTCGGTTCGCAGCCCGGTCATCTCATCCTGCATCGAGCGGATGTGTGCCCAAAGCTTGTCAATCTGGTTCGCATCTCCGCTAGCATCGGGTCCCTCGACTCCAGGCTTGGGCAGAGACAAGCCATGGCTACTGGAATGGCTATGTGTTGGGGTGTGTTTGGCTGCGCCTTGGAGACCAAATCGAGCATCGGGTGAGTTGATGACAGGCGGAGGAAGCTGAGGAGCTCCGGGCTGCGGGGGCGGCAGGCCCAGCCCGGAAGGACCGTGGTTTGGCGCGGACTGGCCCGCCCGGCTGAAAGACGACTGAGGATGTGGCAAAGATTGGCCCCGCCCGGGAGAGTGGGCACGGTGTGACGGGACACCTGGATCATGGTGGGAGAGGGCATTGGGAGATAAGGGCTTGGGACTGTCGCTGACGTTGGTAGAGGTGAAAATGGATGCCCCAGAGTTGTGCCCTGCGGGTGGGAAAGTCATATTCCCGGGCTGAGAGGTCGCATTCGAAGATGCGGATCCTGGCGGTGGGTACAAACCTCGGCCAGCAGCAAGAGGCGGGTATGTGCTAGGTTGGCGAGAATTAAGGGAGTCGGATCGCGAAATAGAGTCGGCGTCGTGTTTGCGCATACTAGGCATCATGCGCCGCTCTTCTTCCTCGTCCATGCGCTCCGGTTCCGCAAACACAAGTCCATCCATTGCATCATCGGGAGGATGACCATCGACATATTCATCCTCCGGTCCAAAGCTGCCCATGCTCGCGCGACGCCCAGCACATCCACCTTGACCTTTATTATGCCGCGCAAGCGCGTCACCCCGGGCAAACCGTCTCCCGCATTTCGGGCAGATATGGGGTCTCTCGCCGGTATGGAGCTTTGTGTGTCGCTTCAAGTCGTGCAGGCGACGGAATCGAGATTGGCAGGTTTGGCAAACAAAAGGCTTCTCCTGACTATGAGTAAGAAGATGACTCTTCAGGTTATGTTGTCGGGTAAATTCCGTCGCGCAATAGGGGCAGCGGTGTTTTTTCGCAGAGGGGGAGCGCGGACTCCCCCGATTATACCCTGCCTCAGGCAAGCTGAGACCGCGACGGGGATCATTAATCCCGCCAGTAGGCATAGGGTACGAAAAGGCTTTGTTGCTATCCTGGTCAATCGAGTCCTCACTTGGAGGCTGCCGATCTCCATCCTGTGAGGTGGATTCTTCAATGGGGCCGGGGCTCGCGACGGTTGAATGGTGCATCAATGAGTTTTGTTGATGATCGGCTGATGCATACGGATCGGATGATGTATCATTCCCATGTGTATCTACTTGCATCTGCTCCGGGGATGCATGGATGGAGGAATCATGCATGGGGGGACCCGGGGACTTTTCGCTCGCGCCCAATGCTTCGCGAGCGACCTGAGAGCTGTTGCGCTCCGCGTGTCGGTCCTGCTCGGCAGGCCGATCAGCGGACGCTGGTGCTGGGCTCGTCATCTGCGCAGGATGAGACCGAGAAACGTGCAAGCCGGCGCTAGCGATGGAACTCAAGTTCGACTCGGGTTTGGACGGGGGTTTCAGAAATGAAAAGGGTTCCGGACTGGATATCGAAGACGATGAGGTGGCGATCGAGTTTGATACGGCGATAGGCTCGGTGGTCGATTGCATCAATGCCGCCATGGAGGCAGAACGTTTCGCGCCAGCCTCGAGGGGTGGACGAACCAAAGCGATGGCTACTTCCGAGGTCATGGTTAGATGGAGGGTAACTCTAGAGAGGGGGGAAAGACTTGAACGGGTCGACCAACTTCACCCAGAGGCTTTTAGATAGCAAGGCGAACAGACGTAGGGATCGGGGGGGGCGCAAGTGGGAATGTTGCGAGGGCGAAGTCCAGTGCTTGTGGGGCGTGCACTCACTCACCTGGCGAGTGTGGCGCAAGCTGACGAGGTTTGGTTTCAGCTTCTGGTTCACGGAAGATCCACCGGGGAAACAGGGGAATGGGATTGGTGGGTCGATTGGAAAAGATATGGGCAGTGCAGATGGGCCTAAAGAGAGAAAAGAATTCCAAAGTGAAGATGGGAAACTCTTGGAGCACTGAAGTCACCCAGGCAGAAACCGGGCAGGGCAGTGTATGAAAGACGTACGGTATTTGGGGGTTGGCGTGGCGGTGGAAGAGTTGGTCCGGTATTCGTCGGTCACGGTCGAGGCTCTTGGAAATGAACCCTGGGAAGAGGAGGGAAAAGGTAGAGGTACTTGTTTGGGCAGGTAAATTACCGCGATAAAGAAGTACCGGTACTTCCGATCGAGGCTGTGTAGCCCGCTAACGCGTGTGGCTGGTCGTGGATCCTGCACGAGGCGGTTCGATGCGGCTGACGAGTCGCATTATTTTCTGAATTGCCACGGGCGATTCAGGTGGGATGTCATTTGGAATATCAAGACTCGATCCGACATGGTTCTATGCGCGTCGGACGGTGCTTAAACGTATCTGCAATGAAAACTCTCCGTATACTCCGTAGTCGCGGGAAGATCCGTACCCGTCAACCCCCTTTCTGGTCGACTCTAGATCTATAGATCCAGCCCCCAATCCCTGAATAGATCTACTGAATACGAACAATTCACAATGGGAAACAACGCCGACGAACTCCATTCATCCAAGGTATCATGTAAGTGAAATTAATTATGTCCAAGAATCACCATATCGGTCAGAAAAGAGTGGGGGTATGAGAAGTGTGAAAGTCTTGCAAAGGTCCGTTATATCCATATCCGTCAATGAAATTAAGATTGTTATAAAGATTGTGTGTGTGGCCAAGCATCCATTAAACGATCTCGGTCACCTCGAGCGTCTCTCCTGATTCGGTCGAGGCCCGGCGATCGCGAAGGAACTTGGGCCATGTGTTGGTAAGGACGAGGTACTTGATGCTCTCTTCAGCGGCGTCAAAGACGGTCGGCTCAAAGCCCTCGGGAACATCGCCCCAGTACTGCACACGGTCCTTGATGGCGGAGATGGTGCTCTGGGACGCCTTCTCTGAGAATTCAGAGTAGGTGGGTGACCACGCGGGCTCAGAGGCCGGCTGATCGAAAGGAGCGATAGCATCCACCTCCCGTTCCTCGCCATAGACGAGACGGGTGGGGTGCTCGAAGATGTTCTCAAGTTTCTTGAGATCCTGAGAAGAAATGTTGATAGGGAAGTCGGCATGACGAACGCTGATGTACTCCGCGTAAATGTGAAGGGCGGTGTTAAATCGCTCCCGGACCAAGTCCTTGACCCTATCGTCCTGGGTAGCATGATCTCCCCACCCAGCCTTGGGCAGCGAATGCTTCCAGTCACTGACACTGGTCAAGAAGGCAATGTTCTCGCCAGAAAAGTCATTGAGAGCAGAAAACTTCTGCAGCGGGGCGGGGTTGCGCTCAAGGACGGACTCCAAAGCACCCATAGTTAGGATACTGTCGCGACTATCATTAGTCTTGACGGAGCCGGTAATGGACTTGAATCCGGAAACAATTGATCCGACCATGGTCGAACCAGAGGCGAGAGATCGCAGGTCCGGGTTCGATCCCTTGGTCTTCACCTCCCACTGCGAAATCAGGTTGAGGGTCTCCTGGCGGAGGACCTGGTGACGCATCACCTCCCAGCAGGGCAGGAAAATGGTGAAGATCTCAATGAAGAAGATCGACAAGCAGATCCTAGGAGCTAATTAGTCACTGCAATGCCGACTGTTTGTAGGAAGAAACTTACCACTGAGGCGGCAACCAGACCGTGTTGACAGGGGCCATGCCTTCAACATAGAGACCGATAAGCCACATGGGAGTAGCGGGGAGACTTTATGGAGGTCAGTGTGGAAATTCTCATCGATCGCGATTGTGCAGACTCACCCGGCAATAGCGCAACCAATTGTCTGAAGCCGCCAGCCCTGGGTATCGTGGATGTTGCGAGACTTCCAGAGAACGTAGGGAGCGACGATCCAGGACCAGAAGAACTGCGTGAGCACACTAGGCCACCTGTGATTCCGTTAGACAACCATGATTGTAGACATATCGATTCGGATGTCTTACCATTCCCATCCTCGTCCCTGCTCAGTCACCTGCTCCATTTGGGTACCGTGAACCTCAGTACCAGGGATTCCCCAGGAGCGATGGAATTTCCGGGAAATCAGATACATCACAATGGTCAAGAAGACCTGAAGGAACATCGAGACACCCACGGTGATGCCCATCCTGGTGTTATAGTTGAGGCGTTGGAAGCGAGTGATCAAAGAGCGGCTGTTCTGCATATCGCGGTGCCCTTCGAGACGGCTTTCCGGTCGGAAGTATCGTTTCTGGAGCTTGGCGACATGGAGGAATCGACTGTTGGAGGCATGGAACAGAGCCATACCACAGGGCAGATAGACACCCATGATCCAGAACTGAGCGACCATCGGCTCAACTGGGCCGACCATCACACCGAACTGGCAGGCCCAAAAGTACAGGTGAAGCAGGACAATCGCTGAGAGCGACAGACCCAGACCACGAATTCGAAGAGTCGACGAATGGCGATTGACAATCAGGTAGATCATGCCGGCAATGACGGCGAAGGACCAAACAATCCCAAAGACCACCCAAAAGATGCTGACCTCGTTGATGACGAGCTCCGGTTTGGAGTCGGCACTGACACCGAATTCCGAGCCCATGGTGATGGAGATGCTTTTGCAGCCGCTAAAGGAAAGTGTGGTAGTTGGCTAGCGTAGGGCCGCAAGGCACATTCAAAAGAATGAATGGATCGAGCGAGAAAAGGAATGTATAGAGTCGAAGCGCCAGATGGACCCGAGAACCGGGAACCGCCGTCCACTTTAAAGTCATAACAGATCTCAGTCATCTCAAATTTTGGGTTTTGACAGTGGGCATCTGTTGTATCATACTCCTGCCGATCACACCGGAGGATTAAGGTACCACGCACCAGGGACTGGGTTTGCCAAATGAACCAAGTGGGACTCATTCTCGTGGAAGCCGCCCTGCAGAGTCGAAATCATCTTACTCTTTCACTAGGGGCGGGTTGAGCCATTGTACGGATTATACGGTTGTAACGCGGCCCTGTCGATCTGCCGTATGAGAAGGTGGATATTGGGGGAAAAGGTATCGTAGTGGTTGGTTCGCGTTGGTATTGTTGACGACTATTGATTTTAGCGCCCAGATCGGAGGGTCAGTGGAGCAGACACGACTTTGCACACTAAAGTTCGATCGGTATCGCCAGAATCGAAACTATTGATTTCGGCCGTGTCTTCCACTGGACGAGATGTATAGTTCTCTTGATCACCGTGATCTATTCCATACATGATGAGACGGCCATCATTGCCCCGTCCACCATTGATATATCGATTGGCTCGGCACTGGCCTCGATGAAACACATCATAGATGGTCCGTCGGCTATGAGATGCTGCGGCCGAACAATGAGTCGCGTCATGCCATCCATTTCGGACATATCAACAATAACAATCAGTCATCATAATCTACCTCGAACTCGGAATATCCGGAGCCCCGAGAGGAGCAAGGGCAGAGAGAGGGTCTAATTGGACTTTGCCTAGATAGGTAGGTCCGTCAGTAACTTTGCAAGGCGCGAACAAGCGTGTAACCATCAGAAAAAAAAAAAACAAAAGCATGATTCCTTTTGCTCAGAATACGACCTGATGAGATAGTGGAGTGCGGAGTCGAATGGAGTATTTGAAATCGCCATGATAAACTGCGACAAAAGTACCATCGTATCTTCCCATCGCACTGGGCTGCTCGATGAGGAAGATTGCGAGATTGCCGATATTTCTTGCAGGGTCCCGGACTCAGGAAAGATTCATTGTTGGGCATCAGGCTTTGATTCTGATTGGCGACGGTCCACTTTTTCTAGTCTCTGATCAGCCGTGTTGGATCCAGAATCGGCAACACGGACCATCTAAGGAATTTGTCATGTTGATTCTGATTCTCCAGATGCCACAATTTGTGAGGGTCTTGGTGGAATTGACAGTCGAAATGACCCTTGGCCGAGACACATGCTAATCCAATGATTTACAGAATCCGTTGGTCATTTCGGTCATCTCCCGCTGGAGGAAATTAAACTATCTGTCCTTTGACTTTGCCCCTCATGCTTAGCGCGCTCGACATGGCTGTACCTGCTGCGATGACGATTTATTCAGGGGTTCTCTGGAGATGTGTGGATTGACTTTCAGAATTGCAGTGCCCGACTCATGTTCACCACTTTCAAAGTCTAAACTGGTGAAATAGATAGTGACTTCCTTCACGGAGCTCGGCTGCTGACGGCTCTTGATCCTGTGGAAGTATCGTCAATTATACTTCAACGTTCGAATAGCCTGGAAGCTCTCGCCCATTTGCCCAGGTCAATCCCACGGAAGGCAAAGGAGATTATGTCTTGCTCCTTGGCATCCTTGGGGTAATGAGCTGGTGTTGGTGTACTCCGTAATTCAAATCCTGGTTCACCAAGTGATTCCTGCTGACGCTATCGGGATATGCTGGGGCAGAAAGATTTCCAAGGCTGCGAATCAATAGTCTGCGAACTCTAGAACCTTTCCAGGTCCGCGTTCTCCGAAGGATGTGGGATCGAGATATTCATGACACGTGCGGGGGGAAGAGATTAGCCTCGTAGCCTTGTCGATTGCTTGGGTTGCGAGATCTTCCACGATATACGGAATCTCCGTTCTCCGTACGGTGTACGGAGTACTCCATGCTATCTTCTCTTTTCCCCCTAATTGCTCGCCCACTTTCCATTTATAGCATTTCTCTCTGCGACTCATACTTCCAATGCACAAACTTTCGGTCCCTTGGTGACTCATGTAACCGCCACGGGGCAACCACGGTGCAAATAGCTTGTGTGACTGGCTTCGCGTCGAGGGTTGGCGGTTATAGTTATTTTTGGAAGATAGAAAGGTACTGGAAGAACTTCTTCCCGTCCATTCTCTCCAAGTCCAGCGGTTCTGGAGAGTCTGTGGTTGGCCCGGCGATCGACGAGTTAGCGCCGGTTGAGGTGATGGGGCGTGCATCGTGAGGAGAGCAAAAGGTCTTTGGTCACCGCTGACTGGTCAAATCCCCGCTGTGACAAGCTCGTCAATCACCTCGTCCATCCAGTCACACCCATTCTGCACCAATGTGAATCTGCAACTGCTGTGTTGAGGAGACAGACTCCCAATCAGCATCCTCGTCGCTCTTCATCATGCTGCACGATATTCCCTTCCCGGCGCTTACACTGGCCGTTCTCGGGTGATGAGCTGCCATCGCCTGCAGTCGACTCCCCACTGGTGGGCGCTCGACTGGATTGATATTCTCAAGGAGGCCCAATGCCATTCTCGACTCTACGAATGTCTTTCTCTTCCTGATTCTCCCCGTCTACTGTTTGGTCTGGCTTCTGTATACCCGTGGACGCAGGTCTCGCACACGGTATTACTGCTAATTGACAGAATCGGTTGATATAGTGTCAGCCGTTGTCACACCAGACTGGGTTCACACCGACTGTCGACCTGACTCGACACTAAAGGAGTCTTTGCCCTCCCAGGAAGCATTTGCCTCCTTGGATTTGTATCAAGAGCTGGTTCTCTTGATTCCATACCCTTTCTCTTGTTCCCCGCATCATTGCATTTCGATGTCGGTTTCCGGCGACAGCCAGAAAAGCTCCATTCGAACGTACGAGCCCGTTGTACCCACGGACATCACTCGTGGCTCTTATCATAGCACCATGGGACCCTCACCGCAACAGGCCACGGCCACCAAAGAGATTCGCAGCTCGTCTGAGAGCAGCGGGTCCTCAATGAAGAGCCCACGAACGGCTCGCTTTGCTGAAGCGACCACCATTCACTCTCCGATTGAGCAGTCAGCCCGATCCCCGTTTGCCGACCCTCCCAACAACCAGTCCCAAGGTAGTGTGGGAGATGTGGGCTTCGGCTATGTGAATGATGCCGCCCAGCATGCCCAGGACTCGCAGCCCCCAATGTCTCCATTGCGGAGTGGATTGAAGGTCCCGGACACGGCCAAGTCTCTGAATCCAATGAGTCCGACTTTCCGTGAGGAATACATGCTCGGAAAGCAGGAAAAGCATGCCGAGAAGGAGAATGCGCGAGATCTGGTAAGAAGGCATCATTGTCGCTTATTATCAGTCAATGACTAACTTCCATCCAGAGAATCAAACTTCGTGTTCGCATCGCTAAAGTCTTCCTCCGTTTTGTCAGCTTTGGTTGTAGTCTGATCGTGCTGTCACTATTGGCAGTGACGCTGACCATTTTCAACGCCACGAAGCACCTTCCCACTCGCAATAACCTCCCTGCTTGGGCCGAAGGAACCAATCCGTGGGCCCAGTACCTCCTTCTGGCCATGGCATGTGTTTCGTTGTTTGCCTGTCTGCTGGTCTTCTGGGCCTACTGGCATGGCGGCCACAAGCGCGCGGAAAAGAAAGCCGTCTACTACACCACATTTTCGATCTTTTTCTTCTTCTTTAGCTTGGTCATGTGGGTCGTTGGTGCAGCAGTCTATCAACATTCCAAAGCTACTGGTGACAAGCAAGACATGTGGGGGTGGTCCTGCGCCAAGAACACCCGCGAGGAGCTCTATTCCAGCACGATTGACTATGCTCTGTTATGCCGTCTTCAGGACTGGGGTCTTGTCTGCGCCATTATTGAGGTCGTGATCGAAGTTCTCGTAATTGGGATCTATGTCGTCATCTTATACCGTTTCTGGACTAAGCGGCGTCTCATGAAATCCATGGACACTCGCGACAAAGCCCGCTCAGATCTATACCTCGCCCAGCTGCATCTGCAGTCTGCTCCCAACACACCTGGTTTCGCAGGCTTCTCAAGCTACCCGCCCAAGTCACCTTTCTACGCTTCTGCCCCGGTTGATCCTTATTCTGCTGCCGAGAAGGGAGAGCACGGCCCGCCGACGCAGTATGCTTCACCTCGCTCCCCGACCAGACCAGCTCCCACCTTCCAGCTCCAGCCTCCCCCCATCCGGGTCCAACAGCCAACCCCAAAGACCGCCCAGGAGGAGTTTGCTGCACCGCCCGTTCCTGCCCCTGCCTCTGCCCCATCAAATTCCCCTTCGCCACCACCCCAGGAAAATCAACACATGGCTGCTGCTCCTGGTGAGCAGGAATACGCTTCCGTGCCCATCCCATCAGCCTACACCAGCCCTATGGTGCCCGTTTTCCCGCCTGCAACGCACCATTAACTGCGTCAGCAATTGGCAAGAAAGGCGTGAACCGACTATAGAACTTGCTTCACACTCTCCAATCGGCGAAAAAAGAGGGAAATACAAATAAAAAAAAAAGAAAAAATTTCAAAAAACAAAAACCCAAGAATATCCGTACGATGCACATCACGAAAACTGAACATACCCGATGCCACAATACCCCTCCATCCTATCCTTAATTACCGCGCACCAGAAACTGGGATTGAAGCACTTGACTGGCGAATTGGAGTTTGGATGACAGATACCTATTCTATTTTTATTTGGAGGGATAGTTGGAGTACCTTTACGGTGTATTTAATCTATCTCTATATTTGTCTATAACCAATGATTGTTGGAGACGTGTAAAACATGCGGACATTGCCTAGGTAGTTCATTTATTTCATTTTTGGTCTTGTTTTTTGATTGTTTTCTTCCGATGTGCGACGTCGGCGGATTTCCACGATATATATCTAGTTGGGTGGCTGTGCCGGGACGAGGTGGAACGTGCCAATTGGAATCTTCGAAGGAAATTGAGAATGAACTAGGTACCTATGCCCGCCAAGTAAGGATTAGGACTGTAATACATGCTGATAAATCTCATTCCTATGTCAATTGGAAGTATGGTTAACCTGATCACAACGCAATTGCATAGTTGTATCGAGCCTGACTGACACGGATCGATGTGATAACTACAGCTGTGGATTATAAAAAAATAGAATGGAAAGTGAATATTCAAAAGTATGACATCAAAGTAAATGTGTCTGCATTGAGCACTAATAACAAGCATTGAATGCGAAAAAACCCGAGCGCCATATTGCAAAGCCAAAGCCAACCAACTCCGCGAGCATCGACAGGGTCGATCTCGGACCATCATTCATGATCAACGTAGATTCTATCTTGAGGATGGACTGTACATGCAAATGGACCAACTTACATGCCTCCCTCTTCGGGGACAGCATGGATGTCGCGACTCACAAAGATCTCTTCCAAAGTGCCAACATTATTGACCATCTTGGAAAGATCACTTTCAAGAACAAGTCCCTCTTCATTGGCCAAGTGGAGAAGACAAATGAACCCAAATGATGTACTGATATCGCGCAGTACCTCAGTGGGGTAGACAGCCTTGAGAGAGTTCATGATCTGGGTAAAACGCAACCGTCCATCCATCTTGCCATCTGCAGGCTGCTCCGGACTGCTTGTCTGGGGTGTTGGCGGAGGAGGCGCCTCGACCTCGCTTTCGGGCTCAGTCGGAGGGTCGCTGGACACTGTTCCGGGCTGTGAGGCAGAGCTGAAGTTGGAAGCAGCGACGAGACGTTCACCCATCCCCTTCCACATTTCGTTCTTGAGTCGCCGCACGTCCACTTTCTTGGCCACACGGGCATAATTGACATAATCTGGCCGTGCGCGCCGTCCACCCTGAGTGACCAACTGCGAACCATACCCTCCTGCCCCAGGTTTCCCTGGTGTAGCTCCGACCATATTGAGCAGTGCGCTGAGTCCAGTCTGTCCACCGGCATCGCCAGCGGATGTACCGGGAGGCCCATCTGTCGGCGGCGAGAGCATCTCGCGCGCATCTGCAAATGGTAGGTTGTCATCTTCATCGTCATCAAGACCCATACCATTCGGGAAAGCAAGTCCGTCATCATCGGCAAAGAAGTTGGCGTCGTAGGCTCCAGGGGCACCCTCTTCATCGGCATTATCTTCCGTCTTATGATTGGCCCAGAATGCTTCATCCATTTCTCCATTTGATGCCGGGTCAGGTCGACTGTTGATTGTCCGCTTGCCTAGCAGTTTCCTCGAGCCCACGCGCGCCTTGGGCTTGAGGAACAATTGTAGCAAATTGCGAGAGTTGAAGTGCTTGTCGTCGGGGAGCAAATTGCGCCCCTTCGTTTTCCATTGTGTCTTGGGAAGAGAGATGGCAGAGTTCGAGCTGGCAGGAGTGTATATTAACTCGGCCACGGAATGATCCAGTGGTGCCCCAAAGTCGATCTCGAAGGGCTCCTTCTCTTTGCGTTGTTTAGGAGCCGTGTTGGTATTGCTGGCGGCGGCATGTTCCCTGATTTTGCGAATCTTCCAATGTTCCGGACCGGCCCAATTTTTCTGCAGCGCATTGTCAAAGTAACTCAGGATATTCTCGTGATCTTGCTTATTAGGTTGATGAGACATGGAGATGGTGTAAGCGTCATCATCCATATCTACATCGCCATCCGCATTCTCCCCATCATGGTCAATTCGATGTACTTTCATCATTGGCTCCAAAGCAGCTTCTCTAGCCCAAGCCTCTCCGCCTTCACCAAAACCGGTATCCCCATTTAGGTCGAAGCCAGCCAATGAAGCATCGTCGTCATCGAATCCAACCGCGTTGTCATCGTCGAGCATGATGCCCGATGGATCATCCGCACCGCCTTCGTTATGGTTGTCTTGCCGCCATTCCTCGGGGGCTTTGAGGAGAGGAATGTCTAGGGGTCCGCTAGGGTCACCAAGATCGAAGTTCTTGAGCGAGGGACAAATATCTTGTTCTCCGAGACGGTCTAGGTCTGGGAAAAACTGAGTGGCAAGCGTGGAAAGATCGATGTCGGTATCATCGTCAAAAGTGTCACTTGCTGTCTGCGGAGCAGGTTGCGGTTGGTCTTCGGGTTGCGAATCTGGATCTGTAGATTCCTGTTGTTCACCCTCCGCTGTTTTGGCGCTATCATCAACGGCGTCGTCACTACTATCAAAGACGATTCTTCCGTAACCATCGATAGCAAGGTGGTTGAGTAGAAGGCCCTTGGCTCCTCCCTCATCAAAATCTGCCGATGCTTTCTTGAACAGTGGATCCACAGCAAATTCCAGTTCAAACTTCTTAAGTTGAAGACTAGAGAATGACGGAGCGAGCGTAGCTTCATGCGAGCGAGTCTTGTTCCGAAGTCAGCGAAATCCCAGCACAGTTCCTTCGATAGAATACACACCTTTTTACGCGACTTGCGAGGGGCTCCGTCCTCCCCTTCTTCCTCTTCTTCACCATCTTCTCCCTCCGCTTCGGTATCACGCGCTCGCTTGTCGCGGCTGTCTGCCAAGCCACTCAGGAGCTTTCCGGTCTCGGTGGCCACACTGTCTACTCGGCTGGTGTAAATCTTCACGCATCCATCTAGAGTGCAACTAGCCTTCTGGAAGTTCACACCATCTCCTTCCTTGAGGAGCGACATATCGTGAAAGTAATCGATAAGGGCAAAATTCCAGGAATTGTTGGCGTTGATCTTGTTATCAGTGGCCATCTTCATCCACTCCTCAAAGTTGGCTAGAATCGGTACGCGCTTCATTGGTGTCACAGCCCGGCCACCCACATCGCTTCCGCGACTACGATGACCGGATCCCCTCGGTGTTGCGGGGCTATCGCTTCCTTCGCGTTCGTAGGTTGTATATCGACGGGCGGGCATCGGTGTCTTCACTGCAGCTTTGATCTGATTCAACTGGCGGTCCTGGAGCGCTTGGCGGGCCTCCATTCGCGCCGCCTTCTCCCCCATGTCATCATTGAGCGGAATTCTTGGTTCAAGTCAGTTCGTGTTGGGCCAGACTTTACACAGGCGTCCTTACTTGATCGGCGTATTTCTGTGAGGGGTGGAGTTGCCGTTAGAACGGCGATGGACCTTGTTTGCGACACGAGGCATGGTTGCGGTTGCCCCCAGCGGGGATTGGGGGATTAACGATGTCGAGATATTCCAGTGATGATGGCAGGCGGCGAGGGGCGCCAAACAAATGGGGAAGTCAACAAACATTCGGTAGGGTGGGGCGCAACGACCAGAAGTGCACTGATCACGTGTGGATCTTACTGCCTGTGAAATCAGGCTTCAGAAACCCAGTCCCATGACTTGTGCATCCCGTGCACCCCGGATTTGGCTTCAAACTGCTTTTGACAATATTCATGGTCATACCCTGTCCATGGTACGATTGTCCTCGTCATATCCATTTTCTAAGCCTCGCTGTGCTGTCCGTTTCGCATCTCTATAGACCACTCAGCATGGGCCGTGGAGGTTAGACGTTAAAGCATTGGCCCACTTCGGCTGACATCACTGCATAGCCACACTGGACCAAGTTTATGGCTGGTGTGAAGGGCTCGAGCTATTAATTAGTGCATCTTGATCGATTTGGTCTGAGCCTGAGCTGTGCTGGCCAAAATCTCCTCGATTCCGCTCCAGACCATGATGCGGTTTATTTGCAACCCACCATGAAACCACTATCTTTCCTGCAGCCTGCCGTCCGCAGAAAATCTCGGTACTCCGTACGGCCGTTCTTCGCGACGATTGTGGCGTCTACAGTTCTTGTGGTACTGACATGGACATTGGCGAGGAATGATGATGGGCAAGCGCACCGGCGTACAACGCCGGGTGTACTGCTAAATAGACGGGAAGATCATCCAGAGGTACTACCCCCACGCAATCCTCTACTGTGAGCTCGTGAGATGGCGAGGAAGCTAAAACGAATTCTCATAACTCTAGTGCCGCTTAGTTCGCACTGTCCAGGATCAGTGTGCCTACGTTCGCAACAACTGCCCCGACCACCAAGATGGCTTGCTGTCCTATCTTCAACTCTATTACTGCACGCTGGCCAATGTGAAACCGTTGGCTTTCGCTATCATAATCCTATGGCTGTCGCTTCTATTCAGTACCATCGGCATTGCGGCAAGTGACTTCTTGTGTATCGACCTGAGCACGCTGGCGAGCATCTTAGGACTGAGCGAAAGCCTGACGGGTGTGACGTTCCTTGCATTTGGCAATGGAAGCCCCGACGTGTTTTCTACATTCGCGGCTATGCGATCCAACAGCGGAAGCTTGGCAATTGGTGAACTCCTCGGCGCGGCCACTTTCATCACTTCTGTGGTTGCAGGTTCTATGGCTTTGGTCAGACCCTTCAAGGTCGCGCGACGGAGCTTCGTTCGGGACGTGGGGTACTTTGTAGTAGCCGTCAGTTTTAGCATGTTCCTACTGGCCGACGGCCGACTTCATGCATGGGAATCGGCGGCCATGGTCGGCTTGTACGCCTTTTATGTTGTGATGGTCGTCACCTGGCACTGGTACCTGGTTCGACGGCGGCAGAAGTACGAGCGAGACATTGCCTCGCGAACTCACTGTCATATTCCAGAACATCAGGAGTTGCAAGTTGAGGTTGAGCAGTACTTGGACGACGATGACCCCAATGTGGCTGCGGAGTCACGGAGCCTTCTCCGAGGAGCTTCCACTGATGATTTCGATCTCTTGGGACGCGCAGAGGGGCCTCCAGTCTGGAAGGAGCAGGATGATGAAGACGACGAAACGCGAAATCATTATCTTGCGGAGATTCGGGACAACATGCATGTCTACCGGCCCCCGAATCGATCCCGACGAAATACTTTGAACCCCATTAGGCCAAGTCTTGTTGGTGCGCTGGAATTCCAATCGGTTCTTCACTCGCTCAAAAAATCGAAACACCTTCGGCATAAGTCGACAGCAAGCCTGGGGAGCTACTCGGATTACGGCGATTCTTCTTCGCAGCTATTCGACACCCGTTCTATTGCGTCGCACCCCCGGGCGAGTAGACCTTCGGCCACCAATGATCGTCTCTCACCCAATAGCGCATACGGACCCTCTAGGGTTCGTGCTGTGTCTGCAAATGACGCCGACGGGCTGAGATTCGATGCTAGCGTGTTGGATCGCAACCACGAGGAACCACCGCTTTTGACCAACAGCCAACCCTTGAATAAGGGTGAAGACAACCAGATCCCTACAAAACCTTCTCCACTTCCCCGTATAGACACCGGCGTCATGTTGACGGTATCTCCTGTATCTTCCGAGCATCCATCACCGAACACAAGCGCCGTGGGAACCGGAGCCCCCACAACACCCGATCTCCTTGCTCCTCCCAATGCCTTTACTTCCCCCAATTATCAGACAGGCATGACACATGAACGATCTCCGCTTTCAGTCTCTCCACGAGGGGAAACGAACGGCAAGCAACCCGAGGGCGAGAGTCCATCTGTACCATTTCCGAGTTTTAACGAGATACCATCTGCTCCATCCTCACGCCCTCCTAGCATCCATCTCCCCAACCCTATGAGTCCATCCAAGCCAATTGCATTCCATGACAATCACGATATCATAGCGAATAGTCACACTTCGGTTCGCAATCGATTGATCAAGTGGTGGCCCGGTTCGATTTTCCCTGCTCCTCGCCAAATCGGATGTACACTCTTCCCTACTTTGGCAGGATGGAAATCAAGAAGTGTAACCGGCAGGTTTCTGGGTGTTGTTGCTGCGCCCAGTGTCTTCCTCCTTACTATAACCGTCCCGGTCATTGAGCCCCAAGCCCCCGAAGCTGATGAGCCAGATCCTGTTCCAGCAGTGGTTATTGAGCCTGCTGATGACGTGGACCATCCAAACCCGAAGGTGAGGCTGCCAGCGGATAGCCCTCCAATTCATCCGCGTGAACACGATCATTCATCATCTATTCCTCAATTTCTTTCGCCGGATCCAAACCATCGAACCGCAGAGCAGACCCACAGTACACGCCCCCGCTGGGATTCTGAACTCCCGGCTGCTCCCCCTGCTCCGGCCATGCCTGTCCCGGCTAAAGACTGGAACCGATGGCTGGTAGGGATCCAGCTCATCGCCGGGCCTTTCTTTTTTGTACTCATTGCCTGGACCTCCATGGATGAGAGTCTGGAGCCACGAAATCTTCTGTTTCCTTCTTTATTCTCACTTCTTTTCTCCTGTATTTGCCTAACTGGTTTAATTCTCTCCACGCGCCGTCGAGCTTGGCATCGAGACAACCCAGAGCAACGCTTGGATGATCCAAGCTCCCTGCTACCTCGCCCCCTTCCGACATCCTGGCGACCTTTTCTTTCTTTCCTTGGCTTCCTGGTTGCTATATCTTGGATTGCGACCATCGCCACGGAAGTGGTCTCGGTGTTAAAGACCCTGGGTGTCATTCTTGATATTTCCGATTCCCTTTTGGGATTAACTGTCTTTGCCGTGGGGAATTCTCTCGGAGACCTTGTCGCTGACGTTACCGTCGCTCGACTGGGTTACCCCGTGATGGCCCTCAGTGCATGCTTTGGAGGTCCTATGCTCAACATCCTCCTTGGAATTGGATTAGGAGGCTTTTACATGACGATGCACCGAGGCAAAGCACGAAAGCACAACGAGACCCTTCGCTCCATCGCTGATCCCACCGCACATATCCCATATGAGATCGCCATTTCAAAGGTTCTGGTCATCAGCGGAGCTACCTTACTGGTGGTCCTCGTCGGTCTCTTGATCGTGGTCCCACTGAACAACTGGCGCATGGACCGCAAGATCGGATGGGGGTTGATTGTGGTTTGGTGCGCATGTACATTGGGCAATGTATTGGCTGAAGTTTTTTGAATTGCAACGAATGATGTATACACGATAGTTGGTCGGCGTTGATTGGTTTCTTGGATGGACTTGGTTTTGCAATCTGTGCTGCATATAGCATCGCGCATTTGCAGACTTTATACTAATATACGTTTCAGCCGGATCATGTATGGCGATCAGCTTGCCAACGCATTGTTTTAGTATCTAATTATAACCACATACTCCTTTTCTGTCGCAATAATAGAACATGTATATTGCTGCTGCTTTCACAGATTGGCGGACTGATTAAGAGCAAGTAAGATTCAAATTTCTAAGCTATTCCACTCGACTGTATGAACTCGAGATCGCACCTGAAATTCTATATCCCATGATTTGGACTGATCAATTAGAAAAGATTGATGCTCAACAGAACAATTTACAAGAAGCGAAACCATTGGAAAGAATTATCCAGCAAAAATCAATAAATATTGTGAATTGAAATACAAACAAAGCTAACTACCTCCGACATCATCGCTGCTGCTGCATATACGGACCCAAAGGCCTTTTCCAAATGACATGAAGCAAAAAGTACGTCCCTAAATCATGAGACACATCTGCCTCGATGAACTCTATACACTATGTTCTGAGCCCCGGTGTGACCTCACAGCACACGACCGGCCGAGGAACTTGTGCTGCGATCGTTGGTTTGTGTCTTCTTGAGTCCCTTTCCGGCCTGAATGGATGCCATTAAGGCAGAGCGATCGCCGCCAGCACCGCCAACAGCCGGCGGTGCTGGAGGGGGAGGTGCACCAGCAGGAGGGGGTGGGGGTGGGACACCAGGCGCTCCAGCGGCAGGGGGAGGGGGAGGGGGAGCACCCGGAGCTCCAGGGATTGGTGGAGGTGGAGGTGGAGCAGCTGGCGCACCGCCAGGGGGTGGCGGAGGGGGAGGCACTCCAGCCGGGGACGCAGGTAAGGCAGGTTCCTCGGGAAGAGAGACAACCGGTGGCGGAGGTGGCGGGGCGGCCACAGGACTCTCTTGAACTGGAGTGGCCGACTTGGAAGGCGGTTTCTCTTCGTCCATAGCGCTCAAAGGACGCGGCGGGGCCATAGTGCCGAACAAAATGCTAGCAAGCTGCTTGGCACTGCCACCGCCAGCTCTCTCTTCCTCCTCATCGGATGAGTCCGCCTCAGAACCGGCAGCGGACCAGTCGTCATCATCATCAGGACGTGCGCGGGTCTTGCGCTCCAACGGGCCGGCCCCAGTGAAGGTAGGCTTAATGGGCTCTTGCTTCTCTTGCTGGGCAAGGCGGTGGAATGGGTTGGTGGATTGCGCAGCTGGTGGCGAGGTTGCTTGAGTGGGCTCAGTGGGTTGACCCAATGACTTGAAGTAAGGATTCTTGGACTCGGCATCAGGCGTGGCGAGTGGAGGAGCAGCTTGACTTATTTCGCTAATTTCAGGCGAGGTCGTGTCAGGACTGGGTGTCTCCTCAATCTTCACAGCGGGAGCTGGAACTGGGGGCTCGGGAATAGACACAGTAGGCACAGGCGGCGGAGTGGGAAGGACTTGACTCTGAGACGGAGTGCTAAATTGAGGAGTGATATCCTCAGGGCCTTCTTCGTCCGAGGAGCTCTCATCAATGCCCTCCAACTCGCGTTGGAGTTGACGCTCTCGCTCCTTGGCTGCCTCAAGTTCAGCGCGCTGCGCTTCACGCTGGGCGTTCATCTGGGCCTCTTGCTCCTTGGCTAATCGAGCAGCTTCTTCCTTGCGGCGCTTTTCCTCCTGCTTCTTGACTTTGCCCTGTCGGACCTGTTCCTCAAGAGCACGTAGGCGAGCGGCTTGTGCCTCCTTTTCTTTCTCGAATTCGTCCTCGTGCTGCCTTGACTCGTATCTAGAATAGATTAGCCAAGTCGTTTCAATTAGGAGCTTGGATAGGAATACTTACTCAAGACGCTTGGTCTCGGCCTCCTGTGCCTCCTGCTCTTCCTTAATAGCCTGCTCGCGTGCGGCCTGCTCCTTGATGGCTTCCTCGGCCTTCTTAGCATCGGCCTGACCGGCGCTATCAGTACGAGCTCGGCGGGTTGGGGGTGCAGGTGGCGGTTTCTTGCCAACAGGCTTTGTGGCCGCGGCGGCAGTACTTGGTCCACGCTGCTCTTCAGCCAGACGACGCTGTCTCTCGTGATCTCGTTTAGCGTCTTCCTCTTCTGCACGCTTAACACGCTCCTCGCGCTCCCTCTTCTCTCGCTCCTGTCGCTGGGGAAGGGTTTCACTCGAGTCGCTGGGCTTTAGACCAGCAGCAGCCATGCGCTCGGCAATGCGCTTTTGAGCGCGTTCTCTGGCTGCCGCGACACGGTCTTCATGGGTGTTACCCGGGATAGAGCCCGTTGAATCGGTAGAGGGTGGCATGGCAGGGCGTGGAGCAGGTGACTCAGCTGCTGGCGAGGATATCTGGGAACGTTGTTCTTGAGTAGATCTTTCACGGCTATAATGAGTTAGCATCCAGGCAGATTTTGAAGATAGGGTATCGTACTCTTCCTTGCGCACATGCGCAGTCCGACTATTGCGGCTCAGATCGTAGATGAAATCACGAATGATATCTTCCACACCCAGGGCTTCCTCCCAGCGACGTTTCTCATGATCGCGAGTAGAGTTCTCTCCTTCGTCGCGGAGAGTATCAACAAGGCTTCGGGCAAAGT
Source organism: Penicillium sp. PG113-03A (assembly GCA_037042135.1). NCBI lineage: Eukaryota > Fungi > Ascomycota > Eurotiomycetes > Eurotiales > Aspergillaceae > Penicillium > Penicillium sp. PG113-03A. Next base: position 218,937 of record JAXQJW010000146.1, read on the forward strand.
CTCGGACACTCTCTTCAACATCGCGAGTCATGGTGTCGTTGCGCTCCCTTTCGGCCTTCACGTTGGCATTCTCGGATTCAAGACGACGAGCGGACTCGCCATCATCACCCTCTGCTGCGGGCGCAGGACGTCCCGCCAGCTCAGCAGCCCGAGCCTGCATGCGGGCACGAGCACGAGCCTTGATCCGATCTGCCTCGGTCACTGCACCACCAGGTCCAGTACCAACGATGTTGGAGGCGCTTCCGGGGTGCGCCTTGGCATCCTTGAGGCGGAAGAGCTCAAGTTTGGCATCAGCAATCTCACGCTCAACCCGACGAACGTCGGATGCAATCTGAGGAACTTGATCTTCGAAAGATTGAAGTTGACGGCGTAGGGACCTGCGCTCGGCACCACTATCCAGTTGACGAAGGCCAGCGTTCGGGTGAGTATCGATGTCGTCTTGCACGCGACGGATGCGGTCCATGAGACTTTCAGCTTCACGTCGATCCCGGCGATCAAGAGCTTCGTCATCCTCAGATCGATTCTCGTCCTGGAAATCAACGGCATCGAGGAAAACCTTCGTCTCGCGAATCTTCTTTCGCAGCTGGTCGACAGACAACTCGTCACCTTCGGAAGTTTGGGATGAAGCGGCCGGCGAAGGGGTACGGGCCTCATTGCCAACACGACGGCGAGCACTGGAGCGATAACCACCAGCGGAGTCGTTGTTCTTGAACATTGTCGCATCCTTGCGGCCGAATCCTGGCTGCGCTCCGCCACCACGGAAGGAATGATCCTTGAGGTAGCTGACGCCGGTCTTCTGAGGTTGCAAAAAGGCTCCGGTAGCTTTTCGAGATTCGGCATCCTGAGACAAAAGAGACTTGACAGTGCCAATTGAATCATTCAGGTGTCGCGTCGAGGGGGGAATCAGCTCTGGCGGAAGGCGACTGGGAACGGGATATCCATTCAAAGCGCGGTAAATCATGTGCATGGCGACCGCAAATTCATCCATATTGAGGCGGCCACGGTTGTGAGGATCCGCCAGGGTCCAAATTCGCTCCAGATCCTGCCGATTCAATCCACTTTGGCCCATGATCTCGATAGCAGTTTCGCCACTGATAAAACCCTTGCGTAGACCATCCCAAGCGCGGAAAAGGTCATCATAAATCTTCTTCTCTTCTTTCGTGATCGCCCAGGCAACAGTAGCATTGCCCGAAAGTTTGGCAGCAGTGAATCCGCCCTCACGGCCAGGCTGAGGCATAAGCTGTTGTTTCATCGCCTCAATATTTGGGAGTCCCTGTGCCGGTGTGTTGATGAAGCCCCACTGACCGGGTACGCCTGTTGGCTGGGGTGCCAAGCCCCCAGTCTGCGCAGGGCTCAGATTGGAAGCGAAACCAGTTGGCATGGGTGGCATGGGTGGCCGAGGTCCAGAATATCCGGTAGCCTGTGGGTTGGTAAGAAGTCCAGTCTGTTGCGGCTGAAGAAATTGCGACTGGTTCTGGCCAGGGAATCCCGTCGGATTAGGCTGGAGCATGCCAGTTTGCTGGGGCAGAAACCCTGTGGGCTGGGCCGTCAACTGGGATAGGAGCTGCGAGTTGCTCGGTTGCTGAGGTTGAGGTTGTTGAACAATGGGTGGTGTAGACTTGTTCTCCATGAGAGGCGCATCGAAGCTAGGAACGTTGCTTCGCGGGGGCAACTCCGGTTGCGTATCCGGCACATCGAATGAGATTATATCCACCATACTCGAGACTTCGTTTCTGATCGTCTCAGGCAGGGCCCCGGGAAGCTCACGACCAGTCAAGCGCAGGTTGCAAAGGTACATAGCCAAAGCAAATTCCGGGAAGAACAGCTGTCCTGACTTGGTGGAGTCCGACAAGACCCAAATCCTCGAGAGATCATTACCACCGAGCTTAGAGCGCATCAAAAGGTCTCTAGCCTTGTCGCCATCCATAGTTTTGCTATCCCCAACCGCCGATTTGAACAGCTGCTCAAATTTGGCTTGATCCTGCGCCGTAATGAAGGAGAGACGGATGTTCGGAATTCGCGACCCAGTCTTCGGGGGAACCTGAGGAGGCGGACCGGAGGCTCCAGCATCTTGAAAGGAATTCGCGATTTCACTCGAGGTCTTCAACCGTGTCGGGAGTCCCGTAGCCTGTGGAACCTGCAATTGAGGGGGCTGCGGCTGGGCTTGCGGTTGAGACTGAGCTTGATTCTGAGGAGGAAACCCGGTGTACTGAGGTTGAAAAGTCGGCTGCTGTGATGGCGGCGGTTGCTGCGGTTGTGGCTGTTGGCCTGGGAATCCAGTGAATTGCGGCTGGAGCTGTCCCGCGGGGAAACCGGTGGGCTGAGGTTGTAGCTGTGAATTTCCAAACGGGGACGGCTGACCGGCAAATCCTGTTGGTTGCGGTGCAAATCCTGTTGGCTGAGGCTGCTGCATTGGCTGCTGTTGACCTTGGGGATATTGCGAATATGAAGGCTGCTGTTGCTGTTGTGGCATGAATGGTGCCTGGCCCGGTCGGCCACCAGCACCACCGCCGAGGAATGAATTCGACGAGGAAAACATTATGGGCACGGCGCTCGCATGGACAAAGAAGATGCAGAAGAAATAAGAAAAGCGATTGCGGGAAAGAAAACGAAGCGAGGGAGGCGAGGATCAGGAGCAACGTAAATGACGCTCTGCTGGGACTCGCCGAGGCACGCTAGCTCGATCGGGTGATTAGTCATACTTGCGGGTCTAGTTCTTAGAATAGACATGGGAAATTGTTATGTACTACGCAGTGGCTGCAACAAATGGCATACAATACTGAATAAATTGCAGTGATGCCATGCTAGATACATGGCTGCAAGATGATGCAGATGTTCAGTATCATGAGTCCTCGATCAGGGTGGGAAGCCCAACGACAAAAATCAAAGAGGATCGGATAAGCAAAGATCCAGATCTCAGAAAAGTCAGAAAATACAAAAGCAATCCTCTGCGCCGCCCCATGCGCCAAACTAGAAAAGAGAAATATCAAGCGAGACCTGCAAGCAGATCAATGGTGGGCACCAATGCCTTACTCGGCGCCATTCTGATGCTGTCTAGCCGCCTTGGCGAGCTCCCACTCCTTGGTAAATTCACGAGAGAGAATACCCAAGTCCCTGATGAGAGCGTGGCTGGCATTGATGACGGCCTGGCGAGGAGTAATCACCCCGTCGGTCTGGACACGCAGCAAAAAGTTGGGCGTCAGCGGGTGAGGGACCTGGCCAAGGAATGAGTTTCTCAATACGATTCAAGCACGAGTGTGGCTTCATACCTTGTACGCAGCAAAGGTGACGTGAGCCGTCTTCAGGAGACGACTACGGAGCATGTTTCCAAGAGTGTGGTCCTCTTTGTGGAAAGTGAAAATGGCCGCCGAAGAAAGACCTTGTAACTATCAGTAAAGTTCGATGGCTGCGAGCTAGACATATGGGAACTCACGAGTGTCGACTTCAACATCGATCTTGTTCTCGCCGGGAGCGAGCAGGATGGCCTCATACCTGTAGGATGCGTCAGAAATGCATTCCATCTAGAATGTCAAAGTCTCTGTGATTGCGCGATAAAACGGGTTACATTAGGTGCAGTATGGTAGGGGATTCAGTGTCTTTTCCATAACTGACACATCAGGGCGATCATCGACATGACGAAGTCCCTCAGAGCGACGGGGAGGAATGGAGCCATGACGGCCAGCACGCTCCCGTGCAATGGCACTGGTGGCCGTTTCAAAGGCGACATTCTGGTTGGAGGACATGGTGGGCAATTTGGAAGATGCTCAGATCAAGTGAAGTGATGGTTGAAAGCGAAGGAGGAAAGTGTCAAGCTCGAAGGAAGTCGAGGCTCGAGGAAGAGGTTCAGGAAGGCGAGGAAGGAAACAGGAAGGTGAGGAAAGAGCAAGGTGACCAAGGGAAAGTGGAAAGTGCATCCCACACTTCTCGAAAGTCCCCAAATCATAACGGAACCAACTGCCCATGCTGGATAGACCCGAGCATGACGAATTCAATGACTCTAGGACGGCAGATCCCGATATCAAGATGTAGCCAGAAGAGCATTATGGTCCCATCTCTCTGAGAGAAAACTGGGGAATCAAGAGGCTTTCGGGTAGACAAAATAAAAATTGCTAGGACTCACCTATCGGGTGCGTTCATGGTGACAACAATAATTAACCCAGGCTTGATTTGAAGGGTGTGGGATTGACAGTAAGATCCCTGAGGATTATTTTAATTTTAGCACCCTAGATATTGCACAAAGGCGGTAAGAAGCGGTAAATGCTCCAGAATGGCAAAGAAGCTATGCGCTGCGGCGGAAGAAGAGCTTCAAAAAGGTCGTCACTGCAGCGCGGTCCAGATGATTGAGGTGTCTCGGTTATGAGGCACAAGATGGCCGAAGAGGATCACCGTCTGTCTAAACAGAATAATAGATGCGGCAGTATGACTAGATAAGGGAGTGAATCTGCCCGGGATGGCCAAAGGTCGTTATTCAATGCAAGTCCTGAATGATGGCGGCCGGAGGAAGATCGTGATATCAGTCACATGATATCTCAGATTGTCATGTGTAGTCACATGGTCTAACTGATCTGGACTGCTTTGTCAGATTATGCCAGGAACAGCCCCACATCCATAGATTCTGATTTGTTTATATCTTCATGAATGTTGTTCATATGCGAATTGATACTTATGCCTTGCCACCTGAAAGACCAAAATGATATACACAGCAGAAAGCCAACTTTCGAAGTCGATTTCACAGGTGCCTATATTTTGGTTGTAATAAACCCACGGCCGATATGTTGTAGGTAGGCTACTAGATAGACCTACCTAGGTAAGTGGACATGGTAAGTTACGAGAAGGTCCACTGATAAGAGTGATCAGAACCAGAATAAATGTTGTGATCTAACTTTCCAATATGCTCTATTAAACGCGAGGAAGGGTACAGAGTAGTAAAGATGATCACGACCAACGGTCGGGGTTAAATTATTGCCGAGGACAACGTCTTCCGTTGAGAAAAATCCAAAAGATCTGAGGATGAACGCTGGAAAGGTCACAAGAAATCGACCACAGAAAAAACGCCATGTCTCCCTGCGCCAATGCCAAGGAACAGAAGAAAAAAAAAGAATGTGTATCAATACTTGGAGATGCCGCTCCCATGAGATATGACGTTCAAAGGGCCCGAACAGAATCGGCAGAGGCAAGAAAAATAACCAAGAAAAAGTGGCCGGGACCACCTCTATGGATAAATGCTCGTGGTATGGTGTTCATGCAATGGTGAGGGTAAGGAAAGAGACAAAAAATCAGGGACAATATTCTATAAACACGATTCATGCAGCCTTTTCGAGAAAATGCAGTCTCACGTCAGGCTGGTCAGTGCACAGCACCTAGTAAATCTGCAAAAGAAGAATTCTCTCGTTTCAATTTCCAATTGTTCTTCTTTTTGTCGCGTTTCTTCATCATCTCGGCCCACGCCTCATCATCATCTTCATCATCTGAGCGAGGTTGTGGATGCCGATTGGTGGGAATAGCCTGGCTGGCTTGAGAGCGAGGCCTGACAATTGCTGGGGCTAAAGATGATGATTTCGGCCTTTGCGCTTGTGCGTGGGCCGGGGATAAGTGAGTGGGTTGATTTTCATCACCCCATGGCTTGTTCAAAGGCGAAGAGACATAGTTGCCCGGCTCGCCTTGTATGACAGAAACGGGCCGGTATCGCGACGCTAGACCTGCGTTACTCCGCTCCGAGGGTGCAATTGATGGTGCGTAGCTGGTGTTAGGACGGAACGGGGCACCCGATAGATTCGGCATCGGTGAGCCGGTTCGGCGCATGGAGATGTTCGGATCGATCATGCTGAGAGTCCGACTATCATAATTGGAGAAATTGACAGCCGCTGAAGGCATTGAAGATGGCCTCATATTTGAGTCGCCTCCAGCAACAGAAGGTGGACCTGGCATAGGGACACCTGCCATCGGAGGAGCGTCCATGGAAGCTCCAGGCATGAGACCACCTCCCATCATCGGGGGCGTTGGCATACCCGTGTTCATCATAGGCGGAGGTGTCCCCGGCAGACCCTGCATCTGAAGCATGCTTTGCATCCACTGCATCTGCATCTGCATCATTTGACCCATTTGGTGTGAAAGATCAATCTGAGCCTGCTCGGTAGCAGAAGGACTTGGCTGCGGCTGCGGCTGATGCATCATCATTGAGTATGGCCGAGGCACCCCTCCCACTTGTTGGTGTATGGCCTGAATGTTGGGGCTTCCCCTTCTCATTGCTCGAGCGCGCTCCTCATGTGCTATCACATTAACCAGGCCTCCCGTCGGCATGGGGGTTGACGAGCCCCCGTACACTGAGCCTCCACCCATGGCTAAGGATTCTCGATTAGATGGGTTCACAAGGCTAGCGCCAAAGTAAGGGTCTCGCGGAAGGTTCCTAGCAAACACGGGCAAGCTATTTCGATTCTCGTTCTCAACACCGGTGACCGAGTTGGCCGATGATCCATACACCTGAGCAGACGAGCGAAGATTAGGATTAGAGCTGGCATTTCCCAAGCGGGTCGGCGGCCGATTCCGATTGGGGAACCCATGAGCGGCAAGGATGCCTAGGGGAACCTCTTCATCATCTTCCTCGGCGCTCTTGCCGCTTGAAGACTTGTCACCTGGATTAGATGATCGATTTGCAATATTTGGAGCGCCGCTGCTGGCCTCGTTCGCCACAGGGCGAAGGGTCGGTACGGTTGCCTGCTGACCAGTGACTTTCATCATCTGTTGGCGGTACACGGAGAGATGGGCTTCTTGTTTTCGCCGTTGTCTCTCCGTTTCGCGCTGCTTCTCCGTCTCATCCTCATCATCATATTCATCATTCGCTGAATCGTCCTCACTTTTCGAGGCGTCGCTCTTGGACCGTTGGAGTTCTTGCTGCTGGCGATAATGTTCGAACTGAGAGGGCGTCATCACCTTATTACCAGGAGAAGTCGTCTTGGGCACACTCTCAGCGAATTGAACAGCCAGTCGTGCATGATCGGCGATAGATGAATCCATGAAGTCAGGTGGAGCAGGAGACCGGCGGTTAGAGAATACTGAGTCGTCATGTTCTGATGAAAGATTCCCAGCGGGGCCTTTGCCCTTGTCAACAAGTGGTGTTTCAGTAGGCGAGGCACCGTCGGCCCATCGAGGTGGAGAAGAACTACTCCATAGAAGTGATTGCCGAACCAACCTAGCATCCTCGTCATCAATGGGATTGGAGTCTAGAGTGGTGGAATAAATTCCACTCCGACGCAGCCCCTGATCCGATTGTCTTCTGCGGTCTAGTGCGCGGTGGGTGGTAGTCGCAGCGCCCAAAGTCTGACTGGGCGCCGGCGATGGCCTGCGGAACCCAGTGACGGTACTAGGATTGGACGGCGGTGGTGATGCATCTGGATCATGAAGTAAACCCTCCTCCGAGTGACGACTATCCCATGAATACGGAGAAGGCTCAACGGGTGTTGATCGATCGGTGTTGATAGGCATAGGCCTTGCAGCTCTGTTGTCCTTTTGGATGCTCGGTAGTGCTTGTGTCGGCGGAGTGGAGGAGTTCTGGGGCATGGTCAACATGAACTGCGTGGGGGCTTCATAGATCGGAGTGCCACATACCTGATCAGCACGTCTAGGGGACGGATCGCGCGACGCATTGTGACCCCGTATATCTAGATGATCAAACATTTTCCCAAAATCATCGCCTCCAGTATCAATCCCCAAATTCGAATCCAAGAGCTTCGGCGCATTCGCCGTGGGGTGGGCTGTGGCATCAGTGTTCACGGGTTCGACACGCGGCCGTGACAACGTATCGGAGGTAGCATGGCGTGGTGGTGCTTGGGATGCAGCGGTCTTAAAGCGACCACCAAAAGAAAAAGTTCGACCAGCCGCGCGAAGTGCCCCCGAGAGCGGAGGTGGGACGGGTATGTCTTGGATTCGTGAGTGCGGAGATAAGGCATCATCGGGCGGCGGAATCTCGGTAGAGGATGGAAGAGTGGACGTGGAACTTAACCGAGTCGAAGTTGAACTTTCGTAAGTCGCACCGCTATGACGGTTGCGAGTCAGTCGTTTCCTGAGGGAATCCATGGTCCGGGGGCGGTCATACCGGCCTTTGGCCAAAGGCTGTTCGGTCCCCGCAAAAATATTGTCGGAATCCTCAAGCATTGAGGGCACTGCGTTTCCCTCACTCATTCGCTTGGCCAGGGGAGCACCGTCTGTCATTGAGCGCCGTGGTCCTGGACGCTCATAGACACGGAACGAGGACTGTTGGTTTCCATCGACATCCTCCAAGATGTTTCCAGACGACTTGCGCCGGCCAAAGCTTTTGGGCAGCTTGATGGGCATGATCGTGGTCGACTTGCCCAGCGTGGAGATTTAGAAGAAGAAGGGGGGAGCTGTCAGAGTGATGATCCACCTCCTTTGATTTCAACTGCAGTCATCAAGGTATGGTCGATCTTGGAGGAAAAAAGTCGTTTCGGGGAGTTTGACGTGTCAGCTGCAGGGACGGGACGATCAGTCCAACAAGAGAAAATTCGATTGGGGTCGCAAGGGGAATGGATTGCGCGGACAAAGAAGTCAGGGGAAAATCTGGCACAGACTGGGACGAGTCAGCCATAAAGAAGCTTCTGGCACGGAAATACCCAATGTAGCAAGATGATTAGCGGTGGATCATCAGGAGAATCCACTGTATACTCTATGGAGTGCAGATCAACCCATTTGTCACTCACCGTGGAATCGGGATCGTTTCTAATCGGCAGGAGAGGTGAAGCTGAGACAGGGGAAGGAAAAGAAAAGAATTGCTACGAGCGACGCGGACAGCCGACCGAGTGAGACCAGACCAGTCGGAGAGGCGATTCTCTCCACCCAAGATTTTGTAGAGTTGAGGGTTCAAGTGGAGATGGTGGATCGCAGCTCGGGTAAGACCCTTAGGTTGAACCAGAATACCTAGGGAAAGGAATGGAGAGAAGAATGAAGAATGGCAGCAGAACGACTCAAAGGACCAGTCCCTGCATTATTATTGAGGCGGGAAACCCCGATCTTGACAATGTTGGCGTTCGAGTCTTTCCAGCCAATCAGCAGATCGTGTTGCCCTGTGCAGTCCAGACCAGCGTCGAAAGCAAAAACCATGTGAGACTCTTTTCTATAGATAGTGGCACACTAACTAAAAATAAAGAATGATGACTCAGGAATGGGACAGCACTGTAGATCTGCCGTCCCGGATCGACCGAGAAAATCCCATCTAAATTCACCCGAATGCCAGAAGAACACAAAAAGTCGCAACCCAATGCAAAGGATCGTGCTTGTTGCTGTTTTTCTCCAACTGGTTACGCTACGCCGAATCGTCCCACACCGGATCACGTGCCGGACAGTCGGATGATCGTCTGTATCACTACGCAGTCTCGTCACACCCGGACTCGAGGAACATCGGGACCTATCAATGACAAGGGAATGGAACGGATCAATCGGGATATGCTGAAAGTCAAACAGTGAACTCAGGAGAGGAAACTAATACACAGGATTTGAAACCGCGGTCGGAATGCTGAATCCAAGCCAACACCTCCCCGTTCCCCGCCCACCTTCTATCACAGATGATACAGATGACACACCGATTGGTGAACGAAATTTTTGGCTCTCTCTGCCGAAAGACTTGGATCAATATATGGGCTCTTATTTGGCAAAGTGAAGATCGTAGTTGAGCCATTTGCGGGCGTTGACACCATCAACATCCAGACCGGGGGTACCGTAGGTCAAGGGGGCATAGAAGCAGAAGCCCCAGATGGTAATGGCCAGAATGGCCAGAGTGACGGTCCATCCTGCAATGACCGACTTACGACCCATGCGCTCTTTAGCCGTCACGAACCGGCGCAAACTGCGGTTGGACCGTGTCCCCTTGGCCTTGCCCGACGGATCATCCACGGGGGCTGCAGCGGTGCTGGGGTCAAGAGGTTGGAGGTTGAAGATGAATTCGACTAGTGCACCAGTCACCATAGTCGATGCTAAATGAGAGGGGAGGTAGTGGTGCAGGAAGCGCTGGCGACCCATCAACCAGAAGGGGAAGTAGTGGGCAGCCCAGCATAGGAACAGGAAGCCGGTGCTGTTGTACAGGCGCGAACGGGTGCCAGGACCCCAAACTAGACAGACGCATGATTAGTCAACAGTCACCCTGATAGCGAGACAAGAGAAATTCCACTTACTTTCCTCCAGAGCATCGACGCCACGGCGCAGCGAGAGCTGGTCAGCTCCAACAATTCCGGCAAAGACGGCCAGCAGACTGCTGGCAATCCACCAGCCCACAGGGTTACCCAAAAAGTAGATCTGTCCACGGGTCTCATTCTTGGTCCAGAAACTCACACCGCGCAGCAGGAATGGCCACTGGAAGGGTTCAGTAGCATAGGGGTGGCTACTGGTCAGCGCATTGTTGTGGTGGAACATGGCTCCTTGCAGCTCAAAGTACTTGCGCAGGAAGGACAGGGACTTGACCTGGCGCTCTTCTCGCACCAGACGGGGACTGTCAGGCGGTATGTTGTCGATGGTTTCCGCGAACCACAGATTGCTGGTGGCCAGGATGTTCTTGTTACCATTGATCTCGGCTTGCTTAAAGCCCCAATCCGGAAGGGGAGTGGTGTGCGTCCACATAGCCACCCGAGTTGGAACGTGAATCAGCTTGATTAAGCTGGCAAAGGTGCGAAGCTCCTGCGCAGGCTGACCATTCTCGATCTTGAGCTCAAAAAAGGTATCACTCTGTCGCTCGCCCTCAGCCTGCTCACGCGAGACGGTGGTGAATTCCTGGTTGGTGGGGAAGGAGGGAGACGCAACGTCGTGAGTCAAGAGGATGGTGTCCGTGCTCACATGGCGAAGTTGAATAATGTCTCCGTTGCGCACACTTTTTGACTCGACCTTATCCTCAAGAGGTTTCGTCGGCAGGATTTGCCACAGGTTGTTGGTATCATTGTGCGGATAGCCAGTCACCTGTTGACCCTGGCTCGAAATGCGGCCATCGTCATATCGCAGAGGGTATTTATCCCAGTGGCTGTGAAGAAGCACCTTGGTATCCTTGTGGCGAATGGTAAGTGTGTCAAAGTATTGCACACCAACCGACCGAGCCGTCATGGCGTTTTCGCTGAGGGTCTCCTGGAATTCAGGGGACATGAAATCATCACCAGGGCCAGACCGATTCAGAATAGCAAAGTGGACCTGGAACCAGAAGAGGTAGAAAAAGAAGGGGATGATGATGAGACCGACAACACGAGCGACGACGTGCTTGACCCAGGTAAACATATCAAGAGCTCCTTGGCGGCGATTAATGTCCAGCAGATTCCACAAATCAATCGCCACAGCAGCGCCGATGGTAACGAAAGTGAAAAAGCCAACGTATTTGGTCGAGATGACACAGCTCATGCTAAATCCAGTCAAGAGCAGCCACTTCCACCACTTACGTCCAAACGGGGCATGGCGCAGCTTGTAGAATCGGACATAGCACAGAATGCTGAGGGCCATGGTCAGCACCAAGGTGGCATCGAGGAGAATCAGTCGGTCTTCGCCCACATGGGCGTTATCAAACACCATGAGACCGGCAGCCAACACACAGGCCGGCAGCGAGTACCCCGACTCCCACATGGTCAAGAACACAACAGGAATTGTCAGAGCACCGAGGGTGGCAGGCAGGGCACGGAGCGCAAGGTAGGGCACGCGGTGATCGATGTACGAATCGCCAATGTTCTCGAACAAGAAGTGACCGTCGAACCCAATCAACCATCCCACAAAAGCAAAGAGCAGCTTTCCAAACGGCGGGTGAACATCGAAGAAGTATGTGCGTTGAAGATAATAAGAGGCAAACTAACAGACACGCCCGTGTTAGCGAAACCCCTTTTCTACGCAAGTGACGTTGAAAGACGTTTGAAGACATACCTTTCCAAAGTGGACCTCGTCAAAAACGACCTCGTTGGGGTAATCGATGCGCCAAAACCGAGTTGCAAAAGCCAGGATAGTCAGAACAATCATGGCCAGCCAGTAATCCCATTCCGACTGAGGCTTGCTAGCGGCCAGTCCTGCAGCCGTTGCCGGATGCAGTGAGCCATCGTCCGAAGGCAAAGCGGTGTAAGCATCCTTCTTTCCACCTCTCTTGCGCAGAGAGGGGGAAGGGGAAGTCATTGTGAGAAGAGAAACGAAGAGAACGACCGTGAGACTACCTATAGTAAATAGACTTCACAGGCGTAGTTTTAGCAACAATTCATTAAAGTCCGGGCCAATGAAGGGCATAAGCCTCCATCAGAGGTGTTTATACTTACCAGAATCACCAAAGAACATGACACCTCAAAATTTGGCGGTTGATAGACCGGAGAAGAAAAAGGGGAGATGGAGGGGGCCGACGTTGGAGGCTGCGTGTCCTCGGAGACAAGGCGGTAACCCTGGCGCCGCGTATAACCTTGTCGATCATCTTGGACCACCGCAACTAGATGAGATGCAACGAATGGAAATCAAAACACTTTGTCAAATTCGAAAGAGTTGAGATTGATTCCTCTGTTAAATTCACTATCTGTGAAAAGAACTCAAGGCAGATATCCCCCAAGCATTGCAACTAGGCTGATCAGGTTAAGGAAGCTACACTTTCTGTGCTGTGGATTAAGCTACCGAGGGATCCACCACTGCCTTGATCGTTATGAACAGGGTGGCCGTTCTAGATTGTTTGATCATAATCTCAAGAATTCAATTGCAGTGTGCTCAATGCATATATCTAGATGGTTGATTGGTTGCAAATTTACAGCATGTTCAGCGGTCCTCGTGGCTCATGGGTATCAGTCAAAAGTACAAAGCAAGCTCAGTCATCCTCGTCGGTCAAATTCAAGAGTTCCACTTCCGTTTGCACCAGCGATTTGAAGTCTGCTCGGGACATACCCGTGGTCTTCGCCAGGCGGAACAAGCTCTTAATGCTGGAGCCAATGTGCTGTTTCACTCCCACTTCGAAGGTGGACTGAGTCTCCGCCTCAGTCTCCAATTTGGCCACAGCATCCGAACGATTGGACGAGGTAGACTCGGGACGCGGGTGGCTTAGTTGTTTGGCAGCTTCCTCGCTTGGTGCATCGCCGTGGGCATACCCATTGGTGCGAGGCATGTCTGTCTCGTCAGAGCCATTCACTTGCCGTCGCAGCAAGTTGGCAAGAATATCGCCGTTCAAGGAAGACGGACCAACTTCCGGTTGCTCTTCTTCGGGATCGTGGTTATCCATGGCCGGCTGGACATCGGCGTATTGGGAAAAGTAATTAGATTCAGATTGACCAATCGGTCGAAGGCTCGAGCCACCCGCAGGCGCGGGAGTCTTGACCCCCGGTGTGCGGCTTGGAGTGGCATCGTATCGAGCCCAGTAATCATCGTCATCGTCCTCCTCGGCCTGGGCGTTGTTCTGAGCATCATCCCCTGTTGCCCGTTTCTCGCCCTCATCTCCACCCAGCACATCGTCGAAGAGCTTGTCTTTGGCCTGTTCATTTGCCTCGCCTATCGAAACCGCCCAGTTATTCTCATCCTCGGCGGGGCCCTCGCGGGGCAATAATTCTGCAAGTCGCCAGCCACGACCACCACCCTGGTCGTCTGTAGGGCACCATACGTAGAGCACTGCCAGATTGTATTCGGGGACTATAACTCTTGCGCGTAGAGTCTCCTCATCAATGCGCTTGTATGTCACCGGGATCTCATCCGGGAGTTCAATTTCGCCCGACACAGGATGTGGTTCAAAGGTGGCTCCATCGATAAGTCTCTGCAGACGCTCCGCTTTCTCTGGGTTCCAACAAAGCAATGACAGCCAAGAGTCATTGGGCGATGTCGAGACTGAGGTCAGGATCTGTACACGCTGGCGTAGGATCGGCGAGAGGAGGGGTAGGATAGCTGGTGGCGGGCGAGACGAAACAAAGGCCAAGGGCAGGCATGCGAGCAGTGGCGGGAGCAGCGAGCGAGGGTCTGGCGGGTTAATGAGCTCAACCATGATTGGTATATTTGTTGAAGACAGTCTCTGTGAGTCTCCCTGAGAGGAACGGGGGATGTTATTAATATTCAGTGGAGCGGGGGCAAAGGCGATGCATCCAAGCTCTCTTAGTGCTCCATTCGCCCGAAAACGTGGGGCAGCACGAGCGGGCCGAAAGTTTAGTTCTTTCGGGGCGCTTGATCGGGGTTTCGGCTGCGGGTTTGAGCTGGGCGCCTATCATATTGCGTGGATTGCATGCGTTGGGAAGGAGACTGGGTTGCCAAGTTGCTTGTCGAATGCTAGTCTCAACTTATTGGGGCCGGATTCCTGATTGGGTAAAAGGTTTGTTTCTTGCCTTGCGTGATGCCTCAGGTAGACACATACTATGACAAGTTCAATGTCAAGTCATAAAGGTTCATCACATCGTCAGAATGCGATCAGACCGGAGATGTCAAGAATGCCAGATTTCACGGGATCTCGCATTTCACGCTATGTTTCGGCCGATTTCCAACCTTTTCTTCCGGGAGCAACCATTATTGCTTGACAGACTGAGTTTGCTCTTGTGAGACTTGCCCCGGTGACTTACATCTCTGAACCACTTCACGTGGCCTGAAGAACTTCATCAGAAAGATTTGACTTACTGTCCCTGTCGTCTAGTTATTGACCCAATCATGGCGGCCAAGGTCGGGCCCACAGCCACTACTGCCCTTGCTCATCCACCCGTCTGTCAAATTCGAACTTGCGATGGAGATGAGGATTGCCATGCAGACTGGGCAGTTCTGGAGCAAAGGGTTCGGTGGAAAGTGGATGTGCGCCTCTGCAGTATTGCTGGTCTGTTGTGCAGCCTCAATCTGCTGGACTCGGGGATCTTATCGTCCGCAGCCGTCACCAGCATGCTGGGTGATCTACAGTTAGATCAAGGTTCTCGATACTCGGTGTCTATCTTCATCTTCACGATTGCTAGCGTGGTCTTCCAACTGCCGTGCACGCTGGCTGTCCGATTCGTCGGTCCAAGGGTCTGGTTCGCGGTCATTACATTTACCTTCGGTTTGCTCACCTTATGCACGGCATGGATCCATAATTGGCGCCAGATGATCGCACTGCGAGTGCTGTTAGGTATGGCCATGTCCGGTATCTACCCCGGTCTGACCTATCTCATCAGTACCTGGTACCTTCGCCGTGAACAGCAGCTCCGATTCGCCTTCCTGCAGTCCGGTGAGGTTTTTGTCCTGGCAACTGGGAATCTAGTCAATTTCGGCCTCAATCATCTAGATGGCAAGGCTGGCCTCGCCGGTTGGCGCTGGATGTATCTGATCCAGGGCTTGATCTCGTGCATCCTGGGCATTGTCACGTATTGGTGGATGGTAGACTTTCCCGAGAATGCAGAGCACAGTTTCTATTTCCTGTCGAAGCGTGAAGCTCGTGTGGCAGCGCTAAGAATCCAAGATGATCGTGCAGACCTGGTCCCCGAGCCATTTTCATGGGGCACACTTCTTTCCAATTTCAAGGATGTGAAGATCTACGGGTTTGCTTGCATGTTCTTCCTTTTGAATTTAGTTTCAACTTCACTGTCGTACTTTCTTCCAATCATTCTTCAGTCTGGGATGGGATTCGACTCTAATGAATCAATTCTTCTATCGACTCCGGTAAGTCCAATGCATTGGATGTGATAACGTCACGATATTGTGCCACTTTTGCTGATGTTGACTATCAGCCCTACTACTATGCAATCATTCCAGTTCTGATTACATCCTTTGTGGGCGACTACTTCCAAATGCGCGGACCACTGATCACGTTCAATGCCCTCACTCTGATTGCAGGCTTCTTGATGTTTGGCCTGCCCGCATCGAAACAAGTGACAGTGCGCTACATTGGGACATTTCTAGCCACCGGGGCCTATGTCTCCAACTGGGCTGCTCTCAACGCTTTCCAGGCTAATAACGTTCTCGGGCAATGGAAACGGGTTGTCACGGCAGCTGCTATTACTGCATGCAATGGCCTCGGTGGTGTAGCGGGCAGCTACATTGTGCGCCGAAAAGAAGCACCGCAGTATTTGACAGCAGTCTGGGTTTCTATCGGGTGAGTGTTTCTCCTGGGTTTAGGGCATACCGTGAATTGACCTGGCTCTCAGCTCTCATATCCTCTTAATTGCTATTGTGGCTGCGTTCACGCTTTACTTCTATGTTGTCAATCGACAACAAGCTCGAGGGGTCAGAATTATTGAGGGCGTGGTATGTCATTCCACACTTCCTCCCACTTGTCGGCTAACGAAATCATAGCCCGGATTCAGGTATACTTTTTAATGAGCTTACACACCTGCGAAAAGCCAATGCTTTCCAGCTATGAGGATTTGGGTTTATGAGAAAGATCGCATGGCACTATCCATTATGTCTCTATACTAATCATATTTAGCCCATTCTTTTATGATATCATCTATGCACGGTATTAAAAATTGCATGCATATTCACCCCTGGGAATATTCAATTTAAAATCTTGGGCTCTCAACTATGGATGCCTGTGGGTATTGATGCGAACCAGTTTCCTCGTCAAAAATCCACACTTTTTGATCCACGAGTTCTGCCAGCGAAGATGGTGGACTGCTCCAGCGCCAATCGCTGCTCCTCGGCGATTGACTTGCGGTGCAGGGTTCAACCTCCTCAGGAGCTTTAGGTTGGGTATAGATAGTTTTCAAGTACCAATGCCGATGCTGGCGGGCCCGTGGCATGCGGCATGATAACGCGGCCAGGATCGAGCGAGGTACAAGACGAGTAATAAGAGGCCAGATACTGACGAGACAGGTCGCGATGATAATGGTTGCACTTTCAACGACGGCTGCAATGCCAAGCTTGACCGAGAACCCTGCTTATATTAGCTTTGCTTTTTTATCTCGACGAATGGTCACATGCAAGTCACATCATGGAGCTCTGTGCTTTTGTGCACGAAATAGATCGTCATCCTCAATATACTTGCCACGGTGCCCCTAGTATAGAGCATTAGTTTTGTCCGACACTGCACCATGCTGGAAATACTCACAGGCCACCGAGCAAAAACACTCCCGTCAATGCCAGCTTCTGACCCCGTGGAGCGTGTAGTCGCCACACCATCGGTATTGGTAAGACCAATATTAACAGGCCGGTGAGAACGTTAACCGGCGAGATAGCGCGATAAAAGACCATTTGATTAATGCAGGTCCCGGTGACATGGTGTTTATACCAGCCGTAAGAGATGGGCGAGCACTGGAAGATCGTTTCGAATAGCACTGTCACGCCCACGGCCAAGACGAGTGCCCCGGTGATGTAGGAACAGATCTGGAACTTACGCACGGGGAAGATTCGCGCGTAGAATAATAATAAGGAGATCTTGGCTGGGGTCACAGTCAAGGGAAAGTCTAATATCTCGAGAACGTAAAGACCCTGTGGATACATGGTCAGTATAGATAATAAAGTGAAGGCTTTATGGAATGAACCTTTCTGATAAGTGCTACTCTTGCTGAAGGGCGAGAGAATTCGTCGATATGATGTCCCAATCCGGCTATCTTGACCACTGCAATAGTTCAGTAATTGTTAACAATATGTCCTGACTCTTGTACTCACAAACAACAAAAATCACACTTTTGGCGATGCTTCCTCCCTGGATCACATCTATCAGTGCCACGAGTCTCGCCAATTGAGACCCAGCATACATACCACTGCAATTAGTAGGATATAGTCGTCCACGCCACATTTCACTCGCTGTAGATAGCGAGTGTAGAAACGGGCAACGATCAACACAATCTGTACAACTGATAAAGCCACGCTCACACCCATCAACGCATTCCCACCAGTAGTTGGCGTGATTTGAAGATCCCAGTCCTGAGCACCCATGATGAATCGAGCAAATGGGTGACCATTGAAGGACAGTGACACTTCGACATGAAAGAGCGCGTACAGATTCCATCAGTGAAGAAAGCGGCCGGCATCGATTATTTCAACCTTCTCCAAATATCCCCAACCGTCGCAAACCTTATCAAGCAGTCAAGACCTGCAATCTCAAGGTCAAATCCAAATAGAATTTGAAAGCCTCGAGAAACCCAAGGCATCGGGACCTGACGATCCTGAACATGCAGAAGATCGCCCATTCACCGGACGCTCATTGGACGCGAGCGTTAAGGTTAAGCCAAACCCCGGATCGACACGGCAATGACAACATGCACTTTCCAGCGGACTTGAAATTCCGCCCGATCCAGCAGTTGGACCCTGTTCGATCATTGCCAGAAACGGTCTGTCATTGCAATCTAGAATATCTCGGGTTCCGAGCGGATTTTCGTCCGAAGATGATCCTTGATCCCCGCAGCCACATGTTGGTTCGACCCATGGCATTGTCTCGAAAACTTTGTTTTGCGTCTTGGCAATCGCCGGATTGACCTGTTCCTTGAGACGGGAATGGGGATGGAAAATTCTGAAGCAGAGAAAACTCAAGTGCTGTTCAAACCCGTGGAATCATAGAATTCATTGATGATTGGCGTGGAATTCAGGGTCTTCCACCGCTATTAGGATTCATTAATGTCTTCAGCTGCTTTTGATGGTCGCCATTTAGGATGAAGGTTGAGGATATTGATGCAATATTGTAGAATTGCAATTTGTTGACTTGCAAAACCAAAACAGAACATACTCAATTATCAAGGTTCTTACTGCCGGTGACTGCTGAACCTGATGATTACTATGTCTAGAACTTTTGACTCGGATCTTTCTCACAGCTCGTATGGAGGAGAGGGATAATTGACTTTTCTTACATTGACATCATGAATCTGTCAGTTTGTTGGATCGTCCGGAAGATCAAAAGGCCAGATGCTTCTCAGATGCTTCTCAGTTCGTATTGGCTCCTCACCATCCAGATCTTCACAGTTCAGTACTGCCTCCAACGCTCCTTCGAATAAAGTTGTGTTGGCTCTTTTTGCGGCTTCGAAGTTTTCTGGTGGAACCCAACCATCGGTTTGACAGTCCATGAAGCTGCAAAGATCTTGCTTGAGATCTTGCTTCGCAACAAAAACCTTAAATTGTCGACGCTGGATCTCCAGTTCCGCTGGCGTTGGCAATACAAAGGGGCATGAGTCGTGGAATCCGAGTGCTTTCCACTGCCGAGCAGTCTCAATAAGTTCCTGTCGGAAAGCAACAGCTCCATCTCTCCATGTCCTATAGCAGTACTGAAACGGTCGAAATAGTCCTTCATCCATGTATCTTGGAAAGGCAAGAGTCGGGATGAGATACTGATTGCACAATTCAAATGCTTGTCTGCACAAGTCGCTTCTTTTCTCCTGGGTGGCGGATCTGGCAAAGTCTGGAATCTCATTGCGGTACCAGAAAGCCGGCTCTATGCTGGATGACTGCCAATCAATGATATCGGTTATGACTGTGGGATCTGTCTCTGAAACGAAGATGTTCCTTGTGTGGAGATCTGAATGGAATAAAGTCGGCCTAGCTGCTTCTTGAACTTGGATGCCTTGAGACATGGCACTTAGCACTGCACGTCCTTGTTGAAGAAGGTCCAAGTGTGTCTGGATAGATCCATGGTAATTAGGTCTTTCACGTTGAGGATCAGTTGGTGGGATTCTCGAAAGGCCTGCATCAATAAGACCGTCGGCATAGGTCTGTAAGTTTGACCCTTTAATTCAAGTTCTTAGTTTTAATTCTTCAACCACCAAAGCTAGATCATACTCACATGGGCCTTGGTTGGGAGGCGCATGAGTAGGAAACCTGGCTCTGGTACCATCCCAATACCGAGTGCCACAATGAGGCCCAATACAGAACTGGGCATTTAGCGGAAGCGTAGAGAATGGCCCTAACGAAGTAGTAGACAGATATAGGTTTCCATAAGCCGGGAATTCGATGTCGACTATCTCCTTGAGCTTCTCATAAATGGCATTGATGCACTTGATCTTCTGATCTGTCGCCATTGATGGCCACCTCTGCCATAGTGGCAGACCATCTGCATGCTTCATAAATATGCACTCACTTCCTATCTCGTTGGTGGCATCATTACTCCAGTCAAGGATTTGTGGGGTCGGAATGCTAGTATGAGTTCGAACTGCTCATACCCAATATCAGCATACTTAGCTTTCCCGTCAACCTCATGAGGAGGAAATGAACTCACTGTACTCTATAGTTGCCACTTCTGAAGCTGTAGACAACCGTGCCGGACCAGCGAACGAAAAAGGCAGACGCGCCACGACACGGAAACCATCATCCAAGGTGAAAATAAATACTCGATTGTTACCCCCTTCTAGCTTCTCGCATTTTTGAATTGAGCTTGCTCCGGTTGACAGGCTGATAGCCTTGTGACATAGCTTATCAAAGTTGAAAGCAATGTGTCGCTCCTGGCGCTCGCCTTTGTCGTCTCGAAGCCATCGACCACTTGTGTATGAATTCGGGTCAATACCTGGCTTGTGTGTTTAGCGGAGACCTTCTCACTCGTCAGGGGTAATTACCGAAGGTGTTTGCTTGATCTGCCGCGCGCGCTGAGAAGAATTGTACGCGACTTGGCTCTAGCGCAATAGCTTCAATGAATGATGACCGGCCCTTATGGGACCATCGAGAAGTAGTTTTTGATGGCAAGGGCCTTTTGAAGCTGCGGAAGAAGATTCGGCTTGGCATTTGGGAAATATGTTGAAGAGAGTTGAGTGGAGGAATAGTGCATCACGTACATTGCGAAGGGGTGAATTTCAGCCCCGCCTGAATGGCAACCCCAGTATCGTATTACCATCGGATGAGATTTTGGTTCAATACATACTCAACATGGAAGTGTTTCGTTCAAGGATTGTCTACATTGAGATGCATTTTGGCAAATGACCAGTACATACAGTAGACACTAGATACAAATATCCCTCAAATATGTCATGGAAGAGAAAGGGGTATAAGGCACAAGCAAGACGGTCCAGACGCAAAGAGAGATTAACACGGAGAGCCATGAATCCAAGCTCAAGCCACTCGATCTTTTTGATCCAGTTTGGTCAATAACCGCTTCATACCCGCCCATTCATCACCAGGCACTTCCTCCGCTGGACCGCCGAGACCCTTTCCAACTTCGAAAACAGTGACAACGCCATTGAGTCCACCAGTCGCGAGACGGCGACCTTCGCGTTCTTCCCACGCAACCTTGTTGAGACTGCGGTACGAGACATCGCCGGGGCTGCGAGAGGGTGTAGTGCGTACGACCGGCACTTCAGTGTCGGCACAAAGATCCCAAACCTCAAGATTGCCAGCACCGTCCACAAGGGAGAAAACGCCGGGGCGATGCGGGGACCAGCGTGCATCGTACACGACATCGTCACGGGTGATATCAAGTGTGGGGGACACTACCTGTGCAGCGGAAAGACCAGTATTGATCGTGGCGCTCGATACCGGAGGCCGCACACGCCAGAGTTTGACGCTCCAATCCAGACTGGAACTGAGCATGAGTTCTCCTAGGTCAACCGGACCGCGTGCAGGATGGAATGCAGTAGACATAACCGGCGCTGTGTGGCCACGGTATGCTACTCGTTGATCGGTACCAGCTTTAGACCCGGCTCGGTCGTACCGGTGGCAAGGATAGATCCCTCCCTCTTCAGTACCAACGACGAAGAAAGTAGGGTCAGACTGTGGGAATGTAATTGTGGTGGGTGCAAGATCCTCTGTCTTGGAAGGGGGAGGGGTGGTCAACTCGAGATATTCTTGAGGCTGTGACAGCATGTCTACCGTCCAGCCGCAGACGACACCATCCGTGGAGACAGTCATAATATTATGTGCATTTTGAGTACCGATGATGGCGATACTGTAAACAGGGTGTGCATGCCCTGCTCCGCTCAAGGGTGTCTTTTGCACGGGGTGACGGCTCCGTGATCGGGTATCCCAGAGTAGCACTTGTCCCGAGTATGAGCCACCGACAATGAGATTCGGGTGGAATGGAGAGAACTTTGCTGTGAGAATGTTGGCTGTAGACTCGAAGGTGTACTCCGGTCGAGAGTGCAGGTGCTGATTCCAGACCTGAACAATACCATCAGGCTCGTTCGCCGACGAAGTCTTAGTATAAGATGCCAAAACCAGCTCGGGAAACTGAAATTAGATTAGCATTAGAACGCCATTTTCTGGCGAGGCGGCCAACGATCCACATACCTTTGGCGAGAAGCTAATGTCGGTGACCTGACGCTTCTTGCTTTCTCGTTCGTCGTAGAACTGGCAGACTTCCCGAATGCCTCTTCTTTTCTTTCCTGTCTCTTCGTCCTCTTCCAATTCTCCATCCATACCACCAAGCTCATAATCTGCAAGGACATCATAATCCTCGTCCAGGGTACGCTCAATGACTTTCGTTGACCGCTCCACGAAATCAAAGAATTCATCTGATGAAGTGACGGCTTTCAGCTCATCATCGTCGAGTGTGCGCAAGGGGTATCGTAGTTGTTCCGTTTGTGCATCCGCGGCATCTTTCTGGTCTAGTTCAGTGAGTTTCAGTTCTTCCTCGACCTCGCGACGAATCCTCTGTCGAATCTCCTCCTCCTCTTCCTTGGAAAGGCCAGTCCCGTCTTCAGGACCAGAGCCGTCGGATCCGTCAGGAGACCCAGTCTGCCGGTCTGTTCCGTCTGTTTGCACGGCTTTGCTGTATGTTACAACCTCCGGTTTGGGCTCAGGGGGCGGCGGGGCTTGGGATGTGGACGAGGCGTAGGTCTCCGCTCCGACAGTTTGAACAGCAATTGACTGCGATTGCGGTCGCGACGAAGGTGTGTAAGACTCAGCATTCTCCCCGCTCAGTTGGCTGGCGCTTAAAACGGAATTTGGACGGCTTCCTTTCCCAGACTGGCCCTCGGCACCA
Source organism: Penicillium sp. PG113-03A (assembly GCA_037042135.1). Classification (NCBI taxonomy): domain Eukaryota; kingdom Fungi; phylum Ascomycota; class Eurotiomycetes; order Eurotiales; family Aspergillaceae; genus Penicillium; species Penicillium sp. PG113-03A. Next base: position 241,699 of record JAXQJW010000146.1, read on the forward strand.
TGGCTGAGGGATGCGGATCCTGGGCGATCTACCAAGCGAGAGATGAGATCATCGAGTTCAGCCCTGCTATCAGAGCGGCTAGGCACTGGCGAAACAATCTACCGTAAATGAATCAGATCCAATACAAAAGGTGGTAGCTCCATGCGGGCGTTGGTACCTCAGAGGCGTCGCCCACGCTGTTGCGGGTGTTGGTGAATTCCTTTTGGCGAAGCTCGCGTTGTTTTTTCAGCTCCGCAAGCTTGGCCTTTTTCGCAAGAATTTCATTCTTGCGCTGCTGCCCGGACGACATTTTGAAGCATCGATCCAAGTAGTGTAGCTGTAGTACATAGCGGGTTGCGGCTTTATTTACGGGATGACATAAGCGTCAGGTTCGAACGGAACGGCACCGGAAAAACTCGCGCAGAACTGGGACTGAACCTCGCTTTACCCAACCCGAGGATTCCCTGCCATTGACGCTCGACTCCTGTTGAACGGTCCTTCGGAATTTCGCCTTTTTAATTATCTGCCACTCCCTCGTCCTCCGAAGATCTTTCAGAATGGCTAGCACTCAGGGTGTCAACGTGAGTACCCGTCAAGGGACAATCGGCCCCCCAACTTGAGATCGGAGGTTGATCACGTCTGGCGTCCACAGGTTCTCCGTTATTCCGCTCTCGTGGCCGGTCTTGTCTACGGTGTTTACCACCAATCCTCCATCACCTCGCAGACCAAGCGCACAGAGATTGAGCATGAGTACGCTCGCAAGGAGCGCCTGATCGAACAGGCGAAGGCCGAGTGGAAGAAGAAGACCGCACCCCAGGAGACCAAGACACAAGCCAGCGGATGTAAGTGACCAAATTAAATAGCAGAAGAGTGCCTTGGAATTGGCATTCGAGGGAGCCGAATGCGTCTCAGAAGCGCTGAGCTAACGCGACTCGTCTAGTGATCACCGACCTCGAGAACCCCAAGTTCGACCTCGAAGCTCTCCTGTTGGCTAAGGAGAAGGAGTTGTCGTAAGACAACGAAGGCTATAAGAGGAGGAATGATACGCATCTCTTTGCGGAACTCGCACCTCTACCCAGGGTATTAGACGTGATTGCTCGGGTCCATTTACTTGTACGATTGGCTGGGGGCTAATTTGCCCTCACGTTGCGACATTGCCAGCGAAAGATGGAATGATTTCTTTTGTGATTCGTTTTCCTTACTCATCGTTTTAGACGTTATCATTTGGGTCCTGTACATACCCTGGGCTGTCGTGCGACTGTACACTACAGTTGGACCACAAGAAAGAGCAAAAGATCGTTATGCATTCCGGCGTTACTGCTAGTCTCATCCAGACCACAATTGGTCCTGGCATACTGTTTATCTGTCTGGGTCCAGAAATGACCAGGCATTCTAGACGCGACAACTGCTCGGTAGACTTGATGTTCTAGAAAATAGTTCACAGTCCGAATTCCCCGCAGCATTAACTCGCACGACTTCCAAGCATAGCCATTGCGTCGCGGATGCCATTTGACGATGTTGTATGACCGGGCAGTACCGTGATCGGGGAGGGATAGAGAAGTTGTGTCTCCGGGTTCCAGGTCCACCCGCAATCTGTAAACTTTTGAAGGATGTTCTGGTCGGCGTTCTCTGCTGCATTTGTATCGAGACCTAAGAACGCCGCTGCAACGGAAGGCCGTATTGCCTCGAAGGAGGTGCTGACTGCGATCAACGTTGAGTCTTGGAAGAAGCCTAAGAGATACATCAGCCACCAGTCATGCCTCCCGTCATATAAAGACATACTCTCGTATCGATGCACTAGAGGTTGCAGAGTCTCAGGCCACGGCAATGTCCGGAGACTATGGTAGACTTGGGCATGTTGGACTTGCCAAATTGCTCGCAGGAGAATTATGCAATTTTGTATCGAAGGGTCATGATTGCGCAGAGCCGTGGGAACTCTGTAAGTCAATGCGCGAGCTTCAGGTCTGTTGTAGAAGAGCGTTAGTGAGCTTCTATGGCTCGTGGATATCCAAGCGACTAACATTTGTCTGGTGAGGATATGAGCGAAGAAAAAGCTGGAGTAGTATAAGCTCAGAAGCTGGTTGTCTCCAGTCGCTGTCTCAGATCCATCACTGCTAGCTGAGATCAGACATGCTTGGGATTCGTATTGGGCGAGGATCTCAAAGAGCTGTGAAGGAGAGACCTGTGACGCCGCCAGGTTCGCTAATTGCTCAATAGAAAGGGGAGAGAACTCCATGATGAGATCGATGTAAAAGAAGGACCAGCAGATAGTGTCAGAGATTCAAAGTCTTGTCACGAAAGATGTGTTAGGAACATTGGAACTGGCAAGACGATGTTTGATGCGGGGAGCAATCGGAGGTCGCGCCTTTCCCCGATGCCAAGATCCTCAGAAGTGACCACCTTGTCGCAGCTCTTCCTCTCCCATCCTCCCGCAGGCCACCATCCATTGGCAGCTCCCCTCAATTCGGTGCTGGTTTTCATGTTTCAATTTTAATTTATCCTTGGACTTTGCTCCGACTTTCTGGCCATTATGGCCGAGACTTCTCTTGATGTGCTGCTGAAAGGCAGCTCCGGCCGGAACACACGCGGTCTATTGCGGATCTCCATCCTACTCACGATCGCCGCCGCCGCCGTGGCCAGTCGACTATTCAGTGTGATTCGTATGTACTGATTCAATTTCTTTCCTTGGTTCTATTGCTAACTCAATTGTAGGATTCGAAAGTATTATTCACGAGTGTACGATCCATCCTCCCCCTTGGCAATTCCCACTATATAATGTGGCCATGGCCAGCTGTCAAGTATCTGGTATTGATCTTGTCAAACTACAGTCGATCCCTGGTTCAACTTCCGGGCAACGAAGTACTTGATTCAGCATGGGTTCTACAGTTTTTGGGATTGGTTTGACGACCGTATGTCTCCCCTCTAGGCTTGCACGTCACTCAAGTCCCGGCTGGCGTATCACAGAGCCGTGTTAATATTATTCAGGAACATGGCACCCTTTGGGTCGAGTCACTGGCGGCACATTGTATCCTGGTCTCATGGTGACTAGCGGCGTCATCTACCATATCCTACGCTTCCTGACAATTCCCGTCGACATTCGAAATGTTTGCGTTCTTCTTGCCCCTGCTTTCTCGGGACTCACGGCCTTCGCAATGTACCTTTTGACTTGCGAGATGTCATCTTCGCCTTCAGCCGGTCTCTTGGCTGCTGCGTTCATGGGTATCACCCCGGGTTATATTTCTCGATCAGTGGCTGGAAGCTACGATAACGAGGCCATTGCTATTTTCCTGCTGGTGTTCACTTTCTTCCTGTGGATCAAGGCTGTCAAAAATGGATCGATCATGTGGGGAGCATTGACTGCGTTGTTCTATGGATACATGGTCTCTGCTTGGGGTGGTTATGTATTCATTACTAACCTGATCCCCCTCCATGTCTTCGTTTTGCTGTGCATGGGTCGCTACAGCAGCCGTGTGTACATCAGTTACACCACTTGGTATGCTCTTGGAACTTTGGGCAGCATGCAGATTCCATTCGTCGGGTTCCTACCCATTCGCAACAGCGACCACATGTCTGCACTGGGTGAGTGGTCACCGAGTGATGTCTTGCCCAAATGCTAATATTTACTGCAGGTGTCTTCGGGCTGATCCAGCTTGTTGCTTTTGCCGAGTTCATTCGAGGCTTCCTGCCTGGCAAGCAATTCCAAAAGTTGCTTACTGCCATGGTTCTGCTCACTTTCGGTCTGGGATTTACCGGTCTTATCGTGCTCTCGGTGACTGGCGTCATTGCGCCTTGGAGTGGTCGCTTCTACTCCCTGTGGGATACCGGCTATGCCAAGATCCATATCCCAATCATTGCATCCGTCTCTGAGCACCAGCCTACCGCCTGGCCCGCCTTCTTCTTCGATCTGAACTTCCTGATCTGGCTTTTCCCAGCTGGCGTGTTTATGTGCTTCCAGAAACTCAAGGATGAGCATGTGTTTGTCATCATCTACTCCGTGCTCGCCAGCTACTTTGCTGGTGTCATGGTTCGTCTCATGCTCACGCTCACTCCGATTGTCTGCGTTGCTGCTGCCCTGGCACTGTCGGCGATTCTCGACAATTTCTTGGTCCTGGGCAAGCCGACTCCCGAGTCACAAGCTAAGGCCAACGCTGAAGATTCCAAGTTCCGCTCAACCAAGAACCCTATTGTCGGGATTTACTCGTACTTCTCCAAGGCAATTGTGGCGAGCTCTGTGACTCTTTACCTCCTGCTTTTCGTTGCTCACTGTACTTGGGTGACCTCGAACGCTTACTCCTCTCCTTCTGTCGTCTTGGCTAGTCGATTGCCAGACGGAAGCCAGTTCATCATCGATGACTATCGTGAGGCTTATTACTGGCTCCGTCAGAACACCCCTGATAACGCCAAGATCATGTCTTGGTGGGACTATGGCTACCAAATTGGTGGCATGGCTGACCGGCCTACTTTGGTTGACAACAATACCTGGAACAACACTCACATTGCCACTGTCGGCAAGGCCATGAGTTCCCGCGAGGAAGTCAGCTACCCGATCCTGCGGCAACATGACGTTGACTATGTTCTGGTTGTCTTCGGTGGCCTGCTCGGCTACTCGGGCGATGATCTCAACAAGTTCCTGTGGATGGTCCGCATCGCCGAAGGTATCTGGCCTGAGGAGGTGAGCGAGCGTTCATTCTTTACTGCTCGGGGCGAATACCGCGTCGATGACCAGGCTACCCCGGCCATGAAGAACAGCTTGATGTACAAGATGTCATACCACAACTACCAATCTCTCTTCCCGCCTGGACAAGCTGTCGATCGGGTTCGTGGCACGAAACTACCAGCCGACGGCCCGCAACTCAGCACGATGGAAGAGGCCTTCACCAGTGAAAACTGGATTATTCGCATTTTCAAGGTCAAGGACCTGGACAACTTTGGCCGCGATCATAACCACGCTGTTGCCTTTGACAAGGGCCTCAAGCGCAAGCGTGCCACCAAAAAGAAGGGACCTCGCGTTCTGAGAACCGAGTAAGCGCCTTTTCATTAGACTTGTCTTGTTTTCCTTTTCCGCGAAAGTGATTTCTTCACATTGCAGTGCTGTCTTGTACGTTTCCGATTGGGGGATATATTTTAGCTGAGTAGCTCAAAATATAAACAATGACTGTCACTGGATATATTTTGATTGCCATTGTCAAGCTCCGGAGAGTCTTGAGAGATGAAAGAGGTGAGATTCGCTATCACCAAATCCTATGCACAACAAATTCCCAATCGATCTCTCTGTGCAGTGGGATGTAAATGCCAGTAAAGTAAACACGCTAGAAGCAGAGATAAAATCCCACATCGTCTGCCGTTGAGACTCCATAACCCCGATGTGCTCCGTTTCTGATTTCCACTGGATGAAGACCCTCCGATCTCATAATCCGTCCCACCTAAACAGGTTTATAATACATGTAAATCCAAGCCATAGTCCACAATCAGCAAAGTATTTGTGTCAGTGGGACATAGTGTGGCCAGATGTACGATTTATTTCTGCGGTTGGTTCTGCGCGGGAGCATCGGGGACTTTCACGTCGGAGAATTCTTCTTGGCCGACAGCACGGATGGTGTAGGCATCTATAGACACGGAGAAGGCAAAGGTTAGCACAAGTGTTTCTGACTCCGAGGCTTGTATGGAAGTGGGGTGAATGTTTCATGGTGGTAACATCCGTTCGCGATGGTTGACTCGGTAGTCCGAGATTTCGCATCGGAGTCGTTGCGAAAGACGGACGGATTATGCGGAAAGCAAAGGATGGGTGGAATCACATACAGACACCGATCGAGAAGACAAAGAGACCGAACCCGGTGAGGGCATTCTTGACCAAGTACGGCCGGCGGGCACGCAAAAGAGCGGCGCCGGCACGGTAGTCCTTGCCGTAGTAGGTGGAGTTGAAGCTGAAAAGAACGGATTAGCCATGATGTGAGCGACGATTGGAACAGTTGGACACGTACATTCCGACAGCCATGGTGCAGTGAGTTGATCGGGGAAGAGAAGAAGACGAATGCGCTCAGAAATCGGAACAAGTCTTGGCGCGAGATCGTGACTTTGGACTGTATTCGACAACTTCGAAGATCCAAGTTGTATCAAGCCATCTGGTCATAATTTAGATTCGGATTTTGCATTTGGATTCGTGTGAAATTTATGTAGTTGATTGTCCAGTTTTCAAGCATTTTGTCGATTTTCGCATAGGCTGCAGGCAGACAAAGTAGACGTCCCAATGCCTGCCAATTAATGAGATGATGCATTAATCTAAAATGGAATAGTGTCAGTTAGAGCAGTTCAGACATTATATAGACCTGTCAGGCTAAGAATCACATAGGACGTTGGTGCAGGTGTGGACTATGATCACCGCGTGAATATCAATCATCCCCAATTCTTCCCGGCCCCTGCGGACTTCTTTGCTCTCTCTACCCACCCTCTCTCCCCCAGCCATCGGATTGGCCTCGATCTGAGCCCAATTTCTGGCTGTTGAGCACCCTCTTAGCCATCGCAGTCTATCGTGATTCGTATTTGCGCCTTGCTTTTGCTCAACACGTAGCTCCAGTCGCGCTTCGGCCCAACCCAGCTGCAACATTGCAGCTGTCACCTATCGCGCTTACCGACGCATGCGATTTGACCTCTGTCCGATATCACGCCCACTCTCCCCTCATACCGCAATGGCGCAAGCCACAGACCAGGTCGTAAACCAGGTCGCCCAGCTCAACGCCGCCCGCAACCTCGTCCTCGGTGACTCCGCCCTCTACCCGCAAATCGTGAACAGCATCCTCCCCATTGTCAGCGCGCAGTCAAGGCTGGAATTGCGAAGATGGGGCATGGACTTTATGGCCGAGACCTTCGCTAGTCCGGTACTGGCGACGGCGCAAAAAGAGCAGTTGGCACCCAATGTTCTACAGACAATCCAAGAGATTCTAGCATTGCCGGAGACCGATGTCGCGGTCCTACAGAGCTTGGTACAGGCATGCTCAAGCTTGTACCCTTTGATATTCCGTCATATGTATGTCCCTACACGGTTGTGTGGCTGCGAGGTCTTGTTCCTTTGGATACTGACATGACCGATGGCAGAGTGAACCACCGCGAGGACGTCAAATCATGGGAAACCATGAATGCAATCAAACAGGATATAATTCGCAAGATGGATTCATTTCAACCTTCGGTTAAGATCTGCTGTATCAAGTTTCTTCAGCGCGTGGTCCAGGTTCAGACACCTGGGTTGATCTCGGATCCCAGAGTAAGTCTGCTCTCTTTGATCTCATTCATTCCCGATGCTCATACATTCTAGCGACCGGATCAAAACGAAACATCGCTTGCGATTGTTCCTCGAACGCACCCTGTTCTTTCCATTCCGAACCTAGAAGCCGAGGCATCCGGCCTGCTTGATCGACTGCTGGATGTCTTTCAAGAAGATACATGGTATGAGGGAGATTGGGGAGATTCGACATGAAGGATAATTCTCTGATATTTTCTTAGTGATGCTCTACTCGTCAATGCGACGTTGAACTGTCTCGCACCCCTCATTCGAACACGCCAGTCTATCGCCAACAAAATCTTATATGCCGTTCTTGATTTCTATCCAGCCAAGCGCGTCCGCCCGCCCTTCACGCCTACTGTCAGCGTCAGCGTCAAATCCATGGAGCGCACTGCTCGGGCTTTACTCATCAATGTCATGAAAAGGTACGGTTTCCAACCAGCCCCTGAGCACCGAGGCTAATAGAACTTCTCCAGGAACCCTAGCCATCCAATGGCCGGACGGGCACAAGCATATATTGAGCGGCTGATGCAGTCGCGCTTGGAGGCAGGAGACGAATCCTCTCGAAAACGCGGCTCACCCAGCGAGCCAACAGACGGTCTTGACAATGCCAAACGAGCCCGTCTCGATGCAATGACTCCACCATTGCTCAAAATTCCGCCGTTGCCGCCTGGTCCCACGAGTTTGGATCAATTGTTTACTCTCACTCAGGATGTTGGGCTTTCCTCATTCGATGTCAAGCAACTTCCCCCAGACCTGGTCGTAAAAATCGCCGTGCCACTTCTCGCACAAGTAAACCCAGCTCTTCTTACGCAAGCCGTCGATGTAAGTAGTGTGTTATGGTGCGATGACTACTCTATAGCTGACGTTTGTCCAGGCTGTCCGAGGTCGATATCAAACGATAACCAAGGAGCAAAACCTCAAACGGCGACAGCAACATCCTGCCGCGCCAGATGAGGATGACGAGTATGAGCCCGAATATGAGCCCATGGATGCTGGAGAGGATGGATCCGAGGATGTCAATGCCCATGCGGCCGAGGTAGCAGACATCCAACCCGATCTAGTATCATTAGGTCCATTCGTTCTTCCACAACCACCTCCACTCAGTGAAGAAGAAGCCGGGGAGGTTGGCCGCAGCGCGGTTGCAAGGGTTTTCAGCATGATCAATCTTGCTGAAGCAAACCCGTCCACAACTAAGAGCAAAACCCAGCAACTTGGCTTTGCACGGTTGGCGGGAAGCACTTTTGACCGGGACGCATGGGTGGTGCTTCTTACTCGGCTGGCTACACGAGCGCCAGCTGGTCTGGAAGGAGGTGACAAGATCGGGAAGGGCCGTCAGACTACAATCTCAGATTCCATTCGCGAGACATTGTATCGTTACATTTTGGAGGATTTCCGAGGTCGACTCAATATCGGGATCGCATGGCTGAATGAGGAGTGGTATAACGATCGCGTCCAAATGAAGGCTGCGTCTTCACAACGCAATGATGAGGACGAGACACCACCTACAGTCGCTCTTCATTATGACGTCTGGGTCATCCGTCTCCTGGATGGATTCTTGCCCTACCTTGACTCGCGTGATATCAAGGTGCTGGTGCGGTTTCTCAGCGAAGTCCCAGAAGTTACCATCCCAATTACGCAGCGGGTCGGTAGTCTGGCGAAAGACCCAGAGCGCGTCAACCTCTGCGTGCAAGCTTTGATGTGAGTATATCTCCTTGCGCTACGCTGCTTGATCGATACTAACAGTTCCTCAGGTACTTGATCATGTTCCGCCCTCCCGCACGAGAGATATGCTTAAACATGCTAGAGGATGTCTACCAAACATGTAAGCTCCCGTGCATATTATGTGATTGATATTATTATTGACAATGTCTTCTAGATGAGGAATCCCGCCCAGCGGCTGGAAAGATCCTGGCCAAATGGCGTCCACAGCAAATTCAACCCGCAGAAACTACTACCAATGGTGCGACGAATGCAGCCCCGGCGGAAGCACAGCCCAGCAACGCACCAGAATGAAGTCGATGCCATTCCATGACTTATTTTCTTCTCATGTCTTTTTTTGCAATTCTTGGAACACCTGTTTCATGTTCATCTCTTGTGGGCTATCATCTAGGCATATGATTGATTTTAGAATACATACCCGATCATCTTATGGTCCGTCTCAGATCTGTTCTCTTTTCTCCTAGTGAAAGCAATGATCGTGGACATTGAGTGTAGCATCCCATATAGTTTACCGAGGCTTTCTTTCATCTGACATATTTAAGTTGCTTCCAATCGAGCTGATCAATATATCCGCTTAAGTTCAAACTTCGCCGAGGCCTATAAGTACCATAATATACATCACTTCGTTGATTGTAGAATTGAATAGTTGGAAGATAATGGATTTCTTTGAATTGGCAAGAGCAATTTTCAATCACATACCTTCACATCCGTATAATTTTAATGCTGAAAAATCACGCCGACTATCCCATTATCAAGTCTCGGTCCACGTTGGATTATTGATTTAATGACAATTAACTCGCTCATAACATGCTCAAAGGCAAGGCATCCAGTGCCGGGAATCATTCAATGAACATGATATGTACATTGACAGATAGATACCAACAACCAACAGTAGCAAAAGGAAGAAAATCCAGTCCTCCCAGTGACCAAGACCAAGTCAACACCGAATGCGACAGATTGAAGAGAAAGTCAAGAACAAAGACAACAGATTCGTACCCCGTACAACACCGCGGATGATAAGCTATGTAAAAGAGACTCTGAAACAGAGCCAAAATCTCACAATTGGCACTTCAACACATGCTTCCGGATCTCTCTTTCTAGCTTGAACGCTGTTCAAATACATGTGCCAGTGCAGCAAAGGTAAATAGAAGAAGGGATTGGTCATTAGAGAGGGCAAGTAGAAGACATGAAAGACCACAACTCCGAGTGTCAGACGTGACTCATGGCTATTTATTCGAAAGGATCATCTCCACGTTTGAATGGGGCAAGTGATGCAGTTTAGCGCGTCGGCATGTGGCTGGCACCTGACCCGGTTGATATTTCAGACTGGGGGAGATAATGTACTGAATCGATCGTTCTAGATGGAAGGGTGGGTGAAGCATCGGGCCCCGGAACGGTGGAGGTTTGGAACAAGCCTTGTCGAGCAGGAGGTGGAGAGAAGATGGGATTATGGGAGATGTTCGGAGCTGGAGAGCGTCGCTCAAGGCCATGGTTGGGATGTGGATGCGGCTTGCGCACGTCCAGTGGAGAGGAACTCTGAGACCTAAAGCCAGATTTGTGCTCCATCTCATAGTCGGGATTGCGGAAGGCTCCTTGAGCTGGATGGCGCGGCTCCTGTTCCGTGCCATAGGGAGTATTGTTGGTTGAAGAGTTCGCTGCGGAGGCATTTTCAGGGATGGTGGATGCTGATCCATTCGGCGCGTTGACATCCACCACGCGTTTCTGCGCAGCCGGAGTTGCAAACGAGGACGCTTGTGGAGGCTCGAACGGTCGAGCTTGGGGTCGGTGGGGTTGTGAAAACTGATGCTGAGCTTGCTGTTGATGAATTGGATGCTGCGGGTTGGCCCATGGCGTTTGCTCTAAAAAAGCTTCTTCGGCAGCAGTTCGGAAAATATTGGAAGACATAGCTGACATGGCTCCCCGAGGTGGTAATGTGGATGGTTGTCGGGGTGCTGAAGCTCGAGACTCTACGGAAATCTGATAGTCGACGTCAGTATGTGATGCGAGCACGCAGACCTGGCACACTCACTCCCATCTTTTCCAAATCTTCGTCAAGCTCTGACGGACGCGCCGCTGACAGATTTGGCGCCGCTGGAAAGCCAACGTACTTGGCCACACCAGCCATGATCGAAACTTCATGGTTGTAAGCGGTCTGGTGGGCGATTTGCTGCGATCGACGAGTGGGGAATGGAACCATGTGGTGAGGGCTCAGCTCGTCTGTCTTGAAACGATCATGCTGGATGGCATAAAACTGCTTGCTGACGGCACTTGAATGAGCTTCACGGGCGTCTCGAATGTGCTGGAAATAGGTGCTGTGGGCTTGTGCTCGCTCAGCAAGGCTCTTGTTTAACAAAGCCTTCATACGGTAGCGGTACAATGTGTGTTCGTATTTGATCTTGACATCCCGGTAACGTTCCACACATTCGATCTGACGCAGGAACTCGGGATGCGTCGGGTTCGGTCCAGTCAGCATCTCAAGCTCGCGATTGAGCTTGGATATGCGCTCGTCATAAATTCTGTGTTGCGATCAGTAATCGAAGTCGTGACAAAAGCACAGGCCACTCTTACTTGTCACGTAGAGTTGCAAATTCCTTCTCTAGCGTCGCCAATGACTCCATGGCAGACATTTTCTTTGTAGCTACAAAGTTTTTAGTTTAGCTGTGGGGCCAACAATCCCATAGGATATGAACTTACACTCTTCCTCGGCCTTGGCAGCCGTTTCGGCATCATCAGGTTCACCAGCCCGGTCTATAGGCTCCTCATCGTCTCCGATATTCTCATCAACGATGTCCGAGGCGACAGCTTCGGCACCGCCCCCTTCAATATCATCATTCGCGCCCGCCACTTTCCTTCCTTTCCGTTTAGCCTGTTTACCCCTTTTGGCTTTGGGCGGCGCGGCGGGGACCTCAGGTTCAGGCACATCGTCGATCGGAAGTTCCTCATCATGGACTTCCGCAGAGTCTTCAACTGGCTCCGGGGAAAGGGGAATATCGTCATCGATAGGATCACTCAAATCACTCTTGATCGAGCTTCGACGCTTCTTGAGCGGCTCGTCATCGCCGAGCTCCGTTCCAGTATCATCGCCGGCGTCACGGCGTTTTCTCTTTTTGCCAATGCTATCGGGAAGGTCCACATCATCGAGCTCTAGAGTTTGGTGGGCCAACCCGTTGTTATGAGAAGGTCGTCGGGGTTTGCTAGGTGAGTCGTCCACTACCTGTTCTTCGTCGTCGACGTCGTCGAGTGTTGTGGATTGGTGAAGCTTGCTCGGGCTAGGGCCAGCACTTCCAGCACTGATCACGATGTCTCGTTTGCGAACGTTGTGAGGGGAATCGTCGATTCGCTCGGTTTCCGCCTCCGAGTCATTTTCTAGGTGTCTTTCTGCTTGAGTCGAGTCCTCAAAGTCAGATGGCTCGTCGTCCGACACATCGCCAATTTCACTCAGGCTACTGGATCGACCATCATCCATGAGAGGGTCGTCCAGAAAGGGATTTCGCTCGCCATTGGGGATGCTGGACTCCGCCCCCGTTGGCGGACCAACGGAGGCCTGCTCTCTGCTCTCGGCCACCTCCATCTGATGTTATTGTGAGATCCGAGGGGACAAGAGCACAAGTCAATTGCGGGAGGTATGGTATGTCAGGGTTGTGGCGTGCCGATTGCTGCTCTCGGCAAGACTTCTGCAGGGCGGCAAGGTTACCGATGAACCAAGGACGGGTTTCCTTGTAATTCTGAATGATCCATGTGATTGATTAGCTCACTTCCCATTCTCGCTGGAACGAAACGGCCATCAAAAAATAGACAGAGGAAAATTGGGTGGGTGGGTGCAAAATGCAGGTCAGCGCTCCAGAAGGCGGTGGTGCGGAGATTGATCATCACCGGAACGCCCCCAGAGTCGACAGCCGTCACTTCAGTAAGAATCAACAGCGCAAGCCCAGTGGATGGGCGAATAGCTGCCAATCATAACGAATGCACCGAGATCGCACATGGGACCAAAAATATAGTGTAGACAGATAGAAAATGCTGGCGACGTACCGTTTTGACAATGCGCCGGGGGCAATGCTAGTGGAGGCACAGCTGCTCGCGACTGAGCACAACACCCAAGGTCAACGCGTTCCAAGGGCACTAGAAGCAACCAGTTTCAATTCCACGCGTCTCGGCAAAATGGTGTTTCCTCCAAAGTTGTCGGAGCACCGATGCGCCGAATCTGAAGGGCGAGGGGAGATCGGCTAGGAAGCGGGCAGGTCCACAAGACGGGATCGCGGAAGGCCGGTCGGCATGAAGAGGTGCCAGGTGATCCTAGACAGATCTGGCGTACTTGTTGTGTGTACGACGGCTTGGGGAGTCGGGGACGCAGATTCAGGAAAGGCGAGTGAGAGGCCAAGCGAAAGACTGAAGACCGCTAGAATGGGGTGCTGCGACATTTTGCCGCGTCTATGTTGACCGCCTCCTGCGGCTGACGTCGCCGAAGACGGTCGATGAGAATAGTGATTCCTACAATAGATTCACGGTTTAAAAGAATTTCGTGCCTTTATATGTCTCTTCAGAGTTAAGAAATGAAGCTCTATAAAGTTCAATTTTGGATTTGGGATGTTCATCTTTCTTCTAGCAAACTCTAGATTACCTAGGTAGCAGTGACCTTCATAGCAGACAATGGCCTCCTTCAATCATACAAGTTATCGACCGAACTTGCCCGTATTCGATCTGAGCAGTGTTCATTCAACAATCACTTCGTCTTGGTCTATAGAGAACCTCAGTCGATTGTCCATAGTGCATTTGTTGAATCATGTGATACCAATCTACCGCGCCAAGACCGATAAGGCCAAAAGGAAAAAAAAAAAGTTTGGAGATATGCGACGGTCTTTCCAGGACGTCTCAACTCCACACAGCAGACATTCCTCATAGGATCAAGCCTTTAGAATTTTCAACATGGGCAAGAAATCCAAATCCCAGTCCAAATCGGATAGCCACCAAGCTACCGGCGGTTTCCCCTTACTCGGTGGCAGTGGAGCTCTGGATCCAACTTTGTCCTCCCTCTTCGCAAAAAGTGTATGTATTGAATTTATTGCAAGTTGTGAGAAGAGGCTAACCTGGATCAATCTAGGCTGGTCCAGTCAAAGCTCCGACTGTGCAGTACGATGCCAATTGGTCGGCGCGAAAGCCTACGAAACAAGCCGAGGATGTTGAAGATGAAGATTCCGAGTCCAATGAAGAATCAGCCGAGGAAAATGATGAAGTGATGGAAGATGCATCCGATGAGGAGGAAGAAAGATCGCCCGAACCCCAAGGTCGCAAGCGAAAGAGAGGCAATACAGGGGACGATCTGGAAGAATCCTACATGCGTCGCATTGAAAAGGAAGAGCGAAAAGTGGAGGAAAAGAGAAAAGCTGAGCAAGCGGAACGTCAAAAAACCATTACAGAGAAGGACGACAGTGATGCATCTACCTCGGATGAGCAAAAGTCCGATAGTGAAGACAGCGACGAAGACGGTCAGGGCGCTCCCGTACCAGTCCACGAGAGTCTCTCTGGGGACGACAAGTCCAAGGAGGTTGAAAAGTCCAGCCGCACAGTTTTCCTCGGCAACGTCTCAACCCAGGCAATCAAGTCCAAGTCGGCCAAGAAAACCCTTCTCCGGCACCTGGCTTCTTTCTGCTCGACTCTGCCCGAGTCGAGTGGTCCGCACAAGGTTGAGTCGATTCGATTCCGATCAGTTCCATTCTCTAGCGGTGGAGGGATTCCAAAACGTGCCTCTTTTGCCAGAAGGGAAATTCTGGACGAGACCACACCCAGTACCAATGCCTATGCCGTCTACAGCACAGCCCAAGCCGCTCGCAAGGCCCCTGCTGCGCTAAACGGCACAGTCGTCTTGGATCGTCATCTGCGAGTCGACAGTATTGCACACCCTACTGAAATCGATCACAAGCGCTGTGTGTTTGTGGGTAATCTGGATTTTGTCGATCACGAGAGCCCCGCAGAAGATGAGGCTGGAAAGAAGAAGAAAGCGAGAGCTCCCGCCGACATTGAAGAGGGTCTCTGGCGAACCTTCAATGCAAACACTGGTGGGTCAAAAGACAAGAAATCGACCAAAAAGAGCGTGGAGTCTGTCCGTGTGATCCGTGATCAATCGACCCGTGTCGGCAAAGGCTTTGCCTATGTCCAATTTTACGATGGGAATAGTGTCGAAGAGGCGCTCCTTCTGAACGAGAAGAAGTTCCCTCCCCTGCTGCCTCGGAAGATTCGTGTCACCCGGGCCAGGAAGATGGTCAAGAAGCGTGACGACTCTGGCAGCAAGGACACACGTGGTGGAGAGGCTCATAAGACGCTCCAAGGCCGTGCAGGCAAGCTACTTGGCCGGGCGGGTGCGGCCAAGGTGAAGGCGGAGGGCAAAGGAAGCATTGCCGGGAATTCCTTCGTTTTCGAGGGCCGCCGGGCCACCGAGGATGGTTCCGCTCAGTTCAAGGTCAAGACTAAGAGTCGTGGTTCCAAGGGTAAACCCAAAGGCCGCAGTAGCAAGCGCGCTGCCGCATATCGGGCTGCGGGTGGGCAGAAGCCATGAAAATGATCAACACCTTATGTATGGATCTAGTCTGGGCGTTGGGCAGGGCATTTGAAAATACTATGTAGATATTATCAATGCATGATTACCTACCTACTTCGGTAGGTATCCTTGTTTTAGAAACAACTCGGATTCAGCCGTACCCTGGTATCTACCAGGCTACCTATTTGAAAAAGCTCTCGCTTGCATCTGTATAAGGTTACCAAAGCTCAAAGTCTCGATCATCTAGATCAGATTTCAGGCCAGTAGGAAAAAGTGCAATCTAAATTCACATACAAATGGAAAAGGCGAAACCCAAAAATACACCGCGTTGATTAAATATAAACATACCTAGGTACCTCTACTGACACTCAATATAGATCTCCTTGCAGGAATCAATAACTCCTCTACCTAGGTAGCTGAAACAGCCCTACACAAAATGAGGTACTCTAGTGTCACCAAAAACCTCCAAGCTAGTTTGCAGGTCTAACGTTCTAACTCTATAAACCATATTCGCTCTACGGATTAGTTGCTGCGGGGCTCGTCATGCGGGGGCGATAAGAGATAATGGCCAAAGTGGCGATTTGTCTGGATGACCTCATGCAAAGAACAAAAACATCGAATACAAACCCAGCTCTGAAATTCGACGGGGTTGAATTAAGCATTTGCATCAATCTAGCATAAATTAGATTGCTGCCTAGAGCTACCATCAAATCTGTGGCTCTCATTCGCTCACAACTCAAAGTTCAACTCCCAAAACCAACTTCAAGGACCACGGATCCACGAGTGCCTCCTACCTAACTAGCATGATGCTACCATTCCGAAGAATACGACAATTTTTTGATGGCAATGATGACCCCCCAGCTGAGAATGCTGATGCATCCTCCAGCCAGGAGCCACAGCCCGAGTCAAAGCTGGATACAGACATGAAACCTTCAGAGTACTATCCCACCCTGTGGGATGTACTCAAAGTACGCTACATACTGCAATGGAAAGCTTCAAAGGGAATTCCTGTGGAGCTAGTGGATGTGATCGTCGACGCAGCTGAGTACTGGCCATCGATAGAATGCCCGATGAACGGGGACAAAACAACAATCAGGACAGATCGAGATCAAGTTTTGGTAAAAACAGTTCCACTCTGTTATGATCGAAAGGTGGGCTATGCTTTTCCTCAAACTGTGTGTATTTTTGCTAATCGAGTCTAGAACTTGGAGATCTCCCCGTCCCCTCGTCCGCTGCCACACCGGACTGCCCATCCCTGTCGCAAAATCAAATTCGAACTTTCATCTCATGATCAAGGCTGGGGTCCACCACGTGAGGATATGTATCAGGGCTCATGGACCTGGTTCGATACTGAGATCATTCATGGTGCCCATGCAAAGAACATGTATGCCAACGGCACCGAGCAAGACCTTTTAGACAATGAGCACGGTCAGGTCCGAAAGCATTATGGTCCAAATGATGAAAAGTTGCTCCCAGGAGATGACAAACTGCAGGTAAACGGTGCTCGTGTATCTGAGAAGCAGGACGTGGAAATCACTTGGCACTATCTCGATCATATCGACCCGAATTCACCTGAAGCCCATGATATTGAGCGGAATCAGGGCCGAGGCCGCTTCACATTGGATGGTCGTGGGGTTCGTGAACTGGAGGTTGGGGACTCACTTGCACTGTGGGCTCGAGCGAGGTTTATGGGATGGACTAACCATGTGTATCGAGCGAATGTTCGGGTGTTTTGGGCCGTTTGAAGTGATCGTGCTCAAATGAGCCATTGTGTCATTTATGCTTGAATATACAACTTTCTAGTACAGGGTTTACATTCCATGCAAGGATATCTTTTGCAATCATCATATCATAATTCCTACGTAGTAACTACAGAGTGACTACGGAGCAATTCCTTTATTATTATCATCCTGAGTACTTACTGTAAATCGAGGCCTGAGGCTGCCATGAGCACGCAATTTCGCCAAGACCGCTGGATCGACACCAACGCCGCCGAGTATAAGACCAAACGACTGCCACCACCAGCTTCCTACTTTTCTCCCTCCCAAAAGGCTTTACTAGCCAAATTATTGACCTTCGCAGCTCCTCCAAATAACGCCATGATTCCTCCATGAAAGGGGCCACTCTCCCCTGGAGAGCAGAAATCATGCTCTCTTCCCAGTCCATTAACCCCCGACACAGCCAATAAGCCGATGGAAACCGTCCAGACAGTGGGGCACTTTCGGCCGTCCCCTCGCCCTCTCTCGGCCGGTTCAAGCCCACGCGCAGAGCGATTCGCCCGAGAAGAATTCATTCCGCGGATAATCTGCTCATCATGAGGGGTTGAATGAGCGCAACGTGTGTTCGATTCATGATCGACGGTGGTTCCTCTCGAGCGTCTGCACAAAAGATGTGTCATACCGGGGAGGATCTGCCCCCAAGGTTGAAGCCCAGATTTACGTTGGCATCCCGACTGGATGTTGGTTGCGTTATCTGCACTGGATATGGTGAGGAGTGACGCATTCTTGTCGTTTCTTCGGGTCTTGGCTGGGATTTGCATCCCCTTACCCCCCTTTCTGTCTTGGTGATAGGAAATTCCCCTCTTGGGGGTTTTGCGGTCTGCGCTTCCTTTACTATTTAGATACCCGAATGAATCCGTTTCCACCCGCATTTTTGCGCTTGCCACATTCTTTGCTTTTACATTATATTCTCTCTCACCTGATCTTTTGATCTTCCCCTCTTCCCCTCTTTTTCCTCCGATCAATATCGACACAACGGAGAATGGCCACCCGAAAATGTGCAGCTGTGGTTGTGGGCGCTGGCCCGGCCGGTGTAGCAGTCGTGGGGAATTTACTGGAACGCCAACTAGGCACAATAGCCTGGGTGGACCCGAGTTTTGAAGCCGGTCGAGTCCATCGCAAGTATCGCGAGGTTCCGAGGTTGGTGTTCTTGCCAGGTTCGATGGTTCTGTCTCGCTGACAAGATCAGCAACACCAAAGTCTCGCTCTTCCAAGCCTACGCGACCTCCTTGAAACCCTTCAGAACCGTGATCGAGAACACACCACAGCCGAATGCTTTCTCTACACTGGCCAAACTGGACCAGGAAAAGACATGCCACCTGCACTACGCAGCGGATATGATCCGCGGGCTCACCGAAGGGCTGATGAAAATGGAGCAGGTCTATGCTTGTCGTGGATTTGTCACCGCAGCCAGTCTGGAGAGGGTGGGTTTTCCCGAATTGCTTGCATATGCTGCTTGTTTATTGCTCGAGCAGGCTAATAGTGACATCATTGTGATATGCAGTCTTCCAATTCCTCGAACTGGACTCTCCACATTAAAGGCGACGGCTCGTCTGACGAGCTAGAGATTCAAACGTCCCGCTTGATCCTCTGCACAGGCTCCCACCCAACCAACGTCACCGTCCCCATCCCAGAACTTGATATCCAGCGCTTGGAGCTCGACACGGTGCTGAAGCCTTCGGAGTTGGCAGGGATCCTCCCCACGCAAGATTCCTCGACCATCGCTGTTGTCGGTGCTTCACACAGCGCCATTCTGGCTCTCCTCAATCTCGTCCAGCTTGCCCGCTCCTCTCACAAAAATCTCCGCATCAAATGGTTCACCCGGCATGCGCTCCGTTACGCAGAGTACAAAGATGGCTGGATCTTGCGCGATAATACAGGCTTGAAGGGGTTGGCGGCCGACTTTGCCCGCGCCCAGCTAGAGGACGATCAACTCCCGACCTCGCCGGCTGGCGAGGTTGTCACCAAGATTGATTGTGCTGGCGGCCCGACGCGTGAGTCGGCGCAATACCACCAGCACTTG
Source organism: Penicillium sp. PG113-03A (assembly GCA_037042135.1). NCBI lineage: Eukaryota > Fungi > Ascomycota > Eurotiomycetes > Eurotiales > Aspergillaceae > Penicillium > Penicillium sp. PG113-03A. The sequence goes on from JAXQJW010000146.1 coordinate 261,009, forward strand.
CCTGGATGCTCGCACATCGTCCAGGCGGTCGGATTCACGCGCGACCCGCTGCCACAACTCGTTGACAACGGGAAGCCATTGGCAATGGAGTTTGATCATGAAACCGGCAAGTTCCACGAACTAGGAAATGGTCCTGTGATTCCAGGTCTGTATGGCGCTGGCATTGCATTCCCTGAGCGCGTCGTTGATCCACAGGGTAATGTCGAGTATGCGGTTGGATTCTTTAAATTTATGAAGTTCTTGAAGAAGGTTTGTCCTTCTTGGTAGGGTTCACATTTCGTCCTATTTATCACTGGACAAGCTGGGCTGCTCTTATTCCGATTCTCGGTTTCATGACGCATTTTGCAATGCCTGGCGCTCGGAGTCTTTGGTCTATTGATTATGGAATTGTTGACAACATCGATGGCTGGGCTAGGTACCTGGCAACTTCCAGATCAATGAAACAGAATACACATCCAGAAAGAAACCCATATAATTATTATATTCACGAGTGGTTCCGCAAGATCATACAGCTCGATCCAAATGCGGTAACAAGTCATCAAGTAACAAGATTCGTCAACTCGGCAACCCTTCATTATCATCATGAACATGAAATGAAACGAGATAGAAATAGAAAGATAATAAAGTCAAGAAGAAAATACCACACGCCTCTCATGCACTTAGCCCGGATCCGACGCAATGCAGTACCTTACAGCACAACCATCACACCAACGACACCAAGCACACCAGCAACACTCCCAGGCTTCACACCCGCAGCACCGCTATCAGCCGTCTGCGTCGGGAACGAGTTAGGATCAGTCGCCGTAGCACGGAACTCGTCCTGATTCTCGACAGCCCGCTGGTCATACCCAGTCGCCGTCACGGTCCACGACGTCGAAGGCTGCGACCAGGTGAGAACCGTTCCGCTCGGCGGCGCAGTCACTGGCCCGCCGACATTGTGCAGGGTCGAGGTGCCGTTTCCGGGGTAATCGCCCGGCTTGAAGAACTTGTCCGAGGCGTCGTCGAAGCCGATGCGCTTGCAGTCTGCTGATTCGAGGGTATCGTCGCATGTACCCCAGGCCCAGTTGGGGAGCGAGCGGTACAGGTTTGGTCGGTCGTGCGGGAAGAAGATGTGCCACATGTCTGCGCCGGCGAGGTGGGGGACGGTATCTGGGCAGATTTCCCAGGCGCTGGGGTTTTGTTAGCGTTGTTATTATGCCTTTTGTGGCGAAGGGGAGCCTTACGCGGAGATACTGGCGCTGGCGCCGCAGCAGGCGCATTGGCTGGCTTGTTTGGCGATGTCGAGGCCGTGGTCTAGATTTGACAGGTCGGGGACGTGAGAGACCGATTGGTCGGTCGTATTTCTCATGCAGGATAGCTGCTCCTCGCGGGCTGTCAGGGTGTTCTGGAGCACTCTGCCCAGATTGCATGAGCAGCGGCCTGGCGCGTTATCTGGCGCTGGCCAGAAGGGGATTGGTTCGACGGCGCTGGGACACACGGCGAAGTATTGCTGGACGAGTAGCTGGTATTCGCACGAGTAGACCTATACTCACATCAGTATCATGTCTATGATTGACAAATGGCAGAACCTGATACATACCTGGTTCCAGCAGGACTGCGCCATGCAGTTGATATACTCCTGGTGAGCGGTGCACCCGCAATCCACGATGCAGTTGCCATTGCCATTGCAATCACGCACACAATTGCCCCAGTTGTCAGCGACCCTGCGATTGCAAGATCCAAAGCTCGGTCCGTCCGCACAAGCGTTTTCGGTAATGTTGGACTGGGCATAAGCCAGGTGCGAGAACCCGGCGAGGACCGCAGCGGTCACAGTGAAATAGACAGAATGCATGATGGATTGCTGATATCACACTGTTGCAGAAAAGACTAGGTGCACCGCTTAGAAAGAATCGGTCTGCGTCCAGAGTTCGCGCTGGTCGATCGAGATGTCGAATCGGGACGACTCGCACATTATATAGACCCTGCGATTGAAATGACATAAGACAAACAATGCATTGAGTCTCCGGCTTATGCACCAGGTGTAGCGGACCAGGCGAGAAGACCATCGCGAACCGAGCTGTCATCGCTGGCGCATCGTCGTACATGCGGGTCCTGATAGAATGGAATGGCGATGTGGCCATTCAGAAACACCGGCTGGATCCAGGACCCCAGGTTCCATGCTAGGATGTGTACAGCTCGCATGTAGGCAGTCACTTTTCGTGAGCCCAAGGCTGGACTCATCAGATAGAACCTGAAGCCCTATGCCTTCGGTCCGTCTAGCGGGCTGCAAGATGCCAGGAAGCCCTTGCTGCCATTGACACGAGGGCGGAGATACTTCGCCCCGATCATGTATCGGTGAACCTTGCATGTCCTTGGAGATGGATCTGGTCGGACTTGGCGGCCCCCAAGGGTTTCTTCATACCCCGTAGTGTGGGGTTTGACTACCCAGATCTTTGTTTATGCATAACGGATCGGTCGGCAACTTGCATACATTTGAAGTTCTATATGATGAGTTCCACAATCCTATTGTTGGTTGCGATGCCAGGAGGCGCTGAGTCGCTGATGCTTCGGACAGCAGAATCATCAACTGCCAAGGAGTGAAGGTAGTCGAGATGGAAATGACATCCTTTGAACGCCACATCAAGACCAGGATGGATACCGAAGAAACATGACATGTCGTCATAGCAGAACTCATTCCAGGGATTCAAACAAGATGTTTATACTCCACAGTAAACACTTGTTTATCGATATCTGGAAACGCAAGTATGTATTGGCCAGTCAAATGGGATAAATCTGATCTCACCTTTGCCATGCAATACCAAAATCCTGACATCGGCTAAACTGATATGCAAGTGCCCTATTGCAAATGCCGAGATCTGATCTCAAATTCCATCAAACTTCACTCGAATTTTCCCCCTGGCGCAGGCCGTTGTGAAGCCCCACTGTGCTAGCAGTCGCCAAGGTCGATCCTCATTCCGTTCCTGGATGTTTGACTTTTTTCGCCCCTTGCTCACGCGAGGCTAGATGGTTCATTGCAGATGTGAATGCGAGGTGCAGAGTTTGTGCCGCCAGGGACTTTGACGGGCTCGAGCCCACCGGGTTCTGTCTGCTCAGTGGTGGAATTGGGAAGATTTTTCTTGGCGGGGAAGATGGTTTGTCGACGAGCCGTGTTTGTTGTCGATCTCAATGGAAGTACATTTGATCAACACTGTCAATGTCCCTACTCTGTACTCTGTACACAATGATTAAGATTTAGTGGGTGAATACTTCGTAAAAAATACATCAATTAAAGCCGATTGACCCTCCCGGACTGGGGATATCACGATGCAATGCCAGACCGGACAATAGCTAGAGTAAAATGGTGACTAGATACAATCATAATCCCAAAGAAACGAAATTACCCCACCATCACAATAACTGTACAAGATGCATGAATAGCGTGAATGGTGATTTACATCAGTGCGATCGCACCGGCCACAATGGCCAGCATACCACCAGAGACATGGTTGGCCATGGCTGCATTGGTGGGCACGGTGGTCTCGGAAGCCGACGAGCTCGGGGCCGAGCTGCTGGTGCTGGTCGAGTCCGAGGTCGAGGATGAAGAAGCAGAGCTGCTGGGGCTCTCAGTGCTGGTCATGCTGGTCATAGTGGTCATGGTGCTTGGGGAGCTAGTGCTGCTCATGGAAGTGGTGCTCTCAGCACTCGTAGAGCTGGGGGTAGAAGTAGACTCGGCAGTGGATGAAGACTCCGTCGAGGAAGCCGACGGAGTCGGAGTCGGGGTAGCGGAGGCGCTACCAGTGGCACCAGCCACGGTGAAGTAGGGAGCAAAGTTGTACGAGGCTGGGTCCGAGTCATCGACGATCCGAATCGTGTAGTCACGACCCTGGACCAAATCGGACGGCACATCCCAGGTGTAGCTGCCAGTGTTCTTGATGTTGGCTTGATTGGAGGGGTTAGTTTATCGAATCTCATCCAGACGATAAGGATTTAGGAAATACTCACAAGCAATCGCAGTCCCCGCGTCGGGAGTGGTCACCTGGCCAGTCTGCAAGATGAGCGAGACCGTACCGGGAGTGTCGGCTTGCCACGACAGATTGGTCGGCTCGCCAGCAGTGAAATCATAACCACCTGGGGGGTTATTGAAGGCATTATCGGTGCTAGCGGCAGAAGCAACAGCCGCCAAAGCAGCAGCAGCAAAAGAGAAGAAAGTGCGCATCTTGAAGGGTATAGATTGGATGGATCAAAAGAGTGACGAGTGGCTTCGAAGCGCACTATAAAACGAACGGAATCAAAAGAGTGAATGTAAACGGGATGGCAAAGAGGCAAAAATGCGCGCCCCCCGGAGCTTATAACGGAAATGCTATGGTCGAGATTCCCTACCTTGGAAATCCCCGGTTACGCTAGACCAGGTTCGATCGCGAGTCCAAACTTTGGCGAAGACTGTCACCCCAGCCTCCTTTTACTATTGGCTGCCCACTTATCGGGGTTGCGTCTCTCGTGGCTGCGATCCACGAGCCTTGCGCGGATTCGCTGTCCGTCGGCATTTCTTTCATTGCATTCATTTCCTCTGATCTCTCCACTTGCTCCGGACGACACGGCATTTCGGGATTATCCCCCTTTTTCTTCCAATGCTTAATTTTTTTTTTCTGTTTTCTGTTTTCTCGTCCGGTCTGGATCTTATTTTTAGGGCACGGAGAACCGGTCTTGCTCTTAGCTTCTCTGGTAGTCTATGTTTAGACTGAAATCAAGTTCATGTTCCTCTTTCCCCCGCGCCACGCGACTCTAGGCAGCGTTCAATTCTCAATCAGACCGGGGTCTTTTATTTATTTATTTATTTCTGTTATGCTGGTTTACCCCTGTTTGAGAAATGCTGGCTAGGGCATCTGTGGATTGAGGTCATAGTCACAAGACAGGTGATAAGACACTACGTAGTTTTGACCAGGCTCTGAATTTCCATTAAACAGCAACGTCTGACTGTGGGCCATTGGCAATCGAGTCCGTTGCGTGGAGGAGTCCATTTTGGCCCAGCCACGAGATCACCTCCATTGCTCGGCGATCCTCTTCTTCCTTTTGCCGGTCGAGTAGCTGTGGGGGGAAAGTGAGTACTAGTGTTCAATAAAGGTGCGAGTCGAAAGTGACTCACCGCGTCAAGAAGTCCCTTGCGCCCCTTCTTCTCAACCACCTTGACTTTGTTGCTGCGCCCCGCCACTTCATGCGAAAACATACACTGGTCGCCTCGGTTGCATTGCCCGTTGCGTGCAAAGTGTCGACATAGCCGTTTTTTGCCCTCGCGTGGTGGCGGCGGAACTCGCTCGGGTCCTTCACGGCGGGAACTTACTTCTTCCGGTCCCGAGTCCTCGCTGTCCGAGTCTACATTGGAGTCGACGTCGGAGCCACTCGACGATGTCCAGTCACTACTATCCCCGTCCGAAGAGAGATCCATTGCGTTTTCCAATCGGTCGGCCGTAGCCTCGACCGTTTGCGCATGATCGTTCAGATGGTCCTTCGGCGACAAGTCTTCGCTGCTCGTCATTGCCATAGACTCCAGACGTCCTGTCCCTGCGCCAGGCGACTCTGTTGGTTCAACAATGACCCCAGTGTCACCGTTCGGCTGAGAGGATTCATCATTAGATAAGCCCTGTGCCTGTCTCTGTAGAGCTTCAACCTTTAGACGAGCAGCTTCCGCTTCCGCTTCCGCTTTGGCAAACCGTTTCTGCTCCCGGCTGAGACTGCGCCGGATTTTCTCCGCTTTGCGCTGGGCTTTCTTCGCCGCGTCGACTACCGGGTCTGCGTGATCTTCACTTGTAATGCAAGCAGCCTCCTTTGGTGGTCGAGCTTTTTCCTTCTCCTTTTCCTTCTCCCGCCGGGCTGCCTCCCGGTTCGCCTTGGCTTCCTCGGCCGCTTTGCGTTTTTCTTCACCACGGGCTTGAGAAGGGAAATTTTTCCTTCGCTCCGCAATCCACGCCGCAATATCCGAGGCGGACTGCAGTATCGCTGTCCGGCCTTTATATGTAAATTGAAGAGGTGCAGCGCTAGAGGCGAGTTTGGACTCCTCGTCCAAACCCTCTTCCTCATCGCTGGACTCATGATCCTCGGTTTTTGGAGTCAGTCCAAGCTGGTTGAATTTTCTTTTCTTTTTCGTCGAGTTCGTTGCCGCTCGAGTGGCATCAGCCGCCGGAGGTGGTTTTGACGGCAACGGATTTCCAAAACAAGGGACTGAAGGTGGTGCCGGACATCGCGGTGCGGTAGATTTGGGCTTGCTAAAGGCAGCCGTGTGATCCCGCTTGTTGACATGTCGCGGTTTTGGGCCATGGTTCCCATGCGGGTGGGAAGTACGTGGCCCTCGCGCATGATTGAGCGGGGCACCCCCATATGGTGCCACTATCATTCCATTAACCGGCGAGGAGGCATGTTGAGGTGTGGGAATGTTTGGAGGGTATGCCGGAGCACCCGGTGTAGAGTAGGGTGCAGAGTGCGGTAGGTTGGTCGGCCCGTTGTATCCCGGTAGCGACGGGTAGGGTGTCGGGGTAGGAGGTTGTGAGAAGGTGTGCGGCGACTGATAGGTAGGCGAATTTTGAGGGTGTTGAAAGTTAGACTGCGCGGTTGGATACGGTGTAGGAGACATGTACGACGTTGCGGATGGTTGAACGGCATAACCATAATTTCCAGGCGAGTAGTTATAACCGGGGGCGTTTGAATATTGTGGATGACTGCTTTTAGCATGGGCATGTCCTCCTCGCCCTCGATGTCCATGTCCTCTTCCACGGCCTCGACCCCCAGCACCGCGTCCGTTCCACTGTCCATGCTGGGCGGAGGGATAGCTGGGTGGATGCTGGGTGATCGGGGGAGGTGGTGGCGGAGGAGGAAAAGAAAACCCCTGGGAGCTCATGATTGCCCTCGACGAGGTCCCAAAGCAGGGACTTTACACCATCGTGTGAAAAAATGCTCGACAAGATTTTCGCCGAGCTCAAACTTCTGACAGCTGCATAAATCACGTGATTACCCAAAAAATCCGCATCGTTGATTGGCGGTGCTGACACAGGCTTTTCGAAGTCCGGAGCATTTCACTTGCAACAGGGAAGAGGCGTGTCATTGCTGGGTTGCTAGTCTTTGGTGTGCTTTCTTCCCTCGCATGGGATTCTGCTCATCATGTTCATTCTCGTATGGCTTTGATGTACCGCTTGAGCCAAGTGATCGATTTCGCTAACTGCTGCAGACTACCATCTCAGATCTGATCCAGATCTCACCCGAGGACTTTTCCAAGTTCAGTGCTGTTGCTCTGGAAGACAACATTAATGAGAAGTACGCCAATAAGGTGCGTCTTGTTATTAATTTCGTGAGTGTTTCCAGACAGAATCACTCATCCCTCCCAGGTGATCCAAAAGATCGGCCTGTGTATCAGCTTTTATGATCTGCTGGAGTCCTCGGATGGTCTGATTGGCCATGGAACTGGTCTCGTCAATGTTAATGGTTTGAGCAATTACATGATTCTATATGAAGAATGCAACTGATTGACGCAGTGAAATTTCGAATGATCGTCTTCCGGCCCTTCAAGGGCGAAATCATCCAGGGCAAAGTGGCCAGTGGGACGGAGCATGGGATTAAGAGTGCGAATGCCATTATCCTCAAATGATTGATTTACTAACGAAGTGCAGTTGGTGTGGAATTTTTCAACGATATCTTGATTCCCCCGGATCTACTTCGGGAAGGCTCTCGATTGTAAGCACCTCTTGCTGCGTGGGAACCCACTTACTCATCCCTTTGTAGTGACTATGCAGAGCAAGTTTGGGTCTGGGATACCGAGGACGGGACTTCCCTCTATTATGATGTGGGAGAAATTATTCGGTTCCGCGTGGAGACTGAAGAATGGCACGATCAAATTCCCAATGCACCAGATACGGACGAAATCAGCATGGATCGGAAGTCCCCGTATTCGATTATTGTGAGCCTCTCCTCACTTCTCTTCTATTGAAATTTGACTGACATTCTCAGGGCTCGATGCATATGGACGGCTTGGGTCCAACCGCTTGGTGGTAGATACCGGGCGCTTTACATATTTCTTCCCAAACAGATACCCAGCCGAAGCACGAAATTATGATTCTTCTTAGAAATGGCTTTCATAGTAGACTTTGTAGATTGCTAGTCCTAATGCGTCACGGACCTGACATGATTATTTATAAGACTCTAGGCTTATTATAGTTTGCAATAATCCATATCCGGTCAAGACCCCGTTACGATACTCCGATCACTCCGAGGCGTCGGAGTTGTCAAAACCTTCTCCGACTGCACGGTGGAGATGTGGGCTTCGCTCGACCAGTCGCAGTCCGACGATCGATCACTCTATGCTCCAGACTTGCGAGCAAACGTAAAAAAAAAACCAGGTTCCATTGTTTGGTAAGGGCCTTTTACTCATTCGTGGCGACGCAGGGATTTGAAGTATTTTCACACTCACAAGGTTCTCCTGGAAGGTTCTGCTTGATAATCCAGTCGCAATTGCGGAAGGGCGGTGATCTCATTGTCCCGTTGATAAATCACATCATAGATCGCTTCTCCTCTCTTCCCTCTTTACTTCTAATCTCGTTGCATGCAGAGATGGGATCCCTTGACAACGGCAATTTGACTGAGCGGGGATTTGGGACTTTGGCGGTTCATGCCGGTGCCCCTCATGACCCCTCGACCGGTGCGGTGATTGCTCCGGTAGGTTGCAACAGAGGTGATCCGATGAAATGACTACTGACAGGTTGCGCATAGATTTCCTTGTCTACCACTTATGCGCAGACCAGCGTCGGCAGCCCCGTCGGTCTTTATGAGTACACTCGCAGCTCAAACCCGAACCGGTCAGTCGCATTATCGAAACTGCTGCGCAAGTGCGAGACTGACATCGGTTTAGGGATAACTTTGAGCAAGCAGTGGCAGCTCTCGAAAATGCTAAATACGCTCTTGCTTTTTCATCGGGCTCCGCGACTACTGCGATCATCCTCCAATCTCTGGCTGCCGGCTCGCACGTTGTCTCGGTCTCCGATGTGTACGGCGGCACTCACCGATATTTCACCCAAGTGGCATCGGCGCATGGTGTCGGCGTGACTTTTTCGCCTAGCATCGAGCTGCATATTGAGAATTTAATCCGACCCAATGAGACCAAACTGATCTGGATCGAAACCCCGTCTAATCCGACTCTTGGCTTGGTGGACATCGAGGCCGTGGCCGAGGTTGCCCATCGCCATGGCATCTTGGTTGTAGTTGACAACACCTTCATGAGTCCCTATGTACAGAACCCGTTGAATCATGGTGCCGACTTGGTGATGCACTCCGTGACCAAATATATCAACGGCCATTCCGATGTCTTGATGGGTGTCGCCGCCTTCAACTCCGAGACCTTGAACGAGCGCCTCACCTTCCTACAAAATGCCATCGGTGCCGTTCCTTCCGCATTTGATTGCTGGCTCGCTCATCGGGGTCTGAAGACCCTTCATCTGCGAGCTCGCGAAGCTACCAAGAACGCCACCGTAGTTGCTCAGGCCCTCGAATCGTCCCCGCACGTCATCTCGGTGAACTACCCCGGACTGGACTCCCACCCCAACCGCAAGATCGCTGTTAAGCAACACCGCGAGGGTATGGGTGGCGGTATGCTCAGCTTCCGCATCAAAGGTGGACAGACCGCGGCACATCTCTTCTGCCAGCATACCAAAGTCTTTACACTGGCCGAGAGCCTGGGCGGTGTCGAGAGTCTCTGCGAAGTTCCGGCGAGCATGACGCATGCCGGTATTCCCAAGAATGAGCGTGAAATTGCTGGGGTCTTTGACGACCTCGTGCGGATGAGTTGCGGCGTGGAAGATGCAGAGGACCTCGAGGCTGATACCCTCCGGGCGTTGGAATTGGCCGTGGCTGGTTCTGGAAAGACATCCAATGGCCGTCAGTAAAGGGTCATTTTTGCTTGGACATTTGCATGATGATTATGATCATCTTTGAACTAGATCATAGACGATTTTCCTTGTTGTGTATTGGCGTTGTGACACTGTCGGCGATTTAACTATATTGAGGGCAGAACTTCTAGCACCTGTCGGGTATTTGAATTATCAATGGCTACCTAGGTATTGAACGACTTCTTTTTGTAAATTTTTCTCTCTATATACCCTAGTTGTTTATCTATCGAGTTCCAAGGTTCTCATATGTATTCTCTGATGCCTTTGCCTCATATCAGCTGAGGCTTGTCTCCCAACCTTCTGACCCCCTAGCTGTTATCAGCTCTCTGCATCCCGCTCTGCAGTCTTTGGATATACCTAATGGTCCGACTCTATAGCTGTTCCTATTGGCTCGATCTATTGGTGTTGGAGATCAACGTGCTTAGTCAGCTCCCACTGCAATTTTTGGGTATGCGTCGTCTATTCCGAGTTGGGATGAATTCAAGAATTAAAGTGGCTCTAACACACAAGCAGCTTTTCGAGCAGATATGCTAAATTAGTGCCACTTCGAGACTTTCCGGAATTGTCATCGATCATTCTTTGCCGTTACATCTCAATTGCCGACCATAGCGGGGCATCTTGATCATGGCTTTCAGCTTCGGCTTTTCTGGGGATGACATCGATATCGATGAGGCTGAGACCATCAATGAGACACAGAATTTAGTTGTTCCCCAAGAGACGAATGCGTCTCTTCCTGAACTCGTGAAAGCCAGCAAACATGAAATGAACGAATGGGTATGTGACTTGCTCAGCAATATATATCATCACTTCTCGACCAGATTTTATATTTTTTGGAATTTTATTTGACACCATGTTTAATTCCAAACTCACCGGCATACAGCTTTCTATACTCCCGTCTCAAGTATCTTTCAACCAGTTTGCACTTCCTGATACTTCAATTGTCCTTGCGCGCCGAGAACTCTTCGACATCCGCACCCAGTTGATGGCCGAGGACAGTGCAGGCCATGATAATGAAGAATTGATCGCCGGCCTGGAGCAGGGAGACCTCAAGCCTAATTTCTACGAAGGTGGCTTCAAAACATGGGAATGTGCCTTGGACTTGGCCAAGCTGGTCGCCAATGACCATTCGACCATTGAATCATTAGATGATCCCCAAGCCGATATTCACATCATTGAGGTTAGTCCTGTCTGGTCTCTGCCTTCTGAATGTAAAGCTCACTACTCCAGCTTGGCGCGGGTACTGCAGTACCATCAATGGCTCTATTCGCCCACTTTTTAAACCAAAAGAAAATCCCAGCGGAGTCACACCCACAACGAAAAATACATTTCACTTTTGCAGATTACAATGCCGCTGTCCTGCGATTGGTTACGCTCCCCAATCTTCTTTTGACCTGGTACACCCATCAAAGACAGGCTGAAAAGGCAGACCAAGACACGCCGCAAGCTCAGCCAGAGGAAGAATTAGACATCACGCCTGAATTGGTCGAATGTTTCAAGAAGGATCTCTCTCAACTTGGCATCTCGATTGACATTATTTCCGGCGCTTGGTCGCCTAAATTTGTCGATTTGGTCTTTTCTACCAACAGCTCTGAGACTTGTAAGACGCTTGTCCTTGCAAGCGAGACTATCTACTCGCCGTCTTCTTTGAGAGCCTTCTCGGAAACCCTCTTGGCGCTGCTCCGCCGCTCTGGCAATCGTGCTATGAGTCGTGCTTTGGTGGCAGCTAAGAAAGTGTACTTTGGAGTTGGTGGCGGGGTGGACGAGTTTTTGGCAGTGATGCGAGATGTATGTGCCAATCAGATAGAGATCCAGCAGATAGTCGATGTGCACTCTGAAGGGGTTGGCAGGGTTGTGTTGGAGGTCAAGCCTGCGTCGAGTGGTGCATAGATATTTAAACGAGAAAGCTTCGCATGTGTCATTACAATTGAAAGACTTCTTCGAACAAATGAGAATTGAATGAGCAGATGCCGGATTGCACTTCCCAGCCCTAACGTATATGTACATGTTTTCCCAATTGCGCGTCTGTCGTAGACCACGAAATCAATGCCCAGCTCTTAATCATAGATCGACTCCACCTTGCCATTCTTCATCCGCGCAGCCCGGGATGCCTCGATGTCCCGGTTCTGGCGCTCGTAGTGAGCCACGACGGCACTCAGATCAGCCTGCGAACCGGGGGAAACGTTATAAGGGACCCGAGCATTGAACATGCTGAAAAAAGAGGTTAGTAAATATATGACCTGGACACATTGGCGCGACATACTCAGGCTGCTTCAACTCATAGAACTCGCGGGGTCCTTGGCTCTGAAGCAGGTGGCGGTCCTCGGCGGCCTTCTCGAGAATGGCGGTATGAATAGCGTTGCGCTGTTCAAAAGTCTCTTGCGAGGGGGTCCACTTGCTGATGAGGCCGGAGATCCACGACTCTGAGCCGGATTCCTTGTTCGAGTTGCTGAGGCGGTAGAGGAGGTAGGCGGAGGCGAAGCCACCGACGGTGATATAGAAGCTGCGCTGTTCATTTCAAGCTACGTGTTAGCACCGTTTCCATGCCATTGGAATTCCTTCGAAGGTCCTCGTCGGCACCCAATCGGTTCGCGGGGGAGCTTACGCCGAAGCTTTCATTCACGGGCTCAGAGTGGGCGGAATGCGAGCCAAAACGGCGAGGCGGCTGCGTGCGCAGCATCTGCCGCATCGAAGCAGCAGAGCGTTTGGCGGCGAACATGGTGAGGGAGACAATTGGCAAGAGTCGGATGGAGATGACCCTTCGGGCGGCGGTGATAGGATGAAGTTGTCCAGCAGAGAAATCACGTGGGTCCATCCTGATCGGGGATAGCGCCTTGGCTCAGATCATTAAACTAGAAACAACAAGGATGGATTTACTTCAATTGAGTCTTCGGATCCATCCGCTGCTTACTTTACTATTTTTACCAATCTTGTCATGAATTCCTTTGTGACTGATGCAGATGCAGATGCAGGATGGCGAGGGGGTGTCCTTGGGCGTAGTGGCTGCAGCAGACGCCCCGGGTGATGCCTCACTTCTCCCCCGAGCAGCAGATCTACTTCATTGGATATATCCATTGTTGCCCATCAACTGCAGGGCAGTGAACCGGCGAAAATTGTCTGGCTCTAAAATGAACATGTCAGCTTTGGGAGATGTCTCCACCGGCCACTCGCCCTATTCTCTACCCGCCCGAAATCCCAATTGGTGCCCAATGCCTTCATGGCACACAACAATTGGTCTTCTTTCGGCTCAGAATGGAATATTCGCTGTGATTTCTGGGCTCCTAGTACCATGATCACCACAACGCTGCGATTTCAACCCGGTCGGTTGTGGATGGGTACCAACCTGCACTAAGGTTCGGTCCGCTGCACTTTGCCTAGAAGAGTGGAATCGCACTTGTCGAGTCCTATATCACAGTACTTTTAATCCGGGTTCTTGATCCTAAGTTTCACAATCTGTCGAAGTATCCTAGACATTCCCATCCATTGGGATTGAGATCTGGACGTACACAAATTGTGTGCGTACTGGAACGGGCAGCCTTGTCTTCGTGTATCGCAGTCATTTGTGCCCACTTGTCTGACTGGTCTCTCCCACAATTGATTCTCTGCCCGATTGACCCTCACCAGACATCCGCTGACTCGCTGGTCATACCATTCTGGCGTCTCTTGCCCTGAGACCGTGTGGTTCTTGGGCTATATCTTGAGGCACCGCCAGAGCCATCTGCAAATGTACAGTGCAGACAGCCTCATGAATCATTCGACTCGGAATTTACTCATCTTCTATTCTTGCATCTCCTGATATAGATCCGCCATTGGGGACACGTCTGCAATTCACTATCAAAAGAACCTTGGGCACGCATCAGTCTACAATGGGCGCCGGTGGCAAGAAGGCCAAAGCCAAGGATAAGAATGGCAAGGCCGGATCAAAGCAAAAGGTTAAGAAGACCAAGGGCTCCGAAGAGACAGAGGAGCAACCAGCAACCGAATCCCCTGCACCTAAAAGCCCGGTTCTCGTGGTTGAAGAGCCAGAGCCCAGCCAATCCCTGGAGCCTGCACTTGAAGAAGCACCCGCGCCTCTCGAACCAAACGAATCCTCTGCAGTGACAGCCGGCAATGAAGAAGGTCATGTCACACAAGTGTCTGATCCTGACATTCCCATCGATCAACCTGCTGTGACGGACGACAAACCTGACACCGAAACACCCGTGTCCAACGACAGAGACACGACTGAGCCTCCCATTGAGGCCGAGAAACCTGCGACGCCAAAGCAAAAAAGTCCTGTTATAGATTCAGCACAGAGGACACCTACTGGCTCTCCATTCGTCTCCTATTCACCAGTGCCAGCCCTGGTACCCCTTCCATCACCGTCTCTGACCGAGGCACGGTTTATGACAAGTCCTCCCCCAGAATATCACTACAACAACTCTCATCCTGCGTCGCCAGCGTTTGTTTCATACGCATCGCCTATCCCGTACGCCTCGCCTGTGCCGTACACTTCGCCTGTGCCATTCACCTCACCCGGACACTACGCCTCACCCGTACCACACGCCTCGCCTGTGCCCAAAGTCAGCAGTCCTCTTGCGCTCTCGCATTATACTCATACCTCTCCCGCCATGTCGCCCACTGCAACTCCTCCGCCTCAGGCTCCAGCTGCCCCAATGCCTCCGACGGCAGCACCACCAGTACCACCACCAGCACCGCCATCGACAACACATAGCTTTGCAACGGCTGCTCATTCTCCAGTCATGAGCTCTGCCGGGATTGTGCCTCCGTATGCACCTTCTCCTTATGCGCAACATCACCCCGAGCCACATTTCATGCAACGAAGCTACAGCATGGCCGACCCTTCTGCATATGCTTCATCGTTCCAAGCCATTCGAGACCTCGGCTTTGGCAATGGACAGTCACAAGAGAATGGTACAATTTCTCCTCCAGAAAATGACGGGGACCATATCGAGCTTCTCCAGAGAATCCAATCTGCCATTCCTGACCTCAACCGCCTTCTCACTGGGTTCCGCAGCACCCATAGCAGATTGAACAGTCGCGAGGCCGAAATTAAGCACATTGGAAACCAACACGAGCAAGCGTTAATGCACAAGGAATTCTATATCGAGGCCTTACAGTCGCAAATGAAGAAAACAGCCAATGAAAGTGCCGAAGAATGCGCCAAGTTAAAACACACAATCAATGAACTGCGTCTTGAACTGGGCAACCTACAAGAGAAGCAAAAGGATCTCGAGGACGGCTTGGCTGTTCATCAAAAGTCCAACGAAGAGCTCTCGCAGAGCAAGATTGAACTCGAGGCGGAGATTGCCAAGCTGAACACCAACATCCAAGAAACCAAGGAGACGCATGAAAAGGAGCAAGCCGAGCAGAAAGAGGAGCACGCAAAAGCTCTTACGACGCAGAAGCAAGAGCTGACTGAACTCTTCGAGGAAATCAAAAACGAGGATGAAAAAGCTGCTGCCGAGGCCTTGGAAGCTCGTGAGAAGGAATTGCGCGATCAACACGAGGCCGGCAAAGGCGAATGGGAAAACGAAAAGAATCATCTGCAAGCATCCCTCGAGACCCAGCTCAATGAGCTTGAAAATGTCAAGTCAGAGTTGGCATCGAAGATAACTGCGTTGGAGTCCAAGGAAACCGAACTGGAGTCTCGATTGGCGGAACTCACGTCGACCCAGGAAGAGTTATCCTCGAAATTGGCTGCATTGGAACTGAAAGAAAAAGAGCTCGAAGAAACTCGCGAGAATAATGCCCGAGATATGGAAAACCTTCAGCAAAGCCATGCCGGCGAAATTGATTCTCTCCGCAACACCCACGAGGCAGCCCTTGCCGCTGCAGCCAAGGAAGTTGACGATAAGGTTGCTGCGATGGAGGCACTATTCACCGAAAAGGAGCAGAGTTGGGCCGACGAAAAAGCTTCTCTGGAGAAGGTGCTTTCTGAGAAAAACGACGAACTGCTGAGCTCCGAGCGCGAGAAGGAGAAGCTGGAGGGAGATGGTCTCATCAAAGAGCAGCAACTCCAACGCGCTGTGGACGGGATGCGATCCACCATCGATCATCTGGATTCAGACTGCGATCGACTGCGGAAAACATTGACCAGTCTCGGTGAAGCCACTGATCTCAAGACGACCAAAGGCGATCAATTCTTGTAAGTGAGCCACGCACAGTCAACGAATCTACTTTCATTGTGTTTTATGTCCATGTCACTCTCTCATGATTTCTTATGTTCATACACCGATATACTGTCCTTTGTCATAGAATCTCATGTTGATAACGCCATAAATGTATATGATTCTAATAAGCCTTTTGATTCTTCTAGTGTGGACTGCTTCAACCAACTCTCTCAACTGATCTCCGAGCTCTGCAGAGAGCATTTCGCCTACTTACCTATTGATCCCCCCAAGGACATTCTCTCCAAGATTCCACCGGAGTTGCCATCTTTCCTCGACAACACTCCCGCGTCTCGCGATCTCCGCTGCGCCTATATTCAGCATATTGTGTCCAAGACACTGACATTCCGTGTCTTCCAGCCTTTCTTATTCACTCTCGGCCGTCGGTATGACAAGGCGGACACTTTTTTTCAGATGTTGTCGATGGACATTCGTCGCAAATCGGTGCGCCGAGAGGCATTCTGGCGCCAACAGACCTTGAAAGCAGCCTATACCACATCCGACGCCAAGCAGTCTATCAATGTCGCCGCAGCTGTGATTGTCGACGAGATCATCGACCACATCAAACACTTTGCGGACCCCAAGCATCTGGACTCTCTTCTGACCGGCGTGCGGAAGATCGTCAAATTGGCCGCCGAGACATGGCGCCACGCCCGTGTCGAACGTGAGCTCGTCCTCGCCATTTTCCCTGCCCCCGATGCGGAGAGTGTGTCGAACGAGGAATGGGAAGAGTATGGGATCGCCAAACCGGTCAGCCCTAGCCAGAAGATCGATCCGACCCGCCACGTTGTTCTCCGGACCTTCCCACGAATTCTGCGAGAGGCAGCCCACGAGGACTTTGCCTGTGGAGAGCGGGCCAGCCCGTGCATGTACTCACCTGGCGTGGTTCTTTACTCTGATTCCCCGGTCGTGATGGCCCGATTGCAAGAGCTGGCCAAAAAGTCCAGTGAGACATTGATCGGTGACGGGGGCCAATTGTCACCTCCCAAGACCCCCAAGGGCTCACAAGAGAACCTGACGCTGAAGGGAATTGAGAAGTTGGTGCAAACTGCTTCGGTTCCATTGACGGTCCAATCGGCACCTACAAGTCCCAGAGCCAAGGAACCGTTTGTGGCTGTCTAATCGTTCATTCATTTTCCGTTTCATATTTGTTGTCTTGAGCTTTTTCAGCGATCTGTGATTTATAGTAGTATTTCATTTGTTTCATTGCATCTTGTGTCCGTGTTTTAGCGAGGATTGGAACTCGGCGTGTTGACGATGGATTGGATATTTTGGGCCTGTAACTCGCTACGAATTGTTTTTTAGTATAAGTTCTGCACACATAATAAACATGATGAATCTTAAACTCTCTAACTCTCTTCTATAGCACCGCCACGCTATGACGTGCGTATTTTCCCCATGAAACCGCGATGCTTCATCGCCTCGTGGGACCCGCCGATCGCGATCCATGAATTAACAGCGAGCACCATTGAAATTCAATTCCGAGACTCGAATCGTTCTTCCCGGACAATCAACTTGGCAGAACTTTGTCACCAAACAAGCTTGTGGGACACTCAGCCTCCTTATTCTCCATTCAGCCCTATGCCTTTTGGACCCCACGAGGGACGGCAAAGAATATTACAGACACGGAGGGGCCAGTTGTGGCTCAGCGTGCAGAACCCTGATCAGCCTCGTCCGCAAGGCATTTTTGTGAATCTCTCAGGTGTGCCTTGACCATCTGCAACATCCGTACGGAGTAGAGGAGATCGTGGTTAAATCGAACCACTCCTGAACGCGGGACATTGGCCCTAATTCTGGACAGATCGCGGCGCTAAATGAGGCTCCTGGAGCGGGGACACATGCAAGGCTGACCCCGTCATTCTTGTTCTTCTTTCTCCCCAGTGCATGCGCCCGGCGCTTATTCGCATTTTGGCTGTATCGACTGCTTTTGCGTCTTTTCTCCTGTGATTCTCCTCTGCCATCGTTTACATTCTCCCCCCTCGGAATCCCTCCGTTGGCGGGCCATATTTGTCGGCCTCTCCACTGTATATCAAGTGTTCAGCGTGCGACATCCCGATGCCCGCGACTCTATATAATCCTTCGGATTTTGCGCGCGGCTTGCATTCACTCAATGATTTCTCGACTGCCTCTGCTCCTCTGTCGCCCCCCTCGGAAGGCGCTTCTCCCTCGACTCCCTCTGAATGGGGAAGACTTCTCCCCCATAGTTATATGAAGATGTCGAGTCCGCACCAGACAGGACAGTCACCACTGCAGGAACTGAATCCCCAGGATCCGTATTTGTCGGCGCCGTCCGATCAAGAAGAACTGGAGTTTCAAGCCAGCGCGATTCGCATCACCCCCGTGGCGACGAGCCCGAACCACAGCTCTTCACCAAACGATGGCATAGAATCTCGTCGTCCATCCATTCAGTCGTTGGGCTTTCTGGCTCCTCAAAATAACGATCATGTTGATGCCAGCAGCAACAGTGGCTCTTCCAACCCCGGTAACTTCCTTGCCCCGTCGGATATCGACTTGGCCAGCGGCGCTGGTTGGCACTCTGGTAATGCGTCATTTGACACCTCTAGACCGGGAACTTCTGCTCAGCAGCCTTGGTCGTCGTCTACCGAAATGAATAATCCTCAATGGGTATGTCTCAGTGTACCCATCCAGGACGCTTATGCGATAGCATTCATTAACACCTCCACAGCAATCAGGTCTTGGTATCTCGAGTCCGGACTACAAGTCGCCTCAGCTTAGTGTCTCTACTGAGCATGTACCCCAGAATCAGCTGACACCACCCTCTGCTTCGCGAGGCAGAAGCCCCATCGTTTTGACCGTTGAGGAAGTTCGACGAGGGGATTCTCCGAAGCGGGATAACCCGCATGCCCGACGTCTGAGCCGGTCTTCCAATCACCTCTCTGCCCCGGGAGGTATCGATGAAGACGCTGGTGATTTCGAACATGGCACGACCGAAGACGATGATCGTCGTTCGGTTTCTTCTCTCTCTGTCGCACGGACACATGATGGAAATTGGATCCCAAATTCCACTACTGGTCATGGTGGCCTGGATCCTCTAGCTCGGGGTAATGATTACGTGTTGAGTCCAAATGACCTCAAATGCCAGCGAGAGCGAGATATGAAAAACCAAGACATCAGTCTGTGGTCGGTGGACGTGAGCGAAGCAAATAGCGAGGCAGGTGACGAGCCTCCGACACCCCCTCGACGGAGATCGCAAGTGAGAAATCGACTACGAGCGAGAAGCACTGGAGACCGTCCCCTCCAGCAAGAAGATTACTTCAATCTACAAATCAATACGGAAACCCCTGTGCCTGGGCCAGGGGTCATGATACGGGAAGATGAAGACAGCGAAGACAGCGAAGACAACTTGAGCGAGAATTCGGACCGCACCGCCTCTGACTCTCTTCCTGATTCACTCCCCGCTGACGCGCACGAACCCGGTCGATACGATCGCTCAACCCCGGATATCTATTCATCGCTCGCAATGGATAGGCCCGCTGCCAACGCCCCCTTGTCGCCTTGGCAGGACCCTCCACGCGATTCCACGCGACGGATGGAGGCACTACAGCCAGGAACTTCCAGTGCCGCAATGGTGGCGTTTGAGAAGCGGGCGAAAGACGTGGAAACAGCCTCCCTGACGGCAACGATCGATAACAATAGCATCATCAACTTCGGTATGACTTTTGATCGATTGAAAATTTCCGACCCGGAGCAGAAGAAGAACGAAAAGCGAAGCAACAGTCTTTTCAAGCGCCATTTCTCGATGCTTAAGCGTCAATCGTCCGATCTGTCAACCTCTACCTCTAACACTGGCGCCCAACAGAATGGCCCGGAAACACCATCACGGAAAGAATCCGCATCGCACCGATCGCGGCTGAGCTTTTCGAACAAGACGAGTCGGCATTTGCGCTCACCAAGTTTGACCAACGCACTCCTCTCAATTTCAGGACAGATGGCAGCTGTTGGAGGCAACAACGCGGTACATGCTGTGTCACCCAGTACAGACACGGCTCCAAACACTCTCAAACGCGGACGAAGCAGGAGTGAGATCCCGCGGCCTCCTAGTCCAGGCTTGATGGATTTGATGACTAGCCATGGAGGGCCACCTGTGGCTGGTATTTATCACAACCCGGGCGAGGAGACAACCATCAAGCAAGGTCCAACAAACACAATGCCAGGGCCCGAAGCAGCTGGCGGGGATGATGACGATGATGTTGAAGCGATTGACGAGAAAGGGCTGGTGATGGAGTTTCCTCCGATTTCTCGCTTGCCGGTGCCGACATTTGAAGGATTTAAGGCGCAGATCGAGCAAGTCAACCCACGACTTGCCCCAGCTCTGGTCCACCGATTTGCGCAGGCGCAAGTTCGTCGATACAAAAAGCTGGTGGAGTTGCAGCAGAAGCATTCGGTCGCTGTTGCCAATCGACGTTGCAAAGCTGGCAAGTTTTGCTTTGCACTAGGAGGCGAAGCAACCTTGCTGGAGCAGCGCAAGACTTCGGCTTCGTCAGACACCGGACAGACCCAGTTCCGCATCGCGGATTTCAGCAACGGCCCAGACCAGCCACATGTCTTTGACGAAGGGGGCATTGCAGCCACTCAATTACCCCAGGGCGTGCCTAATCCTCCTATCACTCGTCTGCCCGCCGAGTTCGAGTGTTCGATTTGCTTTGCGGTAAAGAAGTGTCAGAAACCGTCCGACTGGACTAAGCATGTCCACGAGGATGCACAGCCGTTTACCTGCAGCTTTCCTGAGTGCAGCGAGCCTAAATCATTCAAACGCAAGGCAGACTGGGTTCGACATGAAAATGAACTTCACCGGCACCTTGAGTGGTGGACATGCTCGATTCCCGAGTGTGGCCACACTTGCTACCGTAAAAACAATTTTGTTCAGCACCTGGTTCGGGAGCACAAGATGTCTGATCCCATGCTCAGAAGGGCCAGAGGTGCGGCCACAGAAGGGGTACCTGACAGCCAACGAGAGCGGGAGGTGGAGCAACTCTGGCAGATGGTTGAGGAATGTCGACATGAGACAAGTGACACCCCCCACCGGGAACCCTGTCGCTTCTGTGGGAACATCTGTGGCAATTGGAAGAAGCTCACGGTTCATCTGGGGAAGCACATGGAGCACTTGGCCATGCCTGTCTTGGAACTCGCAAGACAGAGTTGTGCCTCGGTGGGGGTTACCGGCTTGTCACAGCCCACCCAAACTGCATCATTCCCAAGACATCAAGATGCCGATGCACATCTCGGCCTCGGCCAGTATGCGCCAAGTACCGACGCCAACCCCCTCCCCAGCCAGAACTATGCCTACGATATGTCAATGTCTGCCTACCCTTCCATCTCTGGCGGCGAGCTTTCTATGGAGCCCGAGTCGATGACCGACTCTTTACAGCCGAGCGATCAGTA
The DNA here is from genome assembly GCA_037042135.1 of Penicillium sp. PG113-03A. NCBI lineage: Eukaryota > Fungi > Ascomycota > Eurotiomycetes > Eurotiales > Aspergillaceae > Penicillium > Penicillium sp. PG113-03A. The sequence continues at coordinate 282,481 of JAXQJW010000146.1, forward strand.
CCCCGGGTATGGTATGGGGCAATTCGATTCAGCCACGCTTCTCCCGCCAGGCCCAAGTCATCCCCTGCATCAGAACTCAGTGACGTACCCACCACCGTACAATGCGGGCCCGAGACCGAGGACGCCCGATGCCAACGCTGGCATGGTGCCAAACTCGTATTCGATGAGCTCGCATCTTAATCCTCAGACATCGTCGATCTACCCCTCCCAAGCGGGCTATCCGGCATACCAGCCGGTGGTGACGACTCCGTCCTACAGCTCCGGACCGTATACGTCAAGCTACTCCTCCCAGATGTGATTCATGAACTTCCCTTTTCCCTTTGATGATCCTTTGCATTTTCAAGGCGCGTGTATACGTGTTATACCCCTTTTTGACGATTCACCCCTCGGTGCTGATTACAGCTCCTTCCTCAGATCTACTGAAGAAAGGGATGAAATTCGAGATTCTTTTCTTTTTCTAGGGTTTTCTTCTTTTCTTTTCTTTCTTTTTCTCTTTTCTATTGACATGTGTATAGCATCTATCTATGACCTACTCGATAGTTATGCACTTTCCTTTTTTGGTACCAACATATGGCCCGCGTAACTGGGAAATGAGCTGCATATGCGGAATGACAAGTTCGGATATAGCCCTATCCGGATATTGTGTACATATTTTCAGGGATTCTGTCTCAGACCAAGTGGCGTTCTTCCCAACTCAGGCCCGCGCATATGAGCGATCATATTTCTAGGGTAGTCTGGTCGGGACTTGTCCCGTCGGCAGATTCTAGGGGTGGTTGGACCCGAAGTGTCGCCAAGAGCGTTTGTGTTTCCCAGCAACATGCCTTGGGGATCGGGACGAGCATGACGCGTGGATGTCAAAATGTCAGTTGTTTCATGGCGAAACCGTATCCCTTGGAAGCTTGTACGGCATGGCATCGGGGATGTCGATCCCTGTCACCGCCCGATTTGGTCCTTGCGTCGGCGTGGCATAGAGTCGTGGCATGGAGTAGAAATCTGTCCTTGATCAAGATTATTGACGACGGTGAGTTCCTATTGACGTGGTTCACCCAGGTGTCGCACTGCACACATTCATGATGATCCATGATTATCGAAGCCTGATACCCGGGTAGATAATGATCGCAGTGATCTTCACCCGGGTGAACCACCTCCACAGAGATGCAGCGGGGCTGTGCAATCAAGGGATGACATGCACATTCCATGAACCCTTGTCCGCGTGGGTGATTCGGCTCGGGGCGAGTTTGGGAGTTATCGCGTGTGGTCGATGATGCATTTAACCCTGCCAACCCCGGGCGATGATTTGTTCCTGAGATTGTGTCTTTGGGAAGATCTAGATCGTTGAACCCGGGTGTTAACGTGTTAACGTGTTAACCTGATAAACCTCTCTTTTACGCCCGTTTCATCCCCACTATGGAGGTTCGTCCCCGCTGCGGCTACTGGATCTCGCTCGCCCCCATTTCTAACTCTATATCTTCCGTCCAGGATCCTCAGCTCACCTGGCCAGACTCGACCGACTTGCTACAGGGCATTATGGTCGGTCCCGATGGATCTCACCCTGATCTATCCGACCTACGATCATCCGGTCTAACTTTGGATCCCGCCACCAATCCTTTACTCGATCTACACTTGAGCACCGATCTGGCCGCGCTCGATCCACAGAGCCATCCGTCCTATTTGAACCACTGGTCCTCGACCGAGCAGCCTCAGGATTTCTATTATCCGCACTACCCCTCTCGCCTGGCTACCGACCAGGATGCCTGGAATCCTTTGCAGGTCACAGGTGTTCCGCATTCCTCGTCCGGGTCACATATGAATATTCCACCGGTCGGAGACCCGGACTGTGGCTTCTCTAAGCCCCACCATCGTACCCCATCGGAGAGCGGGAGCCAGCATATGGGCAGTTTCTACTCTGACTCCGGGTATGGTAGTGCCAGCTGCGCGACGCACTCGGTTGTTCCATCTTCCTACAGTGTGGATTCGATGTCGAGTCCGCAAATCGGGACCAAGGAGCATGGGTTTGGCGAGCCAGCTTATCTTGATCAACCGCATCTTGGTACCGGGTCTATGTTTACGGGGGAATTTGGCGAGACACAGTCGTTCGAGACTGCGGTGAAATGTGACCACCCTGCTTGTTCGTGGGTGGGGAAATGTCCATCGGATAAGAGGTATGCTTCATTTCCCTCTTTTTCATACCCGTGACAATTCGCTGACTTGTATAGGAAACACGAAGCAAGACACAGAAAACTCTTCAAATGCGATGAACCCCATTGCCCTCGCAAAGAAGGTTTTGGGACGATCAATGATCTTGCTCGTCATAAGAAATGTGTGCATAATAAAGAGCCCGAGCGAGGGCCGAAGATGATGTACATGTGTTTTGGGCAGAATTGTCCTCGTCCGAACAAGAGGTGGCCGCGTTTGGATAATTTCAAACAACATTTGAGCCGCATGCACCATGGAGAAGATGCCGAGGCTTTGCTGAAGAGGTAAGACTTTTGAATATTATTGCATATTTGGGTACCTTGCTGACCTTGGCCAGATCTATGGACTGGTATGACAGTGTCATCAGTCCTCAAAATGACCCAAAGCGTGATGGTACTAGCCTACCAAATGGACCCATGGAGCTGGATTCTGCAGAGGCAGTACATCCAACCCAGAGCCATGCTGAATTTCTCTCCTCTCGTGCGCCGACACCTCGTCAAACTCAGTTCGATTCCGCAACTTCTCAATCCTCACAATGCCCCAGTATGGACTTGACCGAGCTTGCCTCACCACTGACCAATGACAGTCGAGACGCCAGTCTTGATCGTGGGAATCCCAAACAAGAGACCTTTGTGTCAGATGCAGCAGAAAATTTAATCAACGTGATGACGAAAATGATAAACGCCCCGGAGCGACGATCCAGCCAACAGAGTGACGAGGGAATCGATGTTGAGCCCGAGAATAACCTACTATCCCTACCACAACGGCAGATGCTGCAGAAAGTTCTCTCGGTGGCTTTGGAGCGGCTTTCGGATAACAGCTCTTCTGCATCCGAGACCAATGACGAGAAGCAAGATTGGTTTCAATGTGACATTTGCTCCAAAAGAACCCGACTTCGCTGCGAGATGAAGTAGGTTATAACCCAAACCACTACCGCGAGGTCAAGTCTAACAGGTTTTAGAAAACATCAAAAACGCCATGAACGACCTTATGGCTGCACCTTTCCTCATTGTGCCAAATCCTTTGGCAGCAAAGCCGACTGGAAACGCCACGAAAGTTCGCAACACCTGAACGTGTCAAGTTGGCAGTGCGCCTTGCACGACACACACAAAGGCATGACGTGCGGTCGGATATTCTACCGCGAGGACGCCTACATCCAACATCTTGGCCAGCACCACCAGGTGGTGAAGAGCTGTATTAAAGAAACGCTTCAGTCGAGCCGTCTCGACATGGCTGGCCAATCCCACTTCTGGTGCGGCTTCTGTAACCAAGATATCTCGCTGCGAAATGATGGCCAGACTGCCCTGGATGAGCGCTTCAATCACATCGACACAGAACATTTCAAGAAGGGAGAGCGGGGGAGTGATTGGTGTTCCCCTCCAGAGATTTCTCACCTTCAACAAGGGGATTTGCAAAAGAGCGAAACGAGGCAATTACACGATGACCATCGTCGGAAACGCAAATGTGCGGGATTATAACATGATTGGATTCTTGATTCTGCGGACAGGGGAGAAAGTGCAAATCCCCAGCATTCTACATAAACTGGTACATAATACCCATCAGTATAAAGACAAGTTCGGCTCTATATTTGAATCCGACTATAGATATCAGAGGAAATCATGCATTCATTGAAAAATAAGTCGATTGGTATCGACGATATAATATACAATCCAAGTTCAAAAATCTCTTCCCTTGATTTATTTCTGAGCAGCCGCAAGATCACGGGCCTTCTTCTCTAATGTAGCCATTTGACCTGGACCCAGTCAATATAACACCGGATAAACAGATATCAAAGCGGAAGCTTACCATTCTTCTCAAGCTTAATTTCATCAGTCTCGAGCTTCACCCAAATCCAATAGATAATCTGGTACGTCAACACTGCGCCCAGGAAGACTTTGCCGAAGGGGCCGGCAAAGGCCTTGTAGGCATTGATCTGAACGGAATTAGCCATTTCATCTTGTTTAAGACCAGAAGAAGAAGCTTTGTCTTGGTTAGTCTAGAATAGACATACCCCTTGATGGTAAGAACTCGGATTTTGCGCTGCGTTGAGCATCGAGGGCGTGGATGCCCATGTCCGTCTGCTTGGCGCGGATCGCCCTGTGAGAAGCGGTCGCGAGGACAAAATGAGCTGTCGTGTTGACTGACGGAACAGCATGTTGTATCTTTCTGAGAATGGTCTCGATTGATTTTAGATTTTGATGGCCCCGACTTCTTGATGCTCGGCTGGCGTTGTCTGGAGCGCGCCAATGTGGTTAGTGGGGATGCTTGTTTGGGGAAAGCGGCTTGGCATTGGGTTTGTTTGGGAAGGATCCGTACATTTGATGAAGATTGGAAATGAGGATGAAATGTTTTGGTTCATACCTAGGTAGGTATTAGATTATGGCTCTACTGAAGTTCAATTTTGAAAATTCATTGACGAAATGCTCAAATATATCGGGTCTCTGTGTGTGCCATCTTCGAGGTGCGGGTCCTTTGGGAAGAATCTCGATGATGAATGGCTTGTAACCCCGATGAAGGCATGTATACATACTTCTACATATGTTTCGTATTTCTTGCACAGTATTCTCAACTCCTCGAGTAAATCAAGATAGATCTTATTGTGTTGTGTCTTTGCTTAGCAGCCGTGGCTGTGATACCCAGCTGAGTCATCAATCACATGATATCAGGACCGGACGAATTCTGGCGGGCAGCAAAGGAGGACAGCCACAACTCAAAAAGACAGAATCATTCTGAGAGCACTAGTCCACGTCCCTAACTGTCCTCTGACACCATCTTTCACCACCGCGCTTCCCCCCGCACTCCCGTGTTTTCAGGGCCCGACCGTATTGGTTCCAGGCTGAAATCTTCCAAAAATGACGATTCCAGGCTGACTGAGGCCATTTGAGCCCGAATTCGGGCTGGTTACCTGGGGTCGTCAATGGCGATGTTGAGCCAGGCGGCCGTTGTCCATTTGGAAGGGGGCACGTGCATGCTGAGTCATCACCGCACTAGCCACATTTGGCTGGTGACGGTGCTCAATCTGGCGCGAGTCGCTTCCGCCTGGGGGAACAATCACTGCATCGCGAACCCATTGCGTTCATGTCACCGGCGCTGCCTGGTACCCTTCGCTATTTAATTCAATTTCTTGGCGCTCTTTTCCCTTCTTTCCTCTTCATCTCTCACCACCTCCCTTTCTTGTTCTCCTTTCGCGGGTCAGTCCCGAGTACGCAAGGCCCTTCCGAACTCGCCCTACCCACGCTCCACCGTCGTCCCGCCGCCGACAATCCGTCTGTTGATCAGCCGTTGTCGTCTGCCCCAGTTGTTTCTTGACGAGAGCTTGCTCGAGTGAAGGGTATCACGTTACATTGACTATTCTCGCTGGTCGAGACCAGTCATCTCTTGTGTAAGTTCTTTCACAATTCGAGTTGTCGCGCGGTTCAACAGTCCCTTTGGTCTTTGATATCTGCGCTTTGTTGGTATCTGCGCTTTGTTGAACTCCATTGTCCCGTCTGATTCTTCATGTCCCTCGCGCCCAGTCACTGACGTGCTCGTGCAAAGTCTCATACTTTTTACATTCATTCCACCATCATGCGTTACAGCTCTAAGCGCACGCTCGAGGAGCTTGCCAACGATTCTGATCCGGAGGATGGGGACTATGAGTCAGGCTCGGAGCGCGCGACCCGGCCTCGCTCTCGCAAAACCAAGCCGAGTACAAAGAAGAAGTCCCGCCCCGCCAAGAAGAGACAGCGCCGTGGTTCCGACATTATTTCCGACAATGCTAGTGTGACCGATGATGATGATGATTTATCAATGGAGGAAGTAGAGTCCGTTCCAGAAGACCCGGATGTCCCCCGCAACGCGCGAGGAACGGCGCGTCGCCGGACGACTCAGAACCGCCCGCTCTACGAAGAACCTGATTCCGGAGCAGAAGATGAAGATATCGACCAAGTCTCCGAGGATGTTCCATCGGTGGTCACACCGCCACCAAAGAAAAGGTCCCTGCTCAAGTTGAAGGTTCCGCGCGAGATTCTGGAGTTGCCCCAATTTAACACGGGTCGACGGATGACCCGTAGCACTCGGGATGCCTCGGAAGATATTTATGCACTCAGTGCTTCAGGGCGAGGTGTGGAAACAGTTGAACGCGGGACTATGAGCCCAGAGCCACGACTTCCGCGCCAGGCTTCGCGAGCCTCAAAGCAGCCCGTGATTGCTGAAGCTAGCATTGAGACTACTGAGGCGATTCAGCATTCCCTTGAAATCGACGAGAGTGACTTGGCCCAGACTGGCATGGACGGTGATCCTGAAGCTTCACATGAGAATGGACAAGACGCGCCCGATGTCGAAATGGAGAATGACGACGGGATCGTTCCGGAATCTGAGAACGGTGACGCGAAAGATGATGACACTGATGGATCAGAGGATCTAGTTGTTCGACGATCAGGTAGAGCATCTCGAAAGCAAATTCCTGACGAAGATGAGGAGCAGAATGAAGAAGAAGAAGCTGCGCAATTAGAAGCTCAGCCTCGCCGTTCGAGTCGCAAGAAGCCTTCATCGCAACGCCGAAGCCAACAAGAGGAGAGCGACTTCGAGCCAGAGGAGGATGATTTGAATGACGATGAAGGGTCCGATTCTGAAGTTTCCACCCACTCCCCCCGCAAAGCAAGTCAGGCCCGTGATGACGAGGAAGACAGCACCGTCGGCCGTCGTGCTGGTCTGCGCAAACTGCCATCTCGATCTCGGGGTCAATCTGAAGTGGCGGATGAGCTTGCCGAAGAGTTACAGGACCTGCGAGGAGGTCGCCCGCGCCGGCGTGCTGCGGAGGCGGCTCAGGAGTCTGTTTACCACAAGCCACGTCGCAACCGCAAGGAAGTCAATTACGAATTGTTTCCTAAAAACCTCGCACATACATTTGAAGACCCCGAGAACGACCTTGTTACAGAGTCACCGTCTCGTCGTGGACGTGGTGGAGCCAGTGGAGGCTGGCAGCGAACTCTCTTCCCGACCTACGGCCCTTTCGGCGGAGGTGGCCCTCCATCAATTCTCGGCCCTCCTGGCGCTGCAACTACAGGCGGCGTGGATAGTGATAGTAGTGACGACGAAGCTGTTCAGCCTAAGAATGTCGGGCTTGTGGCAGGTGGTCTTGTCCCCCAGGCTCACTCAGCAGATGCCGCCCAAAACCTCTCTGGCACGCCAGCGAACTTTGGCAAGGTCAAGGACAAGCAGACACTAGCAGATGCTGATCCACTGGGTGTGGATACGACCGTCAACTTCGATAACGTGGGAGGCTTGCAAGGTCACATTGATCAGTTGAAGGAAATGGTGTCTCTTCCGCTTCTCTATCCCGAGATTTTCCAACGCTTTCACATTGTTCCTCCTCGTGGCGTGCTATTCCATGGACCTCCCGGTACAGGAAAGACGCTGCTTGCTCGGGCGCTGGCAAATAGTGTCAGCTCCGAAGGCCGCAAGGTGACTTTTTACATGCGAAAGGGCGCTGATGCGCTGAGCAAATGGGTTGGTGAGGCTGAGAGACAGCTTCGACTTCTTTTCGAAGAAGCTCGCAAGACGCAGCCTAGTATCATCTTTTTCGATGAAATCGATGGTAAGCGGTTTCCCCTCTTCCTCTTGCCATCTTAAGTGCCTTTGCTAACCAACTCTCGTAGGACTGGCCCCTGTTCGATCGAGCAAGCAGGAACAGATCCATGCTTCAATCGTATCGACCCTTCTCGCGCTGATGGATGGTATGGACGGTCGTGGTCAAGTCATTGTCATCGGTGCAACTAACCGACCCGACTCGGTCGATCCTGCTCTTCGCCGCCCTGGTCGCTTTGACCGCGAATTCTATTTCCCTCTGCCCAACATCGATGGCCGTCGTGCTATTCTTGATATCCACACCAAGGGCTGGGATCCCCCTCTCCCGGTTGAGATCAAAGATGAACTGGCAAAGATTACCAAGGGCTATGGAGGTGCCGACTTGCGCGCTCTTTGCACGGAAGCTGCACTCAATGCGGTCCAGAGAAAGTACCCTCAAATTTACAAATCCGACCAGAAGCTCGTGATTGATCCCAAGAAGATCGACGTGACCCCCAAGGACTTCATGCTGGCAGTGAAGAAGATGGTTCCGTCGTCTGAACGGTCCACTTCATCGGGTGCATCTGCACTGCCCCAGAATGTCGAACCTCTCCTTCGTCGTCACCTGGCGGATATTCAGAACTCGCTTTCCGAAATCCTTCCGCAGCGCAAGAGATTAACTGCCCTTGAAGAAGCTCAGTTTGAAGAACCCGAGGATGGGAATAGTTTCCGACGTGAGCAGATCATGCAGGAGTTCGACCGATCCCGAGTCTTTCGCCCTCGACTGCTTATTCGAGGCCCTCAGGGGATGGGTCAACAGTATCTTGCGGCTGCCCTTTTGCACCAGTTTGAAGGTCTTCATGTTCAGGCCTTCGATCTTCCTACCTTGCTTAGTGACTCGACCCGATCGCCTGAAGCCACTGTCATCCAGCTCTTCTCAGAGGTCAAGCGACACAAGCCCAGTGTGATCTACATCCCCAATCTCCAGACATGGTTTGAGACAGTCGGACCTGCTGTGATATCAACTTTTGTGGGCCTGCTGCGATCAGTCCCACCGTCCGACCCCGTTCTGTTGCTCGGAGTGCTTGAATCATCTGAAGAGGATGTAGATGCTGCTCTTGTCAAGAATCTGTTCGGTTACTCCACTCAAAACCTTTACGATCTTCACGTCCCCGATCATGTCTCACGCCACGAGTTCTTCAACCGGATCATTGAATACATCAAAACCCCACCTTCTGACTTCCCCGACCCTGAAAATCGCAAGAAGCGCCAGCTCGAACAGCTCGAGGTTGCTCCCGCACCACCCAAACCCGAGATCAAGCTGAGCAAGGAAGAGCTCAAGGCGCAAAAGAAGAAAGACCGCCAGATTTTGAATCTCCTGAAGATCAGAATCCAGCCCATCATGGATCAGATCAAGAAATACAAGAGATTCCGCACTGGCGTGATTGAAGAGTCTCAAATTCGATACTTGTGGGAAGAAGAAAACCCAGACATTGTCACCAGTGATCTCCCTCCCGATCCGACTACGTTCCGGCCGTATGAAATGGCTCATGATAAGCACGGCGTACCTGGTCTTCGTGAGACCGTGTCCCAGAAGTTTTTCTACAACATGGAGATTGTGACGATGGAGAAGCGTCTCTCTAATGGGTACTACAAGCGGCCGAGCGATTTCCTGGCTGATATCAAGCGCATTGCCAAAGATGCTCGCCAGCAGGGTGACCAGGAACGACTTTTACGGGCCAATGAGCTTCTGTCCAATGTCGAGGTTGACATTTCTACGATCGAGCAAACGGAGCCGGCTCTTGTTGCGGAGTGCGAGAATGTCTACCAGCGGGAGGTCGCACGCGAAAAGGAAGCTGCCGAGCGCGCGAAACAGGCTGCAGAAGAGGCTGAAGCGGCTCTACATCCGCGGACTGCAAACGTTCCCCATGGAAACACGGAATCTGGAATGTCCTCTGGCCCTGTTCACCTCGGTGAGTGGGTGTCCCATGACAAGCATGCAGAGCCCCCTGTCACCCCGACACGAGAGCCCCAAGTGAGCTTCGCCGCTGGATATCAGCACGGTGGTGGTTCAGATCTGAACGAGCCTGGCCCTCAGGGCCAAAGTCACGGCTCCCAGACGCGCGGTGATGGGGATGTCTACATGACAAATTCGGAGGATCATGACAACTCCGGCAGCAAGGACACCCAGGTCAGCTCGTTCGGGCCTTCTGCGCAGCCGAAACCACCCTACTCGTGTACGGCACCCTCGCCCCAGGTGCGCCGCGAGTCAGGGCTTTCGAGCTTCTCGCAGAAAGGCCCAATGACGCCCATGGCTCCCGGCTCGCAGCCGGCAGACTACTCGAACGCGGCGTCGACCACCCAAACAACCTCCGACAAGAAGTCGGAGCAATCCAACACCCAAGGGGGTGCTCATGGGTCGCGGCATGAGCATCCCGACCTGACCCAATACCCCGACCGGGTCTCGCAGGAGGACCACCTGCCCGATACCCAACAAGGGGGCAGCAGCCAGGCAGCTCGTGAGCTGCAGGTCGACTTCGCCTACGTCGACCAGCTGCATGCCTCCCTGGTCTCTCAGACGGGTGGCTGCTCGGTTGAACAGCTCGAGCAGATCAGCACCTGTCTGATGGACCAGGTGTGGCGCAGCCGCAGTGAGTGGAACCGCACCACTGTGGCTAAGGGTATCGCGGAGCGGTTCAACGCGACCCTCAGGGACATGCAAACCCTGCAGGACCTGGGGGACCCGAGCTACACGGAGTGAGGGTCGGGACTTGGGTGTTTTCTTTTTCTTTTTCTTTGTTTCTTTTTCACTTTTTTGTCAATCCGCTCATCTCATCTGAGGTTTGTATGGGAGGGGCCTCAGATGAGATGGGATTGGTTGATCACTTGATCTTCTGTTTCTTTTTTTTTTTTTTTTTTGTTGTTTAATATACATGTCTGAGTATTGTTTTTAGCGGCATATGGGGATTCTAGGTCATGTACATCTAGGAGCCCAAGTGTGATTTAATGCAAGATCATCTCTGTCAATGAACAGAATCCCTTGATGTAGATTTAGTTGTGGATTCGACTTGGGTATTACCATCTTTGCCATTCGCAATTCGGACGGATGAATGTCTAGCGTCTGAATTGAATGTCCAATGAATGCGAGGTCGAATTCACAGAAGATATTACCAAAAACACATCGAGTGTAAGTGAAATGCCACAATTTCCGTTGCTGCGATCGACGTGTATACTTCGAGAACATGTGACGCGACCCACTAAACACCTGGCCTTTGCGGTTTGTCTCAAAGACCCTCCAACCTCCAACTCACCTCCACCACCTTCCTGGTCTCAATTTCTCGGCGATGACCCGAGCCTGATTCGACCAATACTGATTCCGCGCCCCCATCAATCAATCGCCTTTGTGACCGAGCCTCGAGAATCCCACACCCGCAATCATGGTGGACTGGCTCAGTCTCTCCATCCCCTTCGCCTATCTAGGAATCTTGATCGGATCTCTCGCGACATTCTCCAATTTATACCGCAAGCGCAAGGCCCGTAAGTACTTTCTGTCCCATTTCCAGCTCTCTGTGCCTTCCGGGGTAAGAGACATTTCCATAACGAACACCACTGACATTCGTGCGTGATAAAGAAAAGGCCACCTCGTTAGAACCATGGTTTCCCGCACATCTCCAGCGTGATATTTATTTCTCCCTCATGCACCTTGAGCCTCCGGCCGCTCAAAAAGAGAAAAAGGCTCCCGCTGTTCCAGAGTCCGTCTTGAAGGCTGCGCTCCTCCGCCGCGCAACGGAGGATATCCGTCGCGTGCTTACCCTGCGTAGTCAGAAGCAGGCACTGGCCATGCTGCTCCAGCGTGGCAGTGTGGGTGATGACCTATGGCAGCGGTTCATGCGCGCAGAGAAGGAAATGGAGGAGGAAGTCAAGGACGTTGTTTCCGAGGTAAATCCATAGTCCCCTGGGTGTTGATCTTGTGATGGTGGAATAGGCTCTGGAGAATATCCCGCTAACGACCTGTTCTACAGGCAAATGCCTACGCACCTAATTGGGGCCAGACGATCTTCCAATCCGCGAATGAAATGATGAACAATGACCTGTACCGCCGTCGAATGGCGGAGCATCAAGGGAAGGTTGCTGAGGAGCGCGAATGGTGGGATAAGAAGAAGACCAGTATTAAGGAGGGTTTTATGAAGGAGTTGAATGAGGATGAGTCTGCTTCGGCGGGTACCTCGACCAAGCCTGTTGAGGCTTCGTCTTCTCCCGCACCGGCACCGGCACCGGCCGTGCAGGGTAGTGATGATGATGCGGTGATGGTTGAACCGGTTCCATCGGGGAATAACACTCCGGCTGGTGGCAGTGGAGGAGGAGGCGGTGGTGGTGGAAAGAAGAAGAAGGGCAAGGGTAAGAAATAGAGTGCATTGGCTTGTAACAGTACCCTTTCATTTGAATTGTCTTTTTTAAATTCTTCGGTTTCATGGGTTCTTTAGGATGGCGTCCTGGAGGGTAGCTGCATACTGCATTACTTCCATCATATATCTTCGGTCAGTGGAATAAGAGTCTATTGTACAATCCTAATCGCGGAATATCAAAAGTAATGTACAAGTCATAGCAGGCTTGAACGCCTTCCCACGCGATGCATGCAAATCAACAATATCAAATGCCCAAGCTATAGCAGCTTACTCTCATCCACCTCTAAAGGAGGGCCAAGGTCAACTTCCAGGGCTAGCATGTCTTCTGCAGCATGCATCACCTTTGACTCGACTTGCATCGGATCCAGGCCATCTGCCCGACTCATCACAATGCGCAGCAGGCTAGCCATGATCTCAATTTGATATTGTTCTTTTTCGTGCGGATCAAGTTGCTCTAGACTGAGACCATGCGCCTGAAGAGTCATGGCTTTCCGTTCGCCCAGAAATTCGAGCAGACGACTAACCTGAGCGATGTTTTCTTTACTGCGTGGTGTGGAGGACAGACGGCGAAGTCGGTGCTTCGGGGTGCCGGCCGGTACACCGGCTAGACGGGCAACCTGGAGGATAATCAAGCGTGCAGTGGTGTCGTCCGGCGCAAAGCCAAACGCGGTTCGCATGGAGTGCAATGCCACCAGAGTACCGGCGACGTCCTTGGATAGGCAGAAGCATCGCACTATCTGGTCGTATAGCTCCTTGGAGAATTCTGCTTTGGTGGTTTGTTGGGAGCGGGGAGGAAGTAGCGAATACCATTGCATCATCTCCGCAAATAATTGTCGGGCAGATGGGAAGCTAGAGGTAAAGGCAGTGCGGCCACGGTCGAATTGAAGTTTTGCGCAGTCCCAAAGACAAGCATAAGTTTCCAGGTCTGGTCGCACATGGGCAGACATTTTCTGGAACTTGTTCCACAAAGACTGAATGTCCTGCTTGCGTAGTTCGGCGTAGAGAAGGTGGTTCATAAAGTAGGAGTTGGGTTTTATGTGCGCATCGCCAAGACATTTGACCAGATATTTGATCATGTCGTCGTCTCCGCGACGAGTATAGTAGAGCAGCAAGATGGAGAACGTCTCAATGTTTGCAGGCGGGATGTCACGTCTGAGAAATTGAGGAATGCGGCTGGGGTCGACATATTGATGCTTGACCTCAACTTGAGGCGAGGATTTCGCAGGTTGCAGGCGCTTCCAGACGACGTCAATACGGTGCTGAATCATGGACCAACCGAGGCGCTCTGCTTTGCTTCGAGCGCTTGGGCTTCCTTCACGTAACCAGGCAGCCATGACACCATTTAAGTGTTTGCTGTCCGGTCGCACTCCTCGCTCGTACATCAATTCGATCACAAGCGCAGCAGAATCAACCTCGCCCATTCCAATGAGCTTCTTCATCCAGCTAGCAAAGAAGAATCGGTTTTGAAACTGACGAGGTAGCATTGTAAGTGCTGATAGAGAGATCTTGTTTACAGCCTGCTCATTGATGCTAGACGCATGAAGATGACCAGCTATGCCCAGGGCTGCTTGATAGAGGGCCGTGGAGTCATTGGCCGGGTCTTTTCCAGTCACCATCATATCCTTGAAAACAGCGACCGCAGTATCCAACCGGCCGGCTGTTAAAAGACCGATACTGACCTGGTCATAGTCTTCCATGGTCATGTCTGGGCCCAAGAACGTCTTGAGCTGCAGATACAACGCCCACGCTTTTACCTCTGCTTCTTTGCCAGGAAGTCTGCCCCAAGCAGTGACGACTGGGATGAGAATTCGAGGCTGACGAGATGCATCATTGGCGAGAAAAGCCAATGCAATGTCTTGGGCTCGTTGCGGATTGTTCCCAGCTGCAAAAAGTCGGACGCCCAGCATCCAGTATTCTTCGAGATCTTCCTTTTTCTGGGACAAGTCTGTCTGGTATGCCTCCCATTGCTCTAATGCCTTGTCTGTTGCACCGCTATGATGCAACGTCTCAATATATGAAAGTATCTGGGGCGTAGCGAGGGATCTGCCGACGGACTGGGCATCTTCAACAAGAATTTGGAAGTGTGTTGATTGGGTGGCTTTTGCGGATTGAGATGTAGCTTGCGAATCCCATATCGAGTTCATGGTCTCCGGTGAGAGTGCATCCACAAACCCCGGGATGGCAAGTTTGCATCGGCGGTAGGATTTCCACAACTCTTGCCTGGCCTTCTCATCCGTATTCCTCGCGTAACGCCGAAGAGCATCTTTGAATCGAACCGCGTATGGATGGGATTCTGCAGTAGCGAGATCTGTATCGGATGGACGTCTGGCGGCAACTTTCCGTCGTTTTTTGGCGCTGTCTTCCCAGTTTTCTTGTTCCAACGCAAGACCTTCGAACTCCTCTTTCAACATATCATCCAGCTCCTCATCGAACACCTCATTGAGAGAGGGCTGCGGATCAGAAGATCCATTCGTTTCCTCATATTTGCGTAGAGCCTCCAAGGCGATTTTGCGGTCCTCGTCTGGCAAACTCTGGATGAATTCACCATCTGGAGCAAAGGGACCTCGCTCCAAGACCTTGAGCTCTTGTTGAAGCTTCGTCAGCTCCTCCTCTACCTCCGCTCGATCTTCCTTATCTTCGGCTTCCGGATCGACTTTCCGTCGCGTCTTGCTGGCGGGGGAAGCTTGTTCGTAGAAGGTGACTTTATCGTTCGGCCCGCCATAGTCCAGTCGACGCGCGCTCACGACGTGAAAGGCACGTCGGCGAATCGACGAGTTGCGCGCCACAGAGTACCATCGAGCCCCTCGAACAGCCTGGCGGAGCATAAGGAGTTATTGAATCATGGGTGTCGAAAGTGGAGGAACGCAAGTCATGCAGAAGTTCGGAAAACCATTAATCCACCTGTTCGGGTTTAGTGCGTCCGCGATCATCTCCTGCGACGCGCGATCAACAATTGCGCTCAGCAATGGATCCTGATGGCTTGGAAGATGCGCTGGAGTTGTCGAAAGACAGGTCTCAGAATCAGGTATTTACTCTGCGCGCACGATATTGGGCTTGCGAAGGAGAGAATGCTAACTACATCAAGGGCGTCTACATTTACCAGCCCGCAAAGCCAGGCAAAGCCGGTGATCGGCCCTTGAAGCGACGAAAGATCTCATCTGGCGAGGACCAAGATGACCATTCAATTCCGCATACCTTCGCTCCCCTGTTGAATGGAGATGAGAGTGCCGAGAGTGTGCAATTGCGATACGAGACTTACAAGAAGCTTTGGTCGGAGCAGGAGAACAAGATCCAAGTAGGAGATATCAAGCTCGAAGTGAAGTAACGTTGCTGACTGGCTGCAAAGGGAATCCTCGAGGATGTGGATGCGGGCGTCTTGACTGACGTGCTATCGTTCGTGCGGGAAACATCGCCTCAAACGTATGGCCTCCTATAACTGCAACTAGATGGCATTTCTGACCCGGCATTAGATGCAATGGATGCATTCCGACGGCCTTGGTGACTGTTGGCTCCAACGTGTCCTCCCTCAGCAGATTGCTGTCGCGCCTCAATGACCAATTAATTACATCCGGCGAAGGGAGTGTGGTCGTCCTAGAGTCTGGGGACGCCCCGAATTTGAAGACCTCATTGAAAAACATCATTCGAGCGGCGGTCACCAATACCGAGGGGAATGATGGTTATCAGAAGTTTGTTACAGATCGCGCGGTAAGTGCTGCGCAGATAATAGCACACGGAGAGTCCAGTCGCTGATAATATCCCAGGGTCCTCGAGCGTTGGGGTATGATTTAGACCTGCTGAACGATTACGTTCAACGAAGAGGGACCAAGAAATTGGTTCTTGCCTTGCGAGATAGTGAAGCTTTCGATCCTGGACTACTGACAGACTTATTGTCTCTATTCAAGTAAGCCAGGTGTTCCAACTGACGAACCTGTTGCTAACTTACTGGCAGATCATGGCTCGATCGCATCCCATTTACTGTCTTGCTTGGCATCTCGACTTCTGTCGAGCTATTCGAAGGTCGACTTCCTCGCTCGTGTGTCTCTTTACTCCAAGGGAAGCATTTTGAAGTCCAAGAAGCTGGTAATTGCGTAGATCGCATCTACGAGGTCCTGCAAACCGATCCTCACGGGAAATTATGGCTTGGTCGAAATATCACGAGCACCTTATTTGAGAAAGCAAGCGACTACTTTCAGACTCCAGAAGCGTTTAGCCGCATGGTCAAGGTAAGCGATTTCCCTGTCTGTAGATTGCAATATCTGACTTTGTTGTAGTATGCGTACATGTCGCATTTCTTTGCGAATCCCCTAGCCGCTTTTTTGGGCGATGCGTTGTCGCCTTCACTGTCCCAAGCGCGCTTTTGTGAGGCGATTCGAAATCTCCCCTCCTTTCGAATGTGCGAATTGACCCATCCTGAAACATGATATGGCTCTAATGCATTGACAGGCTTTGTGAAGACCTCGTAGAATGTGGATCTACCCAAGAGGTAAGGGATTTGTTGGAGAATGATGAGCATCTATTCCAGCAAGCCGTCGTCCATTTCAACGCTGGCCAGCAAAAAATGCGGAATATTTTCCAGGCTGTTCTCATAATACATGCTTGTCTCCAACACACCCAGAGCGGGAAAAGGACTAGCGTGTCTGAAGTCTCCGTTCGTGCTCTTTCTGGAGAACTGCTTGAGTCCACAATTCTGGTAGACATGATAGCCACCATCCGAACCCTGGGCTCCGAAAAGCTAGTGGAGCTGTTTGACAGCATTCCTGACTCTCTTTTCGACACTACTTGCCTTGGTCCTCTTCGAACAGAATTGAGGACATTGCTAGAGACATATGCGGATGCGGGCCCGCTCCGGAGCGAATATAATATCAACAGCGCTGTGGTGAAAACGACGGTCGTTCAGCAGCGCATTCGCCTCAGCAAAGGCAAGGCTGATCTACCGGAGCACGATCTCGAGTATACAAAGATGATTGATCGCCTACTTGCTGCGCTGCAGGAATACTTTGCCGAAACATTGCTTGCACCGCAGGATCTATTCCTCCATGAGGCGTTCCTCTTCGATCTGCGGAATCCCCTGAAGGAAACCTTCGCCCCTCGGCCTCGCTTTGCCCTTGAGCGTGCTTTGGTCAGTCCATTCGACTACCTCATTTCCTCATCAGATACCCCCGATGCCAGAATCTCGGCCAAACAACCAGCTACTGCGATCCTGTATCAGCTGTACTTGGAATCCGGGGCTTTGGTCAACGTGCATGACCTGTGGCAGGCGTTCTATGCCGTCTTTGAAAGTGACCAGGGAAGCAAGTGCGATGATCGAGTCGTGATGACCTTATTCTATAGCGCTTTGTCTGATTTGAAGACATTTGGCATGGTCAAGAACAGTCGGAAGAAAGCTGACCATCTGGCCAAATCATCTTGGATGGGGTTGTAATTCAAATTATTTGCATCATTCTCAATGGCATTCAAATCATTTCAAGTTCCCAATAGTTGGGTGGGGTATCATACAATTACGACAAATATCACAAGATTCCAGGACTCATTCATCCTGTATAGGCCGCTGAATGATATCATCACTCCCGAAGGGCCGGCCACCTTCACTCAAGACCATGGCTTCGCGTCGCCGCCGACGAAGTGCTTGTTCTTCTGGGCTGCCTTCATGAAACCTTCGCGAGGCAGACTGTCGATGGGAAGAGCCGGCAGTGTCATCCCCATCTACCATCCAGACGTCACTGTCTCCATCGTCATCGTCCTGGTCATTTTCTTCAATCATACTACCCATCAAGCCATGCTTTCGTAACTGCTTGATGCCGTCCGCGTGCGATGTCAAAGTGCTGAATATGGAGCTCATAATCACATCGTCCGCCCACCACGTTTTCAAGAGGATCACCACGTCCTGCTTCCGTGATGGGTCGGTCAATGCGCATGGGAAAGGGTACTTGCTGAGCCATCGCGTGACGATTCCCGCTTCCAACGCACCCGGGATGTTTTCCGGTAGCAAGATATTCAAAATTTGGAGCGCTTTCTTTTCTCCTAGTGGTCTTGTTTTGGGAAGGACGGGCGAAACCGTCGTGGACGTTTCCTCCACATGTTCTTCGAGAAAGTTGCAAAGAGTATTGATCAAGGCCGTGTAGGTCTGTATGTCTCGTAGCCGTGTACATACTGAAGTGCGCGATACTAGCAACTGTCAGCATCGCATATCCATTGTATTCCGCAGTTGTACGTACGCGCACGGCTCGAAACCAAGAAGTGCAGAGCTGTCAGTGCTCGACCTTGTCTTGCCTTGTTTTTGGATGATAAATCTTCGAGCAGGAGATCGCGCGTTTCGCCCTTTGTCGATCGTTCGGCGATAATGCGTAATGCCCTGTGTCCGTGTTAGAAAGTCCACTATAATGTTTTCAAAAATTCGTCTCGTACGCGGCTCGGAGGTCATGGCTTGTGCTCTCGGATAGCTTGAGCAAAGTGTCTAGCTTCAGAGCTATTGTTTGTTAGCACGTTCTCTCATAGAGTGGCATATCTTGAAGCCTACCTTCTTCCGTTCCTTCGCTGATGATTTTATCTTCCTTCTCGATATGCTTGATCTCCGTCAGATCGACCACTTGGCGAAGGTCTGTGACGATGCCGCGCACGGCAAAGAATAGCGATACGCCTAGATCTGTCAGCTAGAAGTATTCTAAAGACCTTCCAAGCTCGTCCTACCTAAACAAAGCCATAGGACTCCGTCCCCCGAAAAAGGCGCCATGGTGGTGAACGATGGAGATGCGGAGAGGCGGAGAGACCGATCGGCAGAATTGCTCTCACCGCCACATTTTTTTTCTGGTCGTTCCGCAGCAGCAAACAAAATTGTCGATTTGCTAGATTTCCCTCCACAGCAATGCCGCCCTCCCAGTTGAAGCAGCTGAAGGCTTCGCTTCGGGACAACGGGGTCATTAGGCCCCAACAGTCTAAGAAGCAAAAGCGCCAAGATGCGAAGACCGGCGCCTCAGCGCAAAATCGGAACCAGCGCAACGCGGCCCTACAAGCAATTCGTGACCGATTCAATCCCTTTGAGATTAAAGCGCCGTCAAACCGCAGCAAGTTTGAAGCGACCACTCGCGATGGAAGCTCTTCGACCAAGGGTTCTCGGCCTGGCGTTACTAAGTCATTGGGCGAAGAAAGGGTAGGTGGATATTGTTTAGTCGTTCCCCCGAAGCTTTTCTGAGACTAAATCGAATCACAGCGCCGTGCGACTCTCTTGAATGAGATGAATAGCCGGAACAAGGTTGGTGGGCTTGTTGATCGTCGATTTGGCGAAAACGATCCTACCATGACACCCGAAGAACGAGCCGCCGAACGATTCGCAAGAGAAAGCCAAAGGAAAATGCGCAAAGAATCTATGTTCAATCTTGAAGACGAAGAAGACGAATTCCAGCTCACGCACATGGGCCAATCCTTGGCACTGGATGACGGCAATCGAGACGACTTTGAGGCAGCGGACTTGGAAGGCCCAGATTCTGACGGGGAGGATTCCCGGAAACGCAAGCGCTTCATTGAAGATGACGGTGACATGGATGATTTGGTCGATAATGAGGAACTCGGTGATCAGCCAGAGCGGAAGAAGTCCAAAGCCGAAGTCATGAAGGAGGTCATTGCGAAGTCCAAATTCCACAAGCACGAAAGGCAACAGGCCAAAGAGGATGATGATGATCTACGGGATGAACTTGATCAGGAACTTCCTGATCTCTTTGAAGCATTGCGAGGCATGAAGCCACCACCCAAGCAAGAGCCAGCTAAGCAGGACTTGGATGGCATGAATGCAGATCGCGCGGCCCTGCTCCAGGAACCAGAAACGAAGGATGCAGAGAGGGAGTACGATCAAAGGCTCAAGCAATTGACATTTGACAAGCGGTCTCAACCGACAGACCGCACCAAAACCGCCGAGGAGAAGGCAGAGGAAGAAGCTGAGAGGTTGAAGAAACTCGAGGAGAACCGTTTGAAGAGAATGCGCGGTGAACAAGTGAGCGATGATGAAGAAGATGAAGAAGAAGATAAAGATTCTTTCTTCGAGGGCGATGAAGAATCCGAGATTGACGATGCAGAAGCTTTCGGACTTCCAAGTAATTCTTATCAGCCACGTTCTAATTTGGCCGTGGAAGACGAGGATGATTTTATCATCGACGATGACCTAGTCGAAACAAGGTCAGATGTCAGTTTGTCAATGGATGACAGTGAGGTCGAAGAGGAATCTTCTGAAGACGAATCTGATGAAGAGGAGGAAGATGAGCTTATCAATGGGATGACACTTCCAGCCGCATCTACGGCCGGTACTGCATCAACCGCTGTTGAGGTCAACCAGGCAGCCGACGGCAAACTGGCTTTTACCTACCCTTGCCCAGCAGACCACGAGAGCTTTTTGGAGACCATCAAGGATGTGCCAGCCCAGGATATCCCTACTGTCATTCAACGCATCCGTGCATTGCATCATCCACGCCTTCAGCCTGGTAACAAAGACAAACTGGGCAAGTTTGCAGAAGTTCTCGTTGAACACGTTTCATATTTGGCCAATAGTGCTGAGCAGCCACCATTCGCTATCATCGAGAGTATCCTTCGCCATGTTCACTCCCTGGCAAAGACCCACCCTATGAACGTGGCCATGGCTTTCCGTGCTCGCCTGCGTGAGGTGTCGAATGATCGCCCACTCAATCTCCTTCCCGGTGATCTTGCCATCCTGACTGGCATCTCGACTATCTTCCCCACTTCTGATCATTTCCATGCTGTTACCACTCCGGCTCATCTGTGCCTTGCTCGGTATTTGGGCCAATGCTCGGCGAACAAACTCTCGGACTTCACAACAGGTGCTTTCGCCACTAGTCTGTGTCTCCAGTACCAAGCGGTCTCGAAGAGATACATGCCCGAGTTTATCAACTACACATTGAACGCCCTGTACAATCTCGCTCCTATTGATCTGCCAACGGACGTTGTGTCTTTCCCCTCACGGAAAGCCGAAGAATCTGTACAGCTTGCGCCATCTACAAAAGTGACCCCTCGAAAGCTGCACTTCCGGGACATCACTGTCTCACCCTCCGACTCCAAGGCGGAGGAAGACCTGAAGATCTCGCTCGTTACAACCTTCGTCTCCCTCCTTGGCTCTGCTTCAGATCTGTGGGCCGAGAAATCCGCCTTTACCGAGATTTTCACTCCTGTCCGCGCAACTCTTAAACATCTCCGGCAATCATTAAAAGGCAAAGTATACGCCGCGGTTCGAGACCCCGTCCAGTCAACCATCGACAAACTGGACTCGCACCTCTCCCAGGCCCGTCTCGTCCGTCGACCGCTGCTGCTCCATAACCACCGCCCACTTGCTATCAAGTCCGCAATTCCCAAGTTCGAAGAGAACTTCAATCCGGACAAGCATTACGACCCAGACCGCGAGCGCGCCGAGTCCAACCGCCTCAAGAAAGAGTACAAGCGCGAGCGCAAGGGAGCCATGCGCGAGCTCCGCAAAGACGCCAGCTTCGTGGCCCGCGAGAAGCTGCGCGAAAAGAAGGAGCGCGACTCCGAGTACGAGAAGAAGTACAAGCGGCTTGTTGCGGAGATTCAAAGCGAGGAAGGCCGTGCAGCCAACGACTACGAACGGGAAAAGAGATTACGGCAGGGCAAGCGGTGAAACTGGCATCCACTTTCTTGTTTTCTTCTTTACTATGGCATATTATACCTTTTGCACACTTGTCAGTACATACATTGTTGTTCATTTGGCCTTATTGGCAGGTGCATGGCTGGGAAATAAAAGTCCAATTCATTATTTCTTCCAATACTTCTGACAAGTACCTAGGCATAACTTATTGTCTAGAAGTGCCAGTATACCTATACACGAAACGAAATAACAATTTGACTCGGGCAAATATTTCACGCAGTAAAAGTAATTGTACAAAGACACGATGGCATGGACAGAATTGGAAATAGGGTTTTCCATCTCTACAGCCTACCCAACAGTTCTAAATTCAGACATCATTGAATTCACATAACCCATTCGCATAAAATACATTCTAGTCCCGCTCCAGAAATGCCTTGCCATGAAGTAAACAACAGCATAGAAAGATATGCACAATGCTTTACTGTCTTAACAGCTCACCAATCCCAATCAAATACTCACATCGATCGTGCTGATCCCGCGGCACAGATTCCATCTTGGTCTGATTCGTCCGAATAAATATGCGTCTGTATGAATCATGTCCTGATCCCCAGGTCTTCCACTCCGGACTCGACGAATCCCGATATTTATTCGGATCCAGAGAACGAATAAAGCTAGTCCAGTACCCCTGTACCACGGGGATTATCCCAGCGTTGGTGCTGCTGTACGATGCAGGCGGTGGCCTGGAGACATACTCGGGGCCCCAGAGGGCGTTGACCTCGACCGTGTGGGAGACTCCTGTGCCTATTCTTTCTGCGTCCGGGTCTTGAACGGCGTAGTGGTAGTTCCAGCTTGGGACACCGGCTTGGGCGTAGAGGGAGGACAGGTGGATTCCTGGACAGATGTACCGCATTTCGCCGTATGCGTTGCTGGCAGGTCGCCAGTAAGGCCCGGCTTTTGGGAAGATGGCTGTCTGGTCTTTTTTCAGATACATGTTGTTGATCTTGTTGAGTTGGGCCTTTGTAATGAATGGGTATTGGTTCTGGAAGAATGTATCGGCTTCATCAACGCTGGCCGTGCCTTTTGGAACGAAGATAGTGCCTTCGTTTGTGTCGTCGCCGAAAATGACGGGTACTTTGATAAACTTTCCCTTGCGGAAGAGGGCGAGTGTCAGGTCCTGGATTAGATCACCGTCGATAGTTGGGCTGTAGAGGTACAATGGATCTCCCTTGGCCCCTGGCAACGGGGTTGGCACATTCGAGTGTTGAAGCTCGTCGGCAGTCAACCCTCGTAGACAGGCCAGAGTATCTTTGCTGTTCGAACAGCCTGTACGATCCACCAATTTGTCGTAGGCGAACTGACTCTCGGATACGTCGAGGACAGTTCCAAAGCTCTGTGACTCCGCTGCCGCTCCAATGAAGAGTCCATCATCCCGGCCCCCATGGGCAGACAATAGATGGGTTATCGATGCCCCTCCAGCACTATCGCCGCCGATGACGACGTGATCAGGATCTCCGCCGAACTATAGACCGTTAGAACGAGAACTTCATATTGACGTAGAGTGTATTTACCTTGCTGATATGCTTTTTCACCCACTGCAGCGCTTTGATCTGGTCTTTCAGTCCATTATTGAGACTAGCTTTCTCTTCGACCTCTGCTCCGGCCAAAAATCCATGGGGGCCTACGCGGTAATTGAGAAGAACGGCGACGATGTTCTTTCCGGACGCCTCAACTAGCCCAGACCCGTTGAACCGAGGATTCGAATTGGCGGCAAACCCGCCTCCTTGAATCCAGAAGAAGACCGGCAGCTTCTTCTGAGAATTAACGGCGTCTGCAGGGGTGAATACATTGAGGTTCAGACAGTCTTCCGATGCCTTAGCTGGTACTTTCTTGTTGAGCTTCCTCGCCACTGGGATGCAGATGTCACCAAACTGATTCGTAGATTAGCTTTTCTATTCCGATTTCGTGTACTCGAGCATCTCCCTCACCTCCGTCGCCGATTGAATTCCCGTCTGAACCGGGGGATCTTCGGGTGCAGCGAAGCGCAAGTTCCCAACTGGAGCAGCCGCATAGCGCATCCCTAAAAACTTGGAAATGCCATTGGCATCGGTTGTTCCGCGATATTTCGAATACGTCAAGTCAACGATGGGCGATTGGGCCCACGCGAGGGCGAACAGAAGCATCTGTTTCATCACCATGGTATCGATAGAGGAAGGTTAGGCGACGCAGGCCATTTTAAAAGACAACCGTAACTGATGAAGATCTTCTGGCCTGAACTGCGATTACTTAGCATCGACTTCGAAATTGCGTGCAATTTCACTGGTGGAAATGCAACTCCACCGTCTGCGATTTTCAGTCATTTTCCCCGCAAAAACTTAATCGGTTTGTCTTGCATCATGGCGAGCGACGACGAGGAGGACTACATGTCCATGGTGATTGAGGAGCCGAAACAGAAGGAAACATTCACGCAGCGCAAACGTCGTGAACAACGCGAGGTTCATCTACCGATTCCTTTCCCTGATGTTGCTAACTTCCCGTCCAGGCTGAAGCCCGCGCCCGAGTTCCCTCCAAAGCCGAACGCGCTGCCCAAGATGCCGCCCGTCGTGATGAAGCCCTGGCGACGAGTACTCTCAATCCCTCAAACAAGGGTTTCAAAATGATGGCAAAGCTGGGCTTCAAAGCCGGCGAGTCCCTCGGAAAACGCGACACCGACAGGAACGACACCGACCCAAACTCGAAGACGCGCTCAGAACCACTAAATCTAATTTTCAAAGAGGATCGCGGGGGTATTGGACTGGACAATGAAAAGAAACGCAAAATTCGCGAGGAAGCCGAAGAGGAAGTCAAGAAGATCAAGCGCGACGAAGGCGACTACAGAGATCGAGTTCGCGAAGAGCGCGAACTTCGGCGCACCGAGGCACAGATTCGAGCGGCTCAGAAAGTGGCCGAGAGACTGGATACGGAGGCTGATGAGACGGACAAGACGGAAGGAGATCAGGAAGTCTCTGGTCAAGAGGCCGACGACATTCACCGTACCGACAAAGACGAGACTTTGGAGCATGAAGAAGATTCGACATCGCACGCAGAATCCACTAAACCCAAGCCCATCAAACCAACCTCGAAAATCAACGTGCTCTATCGCGGCCTAGTCCGCGAACGCGAAGATCGTGAGCGGGAAGTCCAGGCTCGTCATGCTCTTCAAAGCTCTCTGCCGTCGTCTTTCTTTGCCAACTCACGACTGCCGGGGTATGATGATGGCGATTTAGATCGAGACGACAAACAAGCGATTGGGAAACGACGCGAGCCATATACCGCGGCGGTGGAACAAGAGCTCGAAGAGGAAGACCCCGAACTGGATGATTTCAATGCTCTCGAGCCTGCCGAGAAACTCCAACGATTGGTCCTTTATCTGCGCGAGACGTATCGATACTGCTTCTGGTGCAAATATCGCTATGAAACCGCGCAGGAGTTGGAGGGCTGTCCCGGTCTGACCGAGGAGGACCACGACTGATCCCACACCCTGTACGATACTCTAACGCATTTCGCAAAGACCAACCTACATCTGCATATCTTCTGGGTGGGCATTATTTGCTTCTGATTCAAATCTCATCATGTGCGGATTCGACCGAGGTAATAATAATATACACAATGTTCTTGGTATCATAAGAAAAGAACCAAACCGATATAACTGACCGCTGCTCCGCAGAGACTATACTTCAGGACTCACTTGAATCCCCAGCGGTCGAGGCGCACCGCGCCGATCATGCAAACAAAGAATAAACTGGAATGAAAAAGGGTAATCTGACTGCATCGGAAAAGGTGGTGTAATAGAAAAAAAAAAAAAAATGGGGGGAATCGATAAAGGAAATGATGCATATAACAATGATAGGAAGACGGAAAACAGATGAGATCGATCACTCGAGATCGAGAGTCTTCATCAACTCGGCCAACGACCGATTCGGGCACTTCTGCAAGTCTTGATAGCAGCTCTCGCAGATACGCAAGCAGCAGAACACACAGCGATGCCGGATCTCGCGGTCGAACTTGTGACAGGTCTGGCACGGCAGTGGACACCACTCGTTCCGCGCGACGGGCATGGAGCGGTGATCTTGAAAGCAGGCGAAGTGGACCTTGTTCAGCGGTGCCGCGACAGGCGTGATCTCGGGAGGTGTGTAGGGCTGAATCGGCTCTTCACTCGACGCCGGCGGAGTCTCGCTGCCTTCGGGCTCCGGGGTTGGGATGAAATCCTCCAGGGGTGTTCCGTTATCCCGACCTTCTCGGTCCGGAGGAGGAAAGAGTGTGGCGGAGTAGGCGGGAGCTTCAGGTGGTGATTGCGGCGAAGATCCCATTATAGCAGGTGCTGCTGCTGCTGGTCTAACAGGTCGCGGCGCTACTGGAGTGTCGATTGGGCGCGATTGGTACATCTCACTGGGAATCTCCGGGACTGGAGCCTCCTTCGAGAAAGCCTCCCTGGTGGGAAGCTCTTTATTTGACACCGTCCTATTCGGAACCTCTCGCCGTGGCGGGACTGTAGTTGGCATACGCGGCCGCGGAGGCAATTGGTCCTTCGGCGGCAGCGGCAAGTCCTTATTCGGCAGCGGGGCAGGAGGTTTGGCCGGCCAAGTCGGATGACCCGGTGGAGTGGGAATTGGCGTGATCTCTTCTTCGGGAGTCTTGATCTCGGAAGATTTCTTATGCAAAGAGGTCAGAGACTTGGAAGCGGCCGCATCTTTCATAGCCGTGAGAGAGGGAACGCGCAGACCGCGGGGCCGCTTTTCAGAATCGAAAATAGCCATGGTTCTGAATGGCGCGGGTAAAGGAAAAAAAAAAGTCAATGGCTCCTTTTTCGACGTATAAGAAGGCGCCCAAAGCGGCCCTCGGTGGGTAAGATTGACGAACGACGATCTCGATCTCGATGGGTCTCCGCGCACTGCCGGGGTGGCGGCGCAAGCTTCAGACGGAAGAAAGGAGAAGCGTTATAGGAAAAGAAGTCAAGTCCAGGAGCGAAGAAAGAGGGGGAAATAGATTGAAACACCCCCGTTAA
Source organism: Penicillium sp. PG113-03A (assembly GCA_037042135.1). Lineage (NCBI taxonomy): Eukaryota > Fungi > Ascomycota > Eurotiomycetes > Eurotiales > Aspergillaceae > Penicillium > Penicillium sp. PG113-03A. Next base: position 309,272 of record JAXQJW010000146.1, read on the forward strand.
TCTTAGGGGGAAGCGCAAGCAAGTTTTCACACTTTAGTCCCTGAATCCACTTTGGATCCAAATTTTCGTATCCTGAACGCTTCCATGCCCAATGAATCATTGCAGATGCCCATCGGTCGATCCGCGGGAGGAATTCCACCAAGAATTTCTCTCAGATTCATCTGATCAAATCGACTTGTTGATGTACCCCGTATGTACGGAATATCACGGTGGTTGAGCGTTTCATTGGTGCGGGCCAATTGGATCTATCGCCATTTGGTAGGAGCGCTAAAGTAAATAGATCCAAACTTGATGTTGACTGTATGATTTATTATTGTTCGGAGTTCCACATCCCCTGAACCCCAGTTGCATTCCACAGCATAACGGTGATATCATGGGAGATCTTTGCACGGCTATCACAACTCGGGAATTTTCATGTCGTCATTTTACGCTTTTCCCTACAATTATGAAGTGTACGGGTCAAGATGCAAGTGATTGTCATTCATCTCAATGATCGGGATCTGCAACTGGAATATACGATCGGCGTTCTCGTGCAGCCTGCTTCAACTGTCAATATATCATTCGCGACACCATCCGGACATCAACAATGTCTTACCTCGACATATCGCTCGATCCAGGGCTTGAGTAATGCCCACGCCAGCAAACCACTAGTAGCAAAGATGAAAATATAAACCACCGCCTCGTCCTTGTGAGAATCGCGTTCTTGATAATGGAAAGTCAGCCGATCATATTCGCCCCGGCCTCTTCTCAATTTCAAGGGTTTCCCGTCGATCACTTACGGAAGCAGGTCGTGAAAACATCATCCTCTTTAGCCCCTTTGCACGTCGGGAGGTCGTAGCCCAGACAGAACTTGCGGGTACAGTCATTGCAGCTTAATGCCCGATAGTTCCCTGCGCGTTTTGTATTGTCGCTTTCTTCACTGTCAATGCTGGTGTCGGGTGTCTCGAAGGCGCGCTCGTAAAGTTGTCGCACATTATCAAGACCGGAAGAGACAGAGCTGGATCCCGGATCGAGGGGTATAATGGTACTGTTGGAGAAGCAGGTGCATTTGCAGAATGAGGTGGGTGCTGGCGCGTGGCAATGGTCAGCATTAATCCGGATGAAGGTGGAGGGGCGGGCGCCAAGGTCTCTCGGGTTAGGAATCACCTACTTGATGCGACTGTCAGGGATGTGAGCGCAAGCAATGCCAGCAGGAGCAGGAGTACATGGCCACAACTGCTCGAGAGACACCGGACTGGATGCATCTTGAGTGGTTCAAGGTCAATGAATCCATGATGCGTTTATCGCAGTTATCGGGCGATCACGTGAAATGTCCGCTTTTGCGATCTATATTCAGTCCATTGAATTGATCATGAATTGAAGAGATACATATTAAATTTCATGGCCTAGCTACAGATTTGCTGCTCTATACAAGCTCATACAGTTCATGACTTGCCCTTCATCCCCTTCTTCCGATTGTCTCTCTGTCGCTGCTCCTTCGCGGCATCGCGCCGTCTCTTCTTCCAAGCGCGGTTGTTATCTCCACGATTTTCCCAGAACCACTTCGCAAACTCAGTCTCTCCCTTCGCAGGGCTCGTATGTATATCACGGGACTTGGATATCGGGGTATCAATTGACACTTCGTCATTTTCCAACTCATCCTCCTCAGACCAGTTCCTGTGTCGAGGGAGGGCCGTGTCGGGAGTGGGAGCGGCACTGCGCTGGCCTCTGACTTGCAAGTCTTTCTTCGTATGAGGCGTAAAAGGGGGCTGGGGCTCTGTTGGTCGAGCCTCATCCTCGGACTCGATATCGTTGTTGCCAAAAAAGCTAAACCCAAACCCATCATTGGCTTCAGGATCAGGCTGGTCCTGAGACTCCGTTGGAGCCGACCGTTTAAACAAAGCTTCCAATGGATGGATCTCTGTAGATGATGGGTCTTCGCTAGCCTGGGCTGCGTTAGCCACTGCCGACTCTGAATCGATCGTGGGAGCCTCGGGAGTGCTGGTTGATTTTTCAGTTTTCGAAGATACCGGCACATTTGCAATATCATCTTGGGCAGAAGATTGACGTCTTTCGTCGGACACCTCAACAGATGAATCGCTGGACGAGCTACTGCCCTCACTTTCTGAATCCGAACTTTCATCAGATGAGCCACTAGATGACGTCCAATCTTCTGAATCACTCGAAGATTCCGGAGTGGGCGATTTCTCTTTCCGTTTTGATGACTTGCCAGATCCCTTCAATTTCGTCCCTGAAATCTGACCGGGCTGGTAATCGTGCTTTCGGACTTTCTGGCTGGGAGGCTCCTTCACAGCTCCGTTCGCATCCACCCAACCTTTTTCCTCGTCAAAGGTCGCCGTCGGCGTGTTTCCATCTCCAGACGAGCGAAGAAAGCTGGGGTGGGTCATGGTTTTCTCAAACTCGTGGACCACCGACTCGGACGACTTCTTCTTTTTCTTGGCCTTCTTGTCATCGACGGCCCCTTGAGACCGATTGGGAGGGACAGTTGTCCGGAAAAGGCATTCGGGCTTCTCTGTATATTTTGACTTTGGTTGTGGCTTTTTTGCTTTTTCGTCTTTGCTCCTCTTCTTCTCGGACTTCCGCTTTTCTTTCTTGGATCCCGATGGTTCCGTCCACCCTCGTTTCACCTTGCGATCTGACGGTAACTCATAGCCATCCATAACTTGGTCTTCCGATTTGCGTTTCTTGGATTTTTTCTTCTCGGCTTTGACGGGATCGGGTTCGGTTTCTTCGTCGTCCCGTTGTCTTTTTGATGGGCGGGCAGTTTCAATCTTGAATTTCTTGCCTTTCAGGATTGACCCGTTCAGCTTCTTCTTGATTTTTTCGGCCTCCATTTTCGGGAGAGTGATGTACCCGTAACTGTTCTCGGGGAAGGTGGGAATGGTATGGAACGAGATATCGGTGGCAGCGGCCCGGAGAGATGCAGACAGAACGGATGGCAGGATATCCGGGGTCAAGGGAGTGATATGAAGTCTAGTGGTAGATTCGGTCATTGCATTGAGAAAAGGACCCCGAGAGGATCGAGGCTGGGAAATCACGGTCAACAATTAGCAAACATGGCTGCACTTTTTTTTTTTTCTGCTTCTCCGCAAGGCGAACGAGCAGCCCCGATTCTTTTTGTGCCACCGCCTTCCGTTCACAGAGATTGAGCACGGGATCGTCAGCCTTATCAACCAGGCACTCTATTTTCGGTGTTTGGATATCCAGCTGAACGGGATCAGTTTGGGCTTCAGGTACAGACTGCGTTCGTTTCTCTAGGGAGACTTCGGATTGGTTAATGATTTCGCTTATCTTGACCGTAATTTACTCTTGATTGCCTGATAAATCTAGCCCTCGTCTGGCTGAGACAGTGTACATTCCTGTCATGATAGAAATAAAGTTGGGCATTGACAAGCCCAAAGAACTCCTTACCGGAACCTAGAATGCTGTCAGATACTCTGAAATAGTTACGACTGGCCCTCCAATCTGCCACTGCAACTACACCCTGTCGAGCTGAGAAGCCCAACTACGATCGACATCGGCCTCGGATCAAAGAGGCTGATGTAATCGAGCTTGAATGAGTCGGTGATGACGAGCGTGGCACACGATGGGCCAGACTCGACAGGGCAGTGCATAGGAGACTCAAAAAAAGATACCTAACCTCCCCAACTTCCTCGTAGACTCCATTACAATCATCCGCCACATCCGATCGCAGAATCGTTCTTACGTCCCCGATCGATTTTCCCCATTCCGTATCCCTCTCACCGATCCGACTTCCCCAGTTACTCCGGACAAGACACCTCCCCCTCTCTCCCCGCTTCCATCTCCCTCCTCATCCACTTTCCCACCCCTTGGTCTCCCCTGATGTCTCCCTGACCTAAGCTCAGTCTTGTGCCTTTCCTGTCTTGATTTCCCCCTAGGGGGCCTTTCCCCATCGGAATATCACCGTCTCTACTAGGACGTCGGCCACAGTCCCTCTCACTCCGTTTCCCCTTGGAGAGCCATCGCGATGGGTAACTCCCAAACCAAAGAGGCGCGAGCCACTGCGCCGCGCCGTCGAAGTCATCAGTGGTCCCCAGGTACTTCCGATGCGCCTGGAAGGTCGCTATACCAGGGCTCTCGCGCGGGCAGAAGCAGCCGACCGGATCTGTCTATACTCGGCATCGGCAACAGCCATGATCGCGAAGTGGCAACATTAGAGCATCGACGGGAGACAAAGCAGGAGCGAGAAGCACGTCGTTTGGAGAGAGAACGGGCGGCTCGAGTCAAGGAACGTGAACGCAGCATGAAAGAGGAACATGTCGATGGAGGCTATCTAGTGACACAGGGAGTGTATGTTGGCACGGAGGACTTCAACAAGGCAGTTGTGCGGCAACTAATGGTAGGTCCCAACAAAACAAGAACGACCTGATCCAAGTCATCTGGATACTAACCGTCCACTAGATTGAACGCCGACTGGCCCCTTTTTGGAGAGGATTGAATGATTTCTCAGAATCCTGGGCGGAGCACCAGCTGATGGCTGCAGCCCGGGGTATGCCTATTCCCCCGCCTGATGAAATTCCACCCGAGCTAGAGTACGCGCCACCCAAGGCGACTGATGCGAAGGAGTCAGCGGACCCGTCAAACATCCAGCATCTCACAGTGCCCATCACCTCGCGTTCCCAGTCCTACAACTCCGATGTATCACAAAGCTCGAACCCCGCTCAGTCGCTCCCATCGGCGTCACCAATCGCATCTGGAACGTCGACTTCCCCACTCTTCCGCACCCGCGCAAAGACCCTTGCGGCCTTGACGACCTCCTCCAAACAAGGCTCGCAGACCGACCTGACTCCACGAGAGTTTCAACTGCCCAAGGACCCATTTGTCAACGGCCAGCCGATTGAGGTCAACCTCTACAAGGATGCAAGTGAATGTCCCATCTGCTTCCTGTACTACCCGCCATATTTGAACCGTACTCGCTGCTGTGACCAGCCTATCTGTTCGGAATGCTTTGTGCAAATCAAACGCCCGGATCCGCACCCGCCAGAGCATGGCGAGCCGGACCCCAACGCCCCGGCTCAAGCGGAAGGCCAGCAAGGCGAACAGGAAGAATCCCAATTGATATCAGAACCCTCAGCTTGTCCATTCTGTGTTCAACCTGAGTTTGGAGTCACATACACACCACCCAGCTTCCGACGCGGTCTGACCTACGCGGCAGATGCTAGTTCTCGCCATAGCCCTAACATCACCTCACCGGTTTCCTCCACTTCTTCTTTGTCCTCCGCAAATGTCGCCCCCACCACCGGTCGTCGCCGTGCCACCTCATTATCTGCCAGCGACCCTGCCGTTGTCACCACAGATAAGGTTCGCCCGGATTGGGCCCAGAAATTGGCCAATGCTCGAGCACATGCTGCGCGTCGGTCTGCGGCCGCAACTGCTCTTCACACGGCGGCCTACTTGGTGAACACTGGGCCCGGCGAGTCACGCGGTATGGGACTGGGGCGGCGCGGGCTGCGAAGAGCGACTCAAGGGGACGCCGGCCGGACCGGCTCTCCTGCGCTCAACGCGTTAGCGTTCTTGACTTCAACGGAAAGATCTGACCGTACGCCGCCGAATCGCACGGGTGCACCTGATATTGACCCCAATGAAGAAGGAACCGGGAACCTCGCACCGCCTCGGGACAGCTCCAGGCGCAATCGAATCGATGACCTCGAGGAGATGATGATGATGGAAGCAATTCGCCTGAGTTTAGCGAGCGAGGAAGAACGCCGGAGGCGAGAAGAGAAGGACGCCAAGAAAGACGCCAAAAAGCGAGAAAAAGAGGTCAAAAAGGCAGACAAGGTGGCTCGTAAGACTGGATTGTATAGCGGCAATGCCAGCAGCACCGCGTTGGAGGTTCCAGGCGATAGTGCTCCCATGAGCAAAGTTGGCAGCAGTTCTAGCTCCGTGATAGGCGAAGAAGCATCAAGCGCGGCAGGCAAAGGCAAAGCCGTCGACCGCACAGCTCCTGCGGCCGCTCTGGATCCCACTGGGCCCGCTTCGGGAGCCCATGTTAGCTCCGCAGATCAGGTTACCCAGCCGACCGACCCTCTTATCATGACCGAACCATCTCGGCCATCTCATCTGCGGCATGTGTCGAGCGCATCCTCGTCTTTCTCATCTATCATGGAAACCAATGCGGAAGAGCGTACTGATAGTCATGTCGCTGCCGAGGGAGGCACACCCTCTCTTGAACCAACGCTCAATTTCCGCAGCCTGGCCGCCGTCATTGGCGACGAGGATAAGACCCACGGAAGTGAACATGTTGAGGGCACTCTGCCCCAGCCACAAGGCTCCTCGAGCGCGACACCATCGGTCAACCAGCCCCCATCTGACTCCGCGAGAGCGGATGCAGACACCGAGAACCCCTCGGTTGAGGTTGAGAATAAGCCAGAAACTGTCCTTCCCGAAAGCTCCGAAGTCAATGTTCAGCTCCCCAAGGAGCTTGAAACTCGATCGGTCGAAATCACCGCATCGAACCCCCAGGCGCCCTCGTGATGATGCCACCAGGGTTTCAGTCTTTTCTTTCCCAATTTCCTTGAGTACGTGCTTTGCAGGTTTGAGCAGCATGGGATTAGCCGGCGCAGTAAGAGAGTTATGGGTGGGAAGTGGTCATGGCATTTTATTGTTTCGTTTGTGCTTCACGAATATTCTAGGCAGTCTGCCTACATTCATTGCCTTCATCCATAGCATTTTTCTTCTTTCTTTCTCTAGACGCTCTCACGTTAGAATTCTCGTTTGCCGGCCTCTCGGTTATTGCCCTGAATGCTAATCACCTTGGATCTATTGCGCATTGCACTAATTCCCTGCTCCTGTCGCGATAACCCCGATCTGGTTCGTCCAGCCAATTGAGTCAATGAACTTGGAGTATTATGAATCTGTTCCAATTCATTACAACTCTTCATTAAGTAAATAAATTCGAATTTATAGTTGGACGTCGTGCAATGCAGACGCAATGTACACCGTGCATCGCATACTCGTGCAGTGCGGGGCATCGAGTGATCTGATTGGCCGATAAGGGATTAAAGAATCGGCCAACGGGCGCTAAAGAGTGGAGACACTGGGTTCGATGGACTAGAAGATTGTAAGGGAATTCTCGAGATAGAATGGAACATTGATTGAAAGTAGAGCCATTTAATGCAAGTAATTTATATTAATAAATGAGTCAATTATTCCAAGACCCTATCCCGGATCAGATTGTGTGGTTCCGAGTCGCCACCGGAACAGGAAACTTTGTGTGCCTTTTTTCCCAGTCCGGCCAGGAACCCGATTCAATTAACCCCTTGAAGAGGAAAACATCAACATGGAATGATGAACATTCGAACGAGCCAATACTGTGTCAAAATCGACGGTCATTAAACATTTGCGATCAATTATCCACGTATGGCATCTCCATTACCCTGAACGCAGACCGAAATGTGATATCTAGTGGAGTGGTGGTCCTAGCGCGCCCGGATCTCGGATCCTTGGGTAATGGAAATGCAGACTCTTTCCCCTCTTTGCCTCTTCTTCACCCCGTGCACTTCTCTTCCTCCCACCTCATTCTTGCTCTTCACTGGAGAGGTGATCTGCCTGCTATCACTGCATTAATTTCAGATCACAAGGGTTTAACACACATCGTCACAAAGAATTAGACCAAGAAGATCGGCTTCGCGGGGAAGCATTGCCGTAAGATCTTGGATACTTCTAAAGGACAATGGTATTAACACCGCAGGCAAGATCTCTCGCTTCGTCCGACGACAGCTTTCCCACCTCACAGCTTTTCCTTCTGGGTAAGTCTCTACTTTATACTCTCGACTCCTCTCCGCCGGCATCCACTGACCTCCATTTAGCACTATGTCGCGTGGCCGAGCCCATCGCTTTGACCTCCATCTTTCCCTATTCCTGGGTGATGGTCAAGGACTTTCAGATGGCTAGTGGCAGCGATGCCTCTTTTTATGCGGGCATTCTCATTTCCGCCTTTTCCCTCGCTGAAGCCCTGACCGGCATGCTCTGGGGTAGTCTCTCAGATCGACTGGGTCGAAAACCCATTCTTCTCTCTGGTTGCTTTGGAACGATGGTTTCCCTACTCCTTGTAGGTTTTGCACCAAACTTTTGGGTGGCTCTGCTTGGTCGGGCCCTGGGCGGTGCTCTGAATGGCAATATCGGGGTAATCCAGACCATGGTCGGCGAATTGGTCAAACGACCGGAACATGAGCGTAAGTTCTTCTCCTCGGATTATTTCGCACACGGCAAGCTGATTGTTCATTTCGTATAGCGCGAGCATATGCTATCATGCCTTTTGTGTGGTCAATTGGTACCATCATTGGACCAGGTGAGCACTCTTTTCTGCTTAATATGGCCGTTGAAATGCATACTGACTTCTTTCAGCAATTGGAGGATTGCTCGCAAGACCATCAGATGGCTTTCCCTCTCTCTTTCCCCCAGAGGGGCTATTTGGCCGGTTCCCCTATCTGTTGCCAAATCTTGTCTGTTCCGTTCTTCTTCTCCTGAGCATCATTGGCAGCTGGCTGTTTCTGCAGGAGACGCACCCGGATATGCAACCAGGCAAACACCATCCATTCTTCGAACACACCTCCGCTGAGCAGCCTCTTCTGGCGACTTCTGGAGCCACCGCCAATGCAGGCGTTGATTTGCGAGCTGATTCGTATGGAACCTTCAACCAAGTCCACCTCCACGAAGATGATACGTGGGATGTACAGGCCGATGGTAGCTCGCCTGTTTGGAAGAGATCGGCTAAACCAAATGCTTTCACGTGGCGAGTCGTCATGCTCGTCATCGCCTTGGCCATCTTTACTTATCACTCTATGACCTATGATCATCTGCTGCCAATTTTCCTGCAGGATAAAAATGCACGAGATCTTTCTGTCGGTCCAAGTTCCCTGTTTGATATTCCCGGGGGTGTCGGCCTTTCGACTCGGACAGTGGGTGTGATCATGTCCACAGACGGAATCATTGCGCTCGTCATCCAGAGTCTCATCTTTCCCGCGCTCGCTCATTGGCTTGGCGTCTGGCGATTATTCGTACTGGTGACAGTGCTCCATCCAATTGCGTACTTTATGGTCCCATTCCTGGCCTTGCTTCCACAGAACCTGGTTTTCGTCGGTATCTACTGCTGTCTGATTGTCCGCAACATCCTCTCCATCATTGATTACCCCGTGCTTCTGATTCTTATCAAGCAAGCCAGCCCATCGGACTCCGTGATGGGTAAAATCAACGGTTTGGCTGCCTCAGCTGGTGCCGCATCTCGCACCGTCGCGCCTCCCGTCGCCGGATATCTGTACAGCGCTGGCGCAGACATTGGCTGCACCGCCGTGGCCTGGTGGGGGAGCAGTTTCGTCGCATTATTGGGCGCCGTGCAGCTCTGGTTCATTCAGCGCAAGAAGCATTTGTCAGCTACAGTGCAGCCTGCAGCATCTTGTCGCTACTTTCCAGTTCCCGAGCAACCGCTCAAAGAGACGGTGCATATCATCGTTACTGATGCAGACGAAGATGGTTCATTGAGGGAGGCTTCGACCTCGGCGCATTGAACTTTAATGTGGTTATGATATCGATGAACGGTCGAGCAGTGTCAGCTCGAGTGTCTTTTACACTTCTGCGTTTATATTTTTGATTAGATTTGAAGCCAATGTTTTGGGTTTGTTATGATGATGCACTTGGCGAAGAAAATGAGCGTTTCTGGCGATGATGATTTATTAATTGGAGTTTATTTTTCATTTCTGTTGATACTTTTCAATTACTAGAAATAATTTAGTATAGAAAAAAGCAACTCTTTATTTTATTATTGACGTCAAATGCGGTTGCTGTGTTTCCCAAAGCGGTTTAGCTCTGTTTACTCCGGATCCAAACACTACATATCGGGACTTTTCTCTTCAACGGGATTTTCTCATCAATTCCCACCTACACCATCATGTCAAATCCGCTGTCCCCCCTATCATCATCTTTTCAGAATTCACGGGCCAAGTCTCCTAAGACTGGCTCGTCGCCATTTCTCACCAAGACCGTCGATGAGCCTCCCGCCGAACTCCCCTCAAGCCCGCTGAAAAAGGCATGGACAGAGAATGAGCTAGACAGCCCAAGCGCATACGATACCAACGAGAATTACCCACCAAACAAACATGTAATGCACGACAGCGACAACTTTCAAGAGCCGGCTAGCTCTCCATTCCGGTATGACGCCCGCGAAGATACAGTGGATTTCCAGAAGCTACAGGCGTATGACCAACCGCCGCCTGTTCCCCGTCACCGCTTCGGCATGGGCGCGCCAGAGGATCCAATGAGTTCACCTTTTCGCCCAGACGGTAGAGATGAAACGGTGGATTTCCAGAGATTGCGCGAGGTCCAGCCCATGTCGCCTGGGCTAGACCAACGACTTGCGCTTGACGGCCCAGCTAGCTCTCCATTCCGCCAGGACGGAGAAGATGAGATTGTTGATTTTGATCAAATGCACGAGACGAGACGCTCTGTTTCGCCTGCGTTTGACGATCTGCCTTTGCAACAAGAGAGCTCTCCGTTCCGACCTGATGCGCGAGAAGATACCGTTGCTTCGAAGACAATTTCTGAGGTCAAGCGACAGTCGCTTGGGAAGGTTCAGCAAGCTTCGCCTTCTGTTGCGCGCGGGTTGTCATCGCGGCCTGATGAACAGGACGATACACTTCATTCGCAAAAGCTGCGGTCCGCACCCCGGGCTTCGCTCGGTTTAAATGAACGTCGTTCGAGCGCTGCGACGTCGCGAAAGCGGTCGTTTGACCAGACGCCACAAGATCATGAGGATGATGTTGAGAGTAATGAGCGATGCAAGAAGGGCATTCGAGCTGAGGGCCCTGATATTCATGTTGATCATGATGAAGAGTCTAGTGTCATTCACAACCAGAGTTTGACATCGACTAAGAGTTTTGCGCATGACCGATCTACTGTTGCGAATAGCATCATGGAGGACAAGCGCAACGAAGGCATGAGCACAGTCCTGCACGATGAAAATGATGAACCGGCAAATAAGGAGAATGTCAAAAATGCCCGTTCCGGATACGATGACATGCCCGGAGATTACGATCAGGATTCTATGGACGACACCGGTTTGAGCAATTTCTCCGTCTTGCCAGACATGACTTCGTTTGCCAAGTTGCGAGCGGAGTCACCGTTGAAATCGATGCGAGGTAGTGTGGCACCCAGTCCAGCTCCCTCGGCAGACACATACCGAGGCAGCGTTGACCCAGCTACCCCGGGAACTGCCCGCAGATCATACAGAGCAAATGCTTTGCTCGACATTGGCTCGCCGACGCCTAGGCGACGGGACTCTCGGGACGCTGGACTCTCGGGTGACGCCCCCAATTTGCTTGATTTGACGGATCAAATGAACTTTTACCCGCGCCAGTCAATGCAGAGTGCCCGCTATTCTCCTCGGAGATCGCCCGCGAGGCCGATGCGCCAGTCCATTCGGTCTCCGTCGAAATTGTCCCTTTTGGACTTTGATATTCCTCCCGCTCCGACCCCTCGATCCATTCCCACCATTACACCGCGGGAGTTGGAGTCGCTCAAGTCCGGGTTCATGTCTGAGATCTCTTCCCTCAAGGCCACGTTGAGCGGCAAAGAGGCGGAAGTTTCCAGTCTGAAACAGGCAGTTGCGGACGCGGAAAGGCGCGTTGGAGAAGCGTTGGAAGAAGTTCGCAACGAGGCTGCTCGAAAAGATGCTTTGGAGATTGAGCAAGCCGAGTGGGAGCGTCGTGGCAAGGACGTGGAAAGAGTCCTGCAGTCCGTGCGTGATGAATTGGAGGAAGGCGAACAGGAGCGGGATCGCCTGACTCGAAAGGCTGACGAGGCAGAGAAAAGCAAGGAGAAACTGGAAGGCCGGATTGTCGAGCTTGAAAGTCAGCTATCTGCCGCCCGCTCTTCAGCATCTTCTGAATCTGGCACCGTTTCTGGGTCGCGACAGCCCTCTCAATCGGCGGAGGATACTGCCCGCGAAGTCCAAGAAGCCGTTGAAAAGGTCGCCCGTGAGCTTCATACATTGTACAAGGGCAAGCACGAGACCAAAGTTGCTGCGCTGAAGAAGAGCTACGAGACCCGTTGGGAGAAGCGTGTACGAGAGGCAGAAAATAAGCTTGCTGCTACGCGCGAGGAGAATGAGCGCTTGAAGACCGACCGCCAAACGGCGCAATCTGAAACTATGGCCAATGCCAATGCCAGCATGATTGCGCGAGACAATGATGAGCATGAGGCCGAGAAACATGTCCTGGAGGCACAGATCAAGGGTTTGCAGGGTGAGATGGCGGCCTTGAAGGAAGACAGTGACCGCCTTCGTGAGGATCTCAAGTCTGAGCGCGCCGAGAAAGGCGAGCTTGTCGCTGCCGTCGACGAGTGGCTGGCTATCCAACAGAACCCACCGGCTTCCTCTCAGCAGGAACAACGGGAGCCCTCGGTCTCCTCTGCTGGACACACCGAAGATGAACACCAGTCAACTGTCGAACCGCCCTTGGAGAATCCTCGTCGCAGCGTCAGCCGTTCTGGATCCAGCGGCATTCGTGCCCCCGCGGCAGGAGAGAAGAGGATTCCGCGGTACGGAGCCCCTGGGGGTCACTCTCGCGGTAATAGCGGGGGCAAGTCTGGCATTGCGGTCTTGACGCCTGGACGAGGTGGCATCATGAGTTCTATTGAGCGGATGGGCCGAGGTGGTGCATAGGGCTTAGCACAGTGATAAGCTTGGCATGGACTGGGGTTTGGTTCTAGTTGCGACTGGGTTGTTCACTTGTTTATGTCTTGATTCCCCTTTCGCAATGTTTCTTATGTTGGATCACGATATGATGTTCATGCGCTATGAAATTGAGTTGACTTCACCTTTTTCAATGTTATGTAAATTTCGATATATATTCCGTACCCTACAACCTTGGAAGCTGGGACTTACACGTGCAAACATCGCGCATGTGTTTTCCCAATAATTCGAATTGCATCATACCCAAATTCATAGTTGCCATGCTGATCCTGATCTCTCCCATGTATCCAGTGTCGATCCTATTGGATCCGCCAGAATGCATCCGATAGGAAACCGAACCAAGTCCGGGGCAACAAACCCAAACCCCCGCGCGGGGTGCCGAATTGCCTAATTAGGTCCGATCCTCCGGCCCGGTCATCTTTCCCCTCCGGACTAAGGGATGCCGACCTGCATGCAGCGCCTTGATTCCTGTCCTCGTTGCATTTTGACTTTGGGATGCAAAATGACGACTCTAGGTTTCACTCCCCCTCGTTGGACGATCTCCTTTGCCCCTCGTGGCGGGGAGTGCAAGCCATCTACAGCGCAGACTGGTCGGTATCCCCCCCGATCGCGGGGTGCTCGAGACATCGATTGTCAAACCGCCACTTGAGAATTCCCGTTTTGTGTCCTCTGGTTATCTGATTCGTTCCTGGGATCCTTGAGCTCGGACTTGCAGTTTTGTTGCCAAGGCGCGAACAGGATGTCTGGGGTTGTTGATGTGGACACTCTGCATCTCATACACGTAGCTGCAAGAGATGCATTCAGGAGGTGTTCCGCTGCTATCCGCTCATTCACTCACTGTGACTGACTGAGATTTTCATCCCAAATCCGGGTTTGGAATGAAACCAGAATTTCTTCGGCGGGGCCCTTTCTCGGCAAGTGAAGCGTTGGCCTGAGCTTTCAGCTCGGCTCCTGCAAGGTTGAAACTGTCCTCCACTGTTGTTTTGATGGGAGATATTAGGCAACTTACGGAGTACTCCGTACATGATGTAGAATACAGGAATACCGTTCATCCCGCATTCCCCATGCACCGCCACCGACCCCGGATCCCCCTGTCTTTTCTCGGAGGGGTTGAAGAAGACGGGGTAAGCAGGCGATGCCAATACTTTGGGCGGGAACCGAAGTCGGGAAATTGACTTATGCCAGTCTTTTGATTTGGTGTTTGAGTGGATCCACTGGATTTTTCTGGCCAATGAAAATCGGTAAAAGTTTGACTGTCCCGCAATTCCCCGATGCCTCGTGATGTTCTCCACTCCTTTTTTTAATTTTAATTTTAATTTTTTTTTCTGCTAATCCATTTTTGCTTGACTACGGTACACGATGGGATTCTCTTTTCACTCATTTTTGGTGCGATGAGTTGAACAATTACTCCTGATCTCGATCAGTCATAAATCTCGATAAATGTCATAAAACAAACCATCAAATCGCCCATAATCGTATATCATTGTTGAAGGGTCACTTTCTTCCGAGGATCGGGAGCCAAACTATATTCACCCTGATTATACGCATGCCGGAATTCCGGACGGGACACTTCATAGGTCCATGCTGAATGATCGTTGCCCTTGATTCTGGACCCCGGTCATCTCGTCCCTTTTAACTTTACCACGTTGACGGGGCTCCGTTCGTCGGCACTTTTTTCTAACATCAAACCTACTACTGGAGGGGTGTCGAGTGGAGTCGATTTCCCTCAACCGTTGACATTCATGTCTGGGGTGTACGACACAAATTAGTCGTTCCACTACTGGATGCATTGCGGTTCAGGTCGAGGCCCGCTTTCTGAATAATGGTCTGAACTCTAGACGATCGTTGCAGTGGATTTTGGATGATCCTCTTCACCATGAAGGACGTCGCCAATGGCCCTAAGGATTGATGATATGACCAATCGATGACCAAGCAGATGTAGAGTCTGCAGACAATTTCCCCAGATCATAATCATATTGTCTACCATCTCCATTTCTACCCAGAGTCAGCATGAACAACCCCGGGACCAAACAAGGCAAGATTGCGACCAGCCTCCACAAGACCCGCTTCTTCTCCGCCATCGGCGACTGGAGACTTTCTCCAGTCCCAAATTTTCCATCGTAACTCTGGGTCCTGAACATCGTTCACACGCCCCAGGTCCGCAACTAGCAAATAGTGGCTCCGATCTATGCTCATTGGTCTGCGGATAGGTTTGCGTACCGTGGGACCTTTGAGACGGGTTTGTATTGGATCGGCGTATTTCGGGATTTGCCCGGTTGTCATCGAATGAAGGGATTTACTGCAGTGAGGATGATAGTGATGTTTTCTCATGACTTTGGTGTGAGGATTCGACTTGCTGGGATTCACTACTCAGTATATTATGTCTTACCTATATCCCTACCTACCAGGTAGATCCTGTCGTACGGAGGCAATCATACAGCCGACTTGATGTCGTTACGTATTGATACCATACGCCAATACCCCAGAAGCGGCCCATGACACACAACTCCACTTGACTAGAGAAGTGGAAAACCGGCCTCAATTCAACAATTTGTTGCTTCGATAACTCAAGAAATGTTCATACCTAGGAAATTGTACACTAGTGATCTATTCTCATCTTCTCATTGCTCTTGATCACTTGCTCCCTTCCATTGAATATGCCGGAACTCGGCACCGCATCGGCGCCGCTTGAATCCGTGACCGGGCCGAACATACCGCGCTAGACCCAAACCGGCACCAGTGACGCAGTTGTATGGGGAGGCGCAACCACAACCCCAACCAAAAAAGCCAATGTGGAAATGCCTCTCGTGTGGGGATGGCGAGCGAATCGTCGATGCGCCATTTTGGGGTAATTTTACTTGGGGATCTGCTCTGGGGAGGGGCCATACCTCGACCTCCCGATATACTTAAAACTATCCATCTCCCCGTCCCCCAGGCGCGCCCCAGTTTCGACTAGACCCTCTCCACTCTTCTTTTCTTCCCCAGTTGCCCTCGTGGCTTTCTTTTCTTTTTTTGTTGTTTCTGATTTCTTCGAATGTCCTCCTAGTCGACTATCATCATGGCCGACACTGAGTCTGGAAAACGGAAGGCCTCTGTCGCCGGCCTCGCCGGTCAGAATCGCCCCGTGAAACGCCGCGCTTCCAAGGCCTGCTGCTGCTGCCGCGCTCGTAAAGTGCGCTGCGATGTGGTGGAAAATGGTTCTCCGTGTACAAATTGCCGCCTCGATCAGGTCGAGTGTGTGGTCACCGAGAGCAAACGGAGAAAGTACGTGTGACATGTGAAAATGTGTATTCGGAGCTTGGCTAACAGGGAGATCGACACTGCAGGAAGTCCCGCGTTGAAGTTGACACTCACCACTCCGAGTCTCCCGAGGCATCGGAGGAGAATCCATTGCATTCTCAACTCGGTGAGATTCAGGGATTGCCCGATATAGCGCCCACCTCGCCTTCGCAGAATTCCGTGGACGTGGACCATGGGCAGCACATGCCTCATCTATTGTGTTCGTCATCGTCAGCGATCCGAGCCTTGAATCACCCGCTAACACCGGCACCGGCAGATCAAACACAAGCGAATCGCATTGGCTCCGATGGTCAACATCGTCGTCGAATGGCCTCGAACCCGGCGATCCCCTCGACAATGCCTCTGGCGAATGCCACCTTGCAAATTCAACAGCTGCTGGACCCGAACTTTGGCAAATCCTGTCCCACGAGCGGTTTTCTCCCGGATTACATTCGAGGACTGCCTGCACGACTGCAAAAGGAAGATATCGACTACTTGGCCGCAAAGGGGGCTCTCACAATTCCAGATGTCAACCTGCGGAACGAATTGATCAAGGCTTATATTCACTACGTGCATACGTATATGCCATTGCTCGATCTGGAAGAATTTCTTCAGACGATTGTGCAGAATGATGGAATTCACCGTATCAGTCTCCTGCTCTTCCAGGCCGTCATGTTCGCCGGAATGGCTTTTGTGGATATGAAACATCTCCATGCCGCCGGCTACCAGAGCCGTAAATCTGCTCGCAAAATCTTTTTCCAGCGCGCCCGTCTGCTGTATGATTTTGACTACGAAGTGGACCGTATCTCTCTGGTCCAATCGCTTCTCCTGATGACCTATTGGTACGAGACCCCGGACGACCAAAAGGACACCTGGCACTGGATGGGAGTCAGCTTGTCTCTGGCTCACACGATCGGCCTCCACCGGGACCCCGGCAACTCGCGGATGGATGTTCGCCGCCAGCGGATGTGGAAGAGGATCTGGTGGAGCACCTATACCCGCGACCGACTGATTGCTTTGGGTATGCGACGACCAATGCGGGTGAAGGATGACGACTGCGATGTGCCGATGCTCACATTGGAGGACTTTGAGTTCCGCAATTTCTCGCCCGAGATCGTTCAAATGGTCGGAAATTCGGAGATTCTTCAAAATGTCAGCCATCAGCGTGAGTTGGCGCTGATGTTTATCGAAAAGGCCAAGCTCTGTCTTTGCGTGAGCCATGTCCTCTCCGCCCAATACTCCGTGCTGAGCCATAAATTCGGTGGCACCATGGAGACTACCATGATGCTGGTCCCGAAAAAATCCACCGCTGAGACGTTCGAAGTGCGACACTGTGATCAAGAATTGGAGGATTGGCTGGCCAACCTCCCCGTGGAAACCCAGTACAAGCCCTCCGGTGGGAGCAAGCTTTCCGAGGCCAACGAAGTGCTACATTCACACCGTGCTCTGCTGAAAATGGTCTACCTGACCACATCCAGTGCTCTTCATCGCCCGCAGGTTCTTCCCGCCATTCCCTTCCCCTCAATGGATGCAGAGCTGCAGGAGATGTCCCGCAACAAGGTGCGATCTGCTGCCGTGGAAATCACCAGCATCGCTCAAGACCTTCACGTCCTGGATCTGACTCGTTATTACCCTACTACTGGAGTGACAGTACTGCTCCCTGCAGTCATCATTCACCTGCTGGATATCAAATCCAGCGACCCCAGTGTGCGAATGACCAGTCTCCAACGTTTCTACCAGTGTATGCGCATCCTGCAGCGCCTGCGTGAGATCTACGCATCTGCCGATTTCGCAACATCCTTTTTGGAGGCAGCAATTCGCAAAGCCGGTATCCAATTGACGGTTGCACCACACGATGTACATTCCTCGCGAACTCGCCAACCTAACACTACTACAAACACTACCGCCACCGCCGCCACTGCGACCGATCCTTTCGATGCGCTCTCTCGTGGTCACACCTTGACACCTCCACCGGACTCCCTGGCTCAGAAGATCCCCGATCTCACCTACCCCAAGGCGACTCCCGCCAACGGACGGCCCACTGGAGACCTCTTTGCCTCGACTCCGCCTCAGTCTGATGGCAGCGAAAACGGCAGCACCAATAATATCAACCCCACCTTCAACAACCACGATGGCTTTGTGATCCCGGACTTCAACTCGGAGATGAGCCTGACGGAACTGATGGATCTCGCCAATGATGCTGAGGTGACGCAGAACGACTTTGATGCCCTCATCAACTTTGAAGATGCCGGCAACGACTTTTTCGCCGAGGAATCCAACCAGGCTCAACCGGGAGCTGGGGGCGACGACAAAAGCTATAACTTCCACGTCGACAACTTGAACGTGATGGGCTTCGATACTGAGCCGAAAGCAGTCGATTTTGCTCTGACCGAGTCGCGTGCCGATCACAGTCCCGAGGCACCGCCGGCCGAGGCTCAGCGGCCCGGTTTGACAGCGGATCTGGACACGGACCTTGGCATCATGGAGGAGTAAAATGGCGGTGTCGATCATTGGGTCGGTGCATGGGAGTGAATTTTGATTTCTAGCGGACTTTATATTTACTGTCTTATTATTTGACCTGCACATTTGATCGTCGAGGTACGATCCCGGCGGTGTTAAGGATAGGCGCACTGGTTTCTATAACGACCATGACGATACCATAGAGGATTAAAAGGATCAACAATATGACCCGTGATGTTCTACCTTCAAGGCTTGTGTATGCACTAGTAGTATAGCTTCCGCTTGTATCCACTGTTGCTATTCTTGTATCCGGCGATGCCGACAGGGTATCACATGCTGACCGACTTTTATGCCGATATCATTACGTACCTACGTACGTATGTATGAGCCAGCTGAGTTCATCCTGTTTGGTTCACGTCCAACGGTTGACAGTGATCGACAGGGGTTTACTTTGTAGATGTAGCATGATTCATATCCATGGATGCTGATAAACAATGCAAAACAAGGCAACTATTTGACATTTACATAATTTCGAGATAGAACTAATGCGGAATGACTTCAAAATACTTGTATGGATTCAGATAGTCTTCCATATGTGATACGTCATTGGGCTATCAGGTTTTCGTGATACACATTTGAAGTGCTTCCGTGATATATGTCCGCTCTAGATATTGCCCAGGTGCTGTGTGATGAGCAACGACAGTATGGTATATTTGCATTATCATGATCTTCCTGCTAAGATGAAATCTATAAAGGACAAAAAATTATCATTCCAGTCTTTGGAAGAGATCAAGATGAAAGCAGAATATTTCCATGCTTCCGGGTTTCGCTACGGATTATTAGGCTGAGTTGCATTCGCGATTGGCTTCTATCATTGGTCAAGATGACGGTCACACAGGCAATTCGGCTATATGATTCATGTCAAATTATCTCAGAAAATGCGAAGAGGTCGAAGAAGAAACCATGAATTCAATCGAAGTCACTGCAACGGGACATGCAATGGAACATTCATTGCGCTGGATAGATTCAACAACTTCCTACACTTGAAATTCATGCTTCAGACGGGGATTGGTGGAGGGAGGACCTGTCAGTACTCTCATTACCAGCGGGGTATATTGATAGGTGGCTAAGTTGACTTCCCAACGAGGCTTTTTAATGACTCGCGGAATGGCAATAGTGAGTGAAAGTCTTCCAGACAGCTGGGATTGCCGCAAAAGTAAAAGTAGCAGTCTTTGATCAATCTACTCCCGATATGCTGGTTAAGTTGCATCCACTTCGGAAGAACAAAGCATTTTCGGATTTGGGGATTCTCACTGGTTACCAGATTCTGGGGACTTGAACTATCGAATCCAGAAGTTTGGATCATAATGATAAACGTGGGAAACGATCCTAATGGGTTGTTTACTTTGTAGATGCACGTAGTTCAGGAAGAACTAGGCTTTCGCACTTGATAAATATGGTTCTGTGAAATACTCTTTAAATTCCTTTCTTTCCTCGACTTATCATAGCTCCCATCTTTTTACCGTTGAGCTCTCCCTTCATCATGACTACTTCATCTGACCAAAACAACCTGTCCAATCCTGATGGCGTGGACTTATCATTTGCCTCTCAAGCATGCGACATCGACGCAGTCCCAGACCTTGTCGCCGATATCGCGAGACTCGGTCAAAAAGTCCCAAACTTGGACCGAAATACAAGACTCGAGTTTCTGGAAACAGCTCGATCTCTCGTTCGTGCCCTGGAAGCTCCGCGCGAGACCATGCTCAAGCATGTTGGTGGTCAGGTATGTAGATGAGAATGGAGATAGAAAATTAAATAACTGACTCAATTCAGACGGCGACTTTCTTTTCTCTGACTCTCGGGCATGAGATCGGGCTGTTCAAGTGTATGTCAGCGTCGCCAGAAACATCTCAGAGCGTGGCCGAACTTGCTGCGGCACTGGGATGCGAGAATGATTTCCTTGGTAAGTCGCAATTGTCTTTGTTTTTTGATTAGTATGATCATTGCTCATGTATTCCTGGCAGCTCGAATCCTACGACACCTCGGTGCAATGGGCTACGTCTCTCAAACGGGGCCAGACACGTATAAGCCTACGAACTTTACCCGGGCAATGGCTATTCCACTCATTGCAGATGGTTATCCCATGTAGTATGTTATCATCTTCTGGTGGCATCTCACTTGAACCAAAATTAACACCATCCAGCGCTCAAGGCTGTTTAGAACCCATGATCCACTTCCCGAAATGGCTCAAGATCAATGGATATCGCTCGCCCAAAGCTATAATCGGCAACCCGCAAATGTTCGGCCACACGACCGATAAGCCATTCTTCGAGTGGATGCGTTCCAACGAGTCCATGATGAGACAATTCAATCATCATATGGGTGGGTATCGACTAGGCCGTCCGGCCTGGATGGATCCCGAGGTGTATCCGGTGGAGAAGAATCTCTTGGAGGGATTCGCCCACCCAGATAACAGTTCCGAGCCGACTCTACTTGTCGATATTGGTGGCAGCTACGGGCATGACCTGGAAGAATTCCATCGCAAATTCCCCGAGGCGCCGGGGCGTCTCGTCCTCCAGGACCTTCCTCACGTCCTCGACCAGATTACCCAGTTAGATAAGGACATTCACCGCATGCCTCATAGCTTTCTTGAACCCCAGCCCGTCCGTGGTGCCCGTGCTTACTACCTGCATCAGATCTTCCATGATTATCCCGATGATCGGTGTGTCGAGATCGTCGAGCAGGTGAAGGGTGCCATGACGCCGGGATATAGCCGATTGTTGATTAATGAGCATATCATTCCGGCTACCAAGGCTAGCTGGGAGGCAACTTACCTGGACTTGTATATGATGGTTCTATTTAGTGCGCGCGAACGCACTCAGAACGACTGGCGTCGTCTTTTGGAGGATCGGTGTGGCCTGAAGATTCTGGGCTTCTGGGATCCTGGACATGGAGTGGAAGGGATTATTGAGTGTGAGATTAGCGAGTGAAGATGCATGTATCTGACACGATAGTATATTGAAGTCTAGTATTCCATGGAAGATTTTCGATGGATTTTCTATTTCTAGTCTTTCTCAGCTCTTCCTTCCATCATTTTCAGAATGTAACCGAATATCGAAACATCCCAGAGTTGGTGGCGTGGTTATGAACAAGGGAAGATAGATTGGTCATTCTAGTCTGTGTTAACTATTTTGTATTGATTTATCAATCCTATGCCAAGTGCTTTTAGTTCCGTTGGAAAGTTCTGAATGGCTTTCCTGTTAGCAGTAACCTTTAGATACAGAATTTGAGTGGAAGAAAGACAATGCACTAGCGGCAAACTCAAACTCAAACTTTATCTTGAATCAAACACAAACAATGGACTAAAATAAACAATATTGCTTCAATAGATGTTCTAGATGCGCCACTCGTCACTAGTCTGTGATTTGTTTCAGTTGAATATTGGAAAATAAGAAAATCCGCATTGACACACCATCCAACTAAGCGAGTTCACATTCAGTTAAGCTCTCAGTCCCCCGATGCGCAGTCTAAATACCAACCATTTTGATCCGGCAGACTGGATCAGCTCGCTCATCGCAATGTAAAACGCCGTCCCCTGGTACTCCTCAGGTCCGATCTCAGAAAGGACACTCGTAGCACCGAGATGTCGCAGAACACGCGCTCCGGGCATTGGTTGAGTCCTGTGCTGTGACAGAGTGATATACTTACAACGCAAGTTCTCATCGCATTAAAGTTCGCCAAGCTCGAGAATTCGCATGGGAAAGTGCAACACCTTCAGCTCCACAGCGACCATCATTGCGGCAAAACTAGCAGGTTATCTCACCTCAGTAAAATTAAATTGCTTGAACATATTTGGAGTGCTTACCTCCGATTAGCCCGTGTGAGCCCTGGTGGTTGCCAGCTGCTGCTTCCCGTATTGTAGCAGGACAGACTCTGGTACCAAAACTATGAACGAGTGGCGTAGATGAAGACGCTGATCGGAACCCGATTCCAAGGACTCGGTTCAATGCTATTGAAGTGCGGAGGAAAGGGATGCGAATGGCGGGTTGGCTTATTTCTTCAAAATTGATCTATAGAATTAAGGCTAACGGTGACAAATAAATAACCGACTCCATGGTGTTTACCTGAAAATCAACCCAGATACAATCCATTGCCGTCTTTCGTTGTATCTACCGAGTCTAGTGATCCCAAAGGTCTGAATGGAGATGAAGAGAGAATAAATAGATCACACCTGGCAGGTAAATGACTTCAACCATAAATGCACTTACGTGGTCTATTCAGGACACATTCGGAGAATTCAAAACAATGGCATGGTTCAAAAAGTAATTTCATGTTCCTTGAGTCCCGTACTTGTTGCTGATACTTCTCAGAGTCTTACGAAGCACTCTTCTACCACTTTTTTCTCGGTCTGATCCCATCGTCTGCTATGACTCCCCCAAGAGTATCCTCAACTCATCCACTCTACATGGAGCTGAAGCAACCACTGGTGTCACAACACAAGCGATCAAATCGCAATCATCTTTGACCGTCATTGACAGCATTGCCACCGGAGTTCCTAAAGGGATGAGGAAACAGTCCGAGGTAGCTAATATAGTGGCAGACATGTCGCTATCATCCAAAACACGCCAGCGAATTCAAAAGCTCTATGCCAATACTTGTATCGACACTCGTCACATGGCAATGGATCCTCTCCATCCCGACTTTGACCGCGACATGAGCATCAGACAGCGAATGGATCTTTTCCTAGAATTAGGCGTGCCTCTCGCCGTTAAAACATGCGCCGATGCTCTCGCTCAAAGTGGAGTTCGTGACCCATCGACGGAGATTGGAAAGCTGGTAATGGTGACAAGCACAGGATTTGTGGCTCCAGGCGTTGATACCGCTATAATCGAGGAATTGGGTCTCTCGAAAGAAATCTCGCGCTCCTCTGTCAGCTTTATGGGATGTGCAGCGGCTATGAATGGGTTACGTGTGGCAGCTGATTTCACGCGGGCTCATGCAGACGCGAGAGCCTTGGTGTGTTGCCTTGAGCTATCGAGTGTGAATGCTGTCTATACGGACAATCTGAACGATACTATCATTTCGAGTCTGTTTGCAGACGGGTGCGCTGCTATGGTCGTGGCCTCTGTTTCAGAGGGTCAGCTCCCACAGCCGGGCAGTATCATCATACATGACCAGTTTCAACAATTGATAGATAATTCAAATGAAGGAATTATTCTTGGAATTAATTCCAATGGAATCACCTGCGAGCTGTCGCCGAAACTTCCATCTTTCATCCACACCGGCCTTGCGCCGGTTATTCGGGCGGCACTGAGTCGGCATGGACTGTGCGTGTCAGATATAGAGCATTGGGCAATTCATCCAGGAGGACCTAAGATTATCGAAAGTTCGCTTCGATCACTGGGATTGGATCATTCCGTGGCTGGAGACAGCTGGAAGGTCTTGAGGGATTATGGAAATATGCTTAGTGCGTCGCTGCCATTTGTGCTTCAGCGAATGGCGGAACAGAGAAAGTCGAGCTCTGGCTTGGATGATGGACCAGAAGGAGTAGCCTTTTCATTTGCCCCTGGGGTCAGTGTGGAGGGCATGATATTTCAACTTGTCTAGTTAAGATTAAAGCATTGATACATACGTCTAAAATTATCGTGCTTGTGTATTTAGCAATCTGAAAGTACTATTCATTGTTTATATAGAGTAGGTGCTTGTAGTGAAACGTATAATGCGCAGGAGTGCAAGGCTTCATCCTTCGTAGCGAGTCATTGGGGGCCGCCGATATCCCCTGGAGCAGTCACTATCACAAACTGCACTCGGCTTCGACCTATATTCATTCGAGCTGGCCCTTTCCGAGTTAACCCTTTGACTTCAATTTGTTGTGAATTGAGCAAGCGTTGAACATGAATTCTACACCGTGCTTCGAGCTGTATATAAGGGTCATCCCTTCACCGATATTGTAAGGATTTGCAGCCGATCCTATTGCCCGGTGACAATCCTATGAAGGTCTGCCGTCTCAGCCTTGCTACACATCTGGTACCTCATGCATCCAACAAACCCAAGTTAGGCTGGCGTTCAGTCGGGCGATCACAACCAATCATTATAGGCACAATAGGCGTGAATGTTAGCTTATGAAAACTAAAATCCTCTTTGTGCCCGTCCATCCTAAGATAAATCTTCTTCTCCTTCCAAGGTTGCTCTCCTGTTCCACTCACCTGTCATCGATGATTACGCCATGTTCCAGACCAGCAGCCGTTTCAGCTTGAAACTTCTCTTTCTGATCTCTCTCGTTACTATCGTCAGTTGTCACGTTGCGGGGTCTAGAAAGATCGATCCTCGAGATGACCCAGAAGACCCTGAAGCTGTTCAGCAAGTCCAAGAGCTCGTGGACCAGGCCACGTTTACCCTGAAGAACGATGGGGACCACAAATGGATACCCTTTAGTACCACCGCGAAATCAATCGCAATGTCAAACAACAGACATGCAGCCATCCTTATGCAGTCCAATTATGGCTCTTGGGCCTGCCTGGTTTCACAGGAGTAACAAAAGAAGATGACCCATCTACCTGGGCGGGGTAATATACTGAGAACGAAAGAGTACGACGAAATGTTCAAAAACCGCTGTCTTCGATTTATGAGAGAGCAAATCGACAAATGGTCGACTATAGATGGCCCTCCACTGTCTATCCCTTCGGCTCAGATTTATTCCTATTGGAAGCATGGCCGCGAGCCGCCGCCGAGGATGGTGAAGGCGCCATTCGTCGAACAAGCAGCACCGGATATGATTGACCTACTCAAGCCCTATAATGGCCCGGATTTCATCCCTTTTCTAGGTCGGATTATAAGATACCCTCAAGATCAACGGGTCGTTATCCGCCATCCGGCCCTTACACAAGAAAGGCTTTCACAAGGACTACCATTAGTGCAAATCTTTGCTATGGGCCATGGCTATAGGTCATTGGTGACGACGGCGAACAATAATTTGGAACGTCATGCGGTGGTCAATCTCCAACTGTCTGGTTTAAATACCCTATTCATGACGAACGACCAGTGCTTTGCACTGAAGCATGAGCCCGAAGCGAATCTTCAACAGCTAGGCGAGGCTGAAGGTGTCCTTTCCTACGACGACCTTCTCTATATTAGTGAGCAACTCAACCAACCGGAAATGGTATCTGAAATTCTGCAACCCTTCCCCGAGACCGATGCCAGTTCCGAGGAAGCCCTTCGCAAGGCTAGTGAGCTTCTCAATCTCGACATCGAGGAAATTCGAGGACCTCTACGCACGACTCAAAGCCATTCCTACGCCGCCCTTCAGGAGGTTACTGACCTTCTCGATCTCGACATAGAGGAAGTTCTACAAAGTATGTCCAACACTAGACCCTACGAGGCCAATCCTGAGGCTAGTGGGAATCTTGATACACAAAAGACCGATATCTTTGCCTTCAACACCATTCGCGATATTAGTGATTATCACAATGTACCGATTCTCGGGCGGCCACCCCGTGGCCACACGCCAGGTCATGTTTCTCCAGAGGAAGTGGACAGCCCATAGTTTGGTTTTACTCTGACATAGTAGTTGACACCTAACCATCTCTTTCTCTCCATCTAATTCCCAATCAACTCCCCAGCTAAGCCAGTGATTATTCTTCAACTTCCCAAGCTTAAATCACTACACTGATAATCGATTTCTCGGTCTAAGTCTACTTACTATTCAAAACGAGGGTTTCTACATGAATCTCAGGTGATGTGCTCAAATCAACCATATTTTTACAAAGAGTCGCGGGGATCATTACGCGTTGTTACTCGTATCTCAAATGAAAGAGGTAGATATCGTATTTTTTTGATTTATTAAATTTATCATCAGAGTGGACATTGTACAAGCATGATTGAAACAGCCACTCAAAGATATCAAGGAATCAAAGATCATGTTCGCAGTAATTAATTCCGAATGGCCGCCGCACGCAACAAACTCAGCCACACGGAGATGCCCATGATATCAAAAACGAAAGATTCACGCCTCGTAAATGCAATGGTTCGTGGCATCCATAAGAATGGGAATTATCGCAATGAAATGTAAAAATCGATGATGGTACATATAATCATGTCACCTTGACAATGATCATTCACGCCTTGCTGGTGGCGTCCGCGTGAGCGTAAGGTTTCTCGGACACCTGGGAGCCTTCACCAGTGTCACCCAGCACATCGGCGGTGGTCTCGTCGGAGAAGCGAAGGTCGTCAGAGACATCGGTGCTATCCTTCACCTTGAGGAAAATGACCGGAGAGGCAATGAGCATGCTGCCAAGTAGTAAACCCCAGCAAGAGGCGAATTCGGTCATGTACGGGGTCTTCTTGGCATCGAGGCTGCAAGATAGAATTAGAATAGGAGAAATGAAAATCTGAAAAATAGACATACCGCCACATTCCAGCTGCACCAGCAGACTGGATGCCCTTGTAGAATCCCGCAAAATTGGCGAGTTTGCGGCTGTTGTTGGAGAGAGAACCCATGTACCTGTCAAAGACACGCATCAGCAAGTGTCCAATTGCCCACTCCGACTCAACAATACTCACCAGTAGGCACAGGTCTGGAAAGCGGCATCATAGAATCCGTAAAATATGTACAGAAACATCGGACCGATGTAGCTACTTCCATCCAAGAAATCGGTATCGGCCTTGACGGTCTCTCGGGTATACTTCCGCTGGAAGGCATACCCACCGCCCCAGATGCCAAGGGTGATGGCGAACAGAACACCAAAATTGATCTTCGCGCGAGTGGGGCGAGAGAAGCACTTCATATCGAGGAGCTGACCGAAGATAAAAGCGCCGACCATTTGCATGAGCCAGTACAAAAGACTGTTGAGTGCGCGAGTGCGAACGGTAAAGTACGCGAGGTTGACAGCGTTGAAATGGTAGCCATAGAACCAATTACTGGCCAGAAACATGGGGAACAACAGAATAATGTATGAATCGCTGAGCAAGGTCTCCCACAGACCGAGAAACTCCGATTTCCAGGTGGGGTTCTTGATGACGATGACCCGCGAACCATCGCGGCGCTTGATGTACTTGGAGTCGACCAGGCACCAGCACAGAGCAAAACCCACCGCCATCAACACCAGGAAGGCGATATAGGTACCATTGTTGACATTTCCGGCGGTGCTGTGCATGTTTTGCCCGAGTGGGATCAGACTGCCGATCACGCCACCCAAGTTGAAAATGACCCAGAAGACCGCGATGAACTTGCCCTTCTCGTGCTCGTAAGGGTAGCTCATCATGACCGCACCCTGGGCACACCACAGTAGACCGGCACAGACACCGAGTAGAGCACCGGCGAAGATCAAGAATCCGGCATTTTGGTTGATGTTGTACGAGAGCAGGGCGGCGACGTAGAGGAAGTAGCCGAATCCCCCCAGCGACAAAGTCAATTGAAGACCAATGCGGTTGGCAATGGAGCCGGCGAAGAAACCCACCACGGCAAAGGTACTATACAGCGCGGTGTTGGAGTTGTTCACATCGGTCGCATTGACTTGGCCGCCCCCGCCTAAACCACTGACGGCGTTATACATACCGGGACAGAGGAAACAGACAAAAGAAACAAGAACCAGTTGTGTCTCGGGGGAGGCGAACCAGGGGGCCTCCCAATTGCCGATCTTCACTATGGGCTTGTACATCCATGGTTTCCCAACGACGGCATGATCGATCTCGGACTCGGGCTCTTGTGCAGGGGAGATATACTTCTCGGGCGCAGCCGTAGCTTCGGGCGCCTGTGGCTGCTGTACTGACTCAGGGGATGCCATCAGGGGTTACGATGGGTGAATGTATGAAAAGAAGTGAAGAAGAAAGTGTAGAATGTAGTAGATGAAGTTTCAGGGGAGCGAGACCCGATCAACAAAAAGGTTAAAAAAGGGGGCACTGGAATGCTCTTCTCTGCCACGTGAGAATTTCACGATCCAAGGAAGAGAAAACGGCAAGAATGAAGGAGTTGACGAGATCAGAGTTTAAATGAATCGGAGGGAAAATTTTGGCCCTTTTTTTTTTAACGAGATGCGGAGTACGGAGTACACGGGAACTAATTCCCATATCACGCAGCTAGCTTATCTATGGATCACGATAAGTGCGGGATGAATGACACGTTGATTGTTGATTGAAGTGGGGGGAGAAACAATGGAGAAATTGATGATCGCTTCAAAGATGATAATGCGGGGATCAAAACACTGCAATCATCGAGAGTTGAATGCGACATTGCGGTTGCATGCAACCGCAATACCAGATTGATACGCGGTGGATTCGACTTCCCCGGATGCGGAGAAGGCTTATGTAAGACAATGCAACCCTAGACCCGATGCGTCGAGATGTTGGTACCTGCCGAGATAAGCACTTGCCGAACAAGGGACTTACCCAAATAGGCAACGCTGCCTATCTGGATAGGAAATGATCGATACGGATCGATACCAGGTACCTGCATGTACGGTACCCCGTACGGAGTATAGACCAATGCATTGTTAGTCACCGCTACCACATCGGCAAGCCGATGTCACGATACTGTTACATCATCGTGCTTAACTGTCTCTACTTCATCTTCGGTTTTCCCCTCGGATTTCTTTCCTTGTGCCCAAGTTCAATCACCGCCATCATGCCCGGCAAAACCACCTCGGCTCCACGAATCACCAAATTCACCAACTGTCGTCTGGTGCGCGGCTCGAGTCTAGTCGAGCAGGATTTATGGATCGACTCATTGACCGGCAAAATCCTCAAGGACCAGGAGGCCTTTTATGGCTTGCATCTATCTCCCGATGAGATCATCGATCTTGGCGGCCGCATTTTAGCTCCAGGTTTGATTGATGTGCAACTGAATGGGGCCCAGGGCTTTGACTTTTCTGTACCCTGCAACACGAAAGAGGAATATGATGAAGGTTTGCGCATGGTGAACCGTGGTCTAGCCCGCACCGGTGTCACCTCCTACTTGCCTACCGTGATTAGCTCGACCCCCGAGGTGTACTGGAAGGTGAGATCTTCTGCTCATTCAATTGTCTTGGATTTCCATCAAACAAAGGACTCATCCGGTTCAGGTTCTGCCCTCATTAGGTCCTACCGGCGCCACGCATCATCCCGAACATGGAGCTGAGTCTCTGGGGGCTCATGTCGAAGGTCCCTTCATCAGTCCCGGCCGCAACGGTATCCACAAGACCGAGGTCCTCCGCGCGGCTCAGACCTTTGAGGATCTGCTTCATTGCTACGGGAAAGAGAATTTGACCACTGCCAATCCGATCAAAATGATCACTGCCGCTCCAGAAGTCGGTAACATGATGGCGCAAATCCCCGAGATCGCCAAGCGCGACATTATCTACTCCATCGGCCATTCGGACGCCACCTACGAGCAAGCTGTGTCTGCCACCAGCCAAGGCGCCCGCATGATCACCCACATGTTCAACGCCATGCGTCCCTTCTACCATCGCAACCCAGGGATTTTCGGCCTCCTCGGCCAAAGTGAGCGTCATCGCCCATACTACGGCGTCATTGCGGACGGGATCCACCTGCACCCCACCTCCATCAAGATCGCCTACAACGCCCACCCGGAAGGCCTCATCCTCGTCACCGATGCCATGCGTCTGTGTGGTCTACCTGATGGTGTCTACGAATGGACCAACGGCGAGCGCATCGTCAAGACCGGTGCCCGACTGACTCTTGAGGGCTCGGATAAGATCGCCGGCAGCTCAGCAACGCTGATCGAGTGTGTGAACAATTTTCGGCGCTGGTCTGGATCCTCGACGGCGGATGCGATCAATGCTTGCACTGCAGTTCCGGCCCGTCTGCTTGGGCTGGAGGGCGTGAAGGGATCCTTGGAGAGCGGAGCCGATGCGGATCTCATCGTTTTGGGGGAAATCAACGACCCTTACTCCGGGCCCACGTTGACGGTGGACCAGGTGTGGAAATTCGGAGCGAAGATCCACGATACCGACAAGACTGCTACGGTCTGAAAAGGGCGGCGATAGAACAGGGCGTTACTTAGTTTCAGGATCTGCATATTCTCGAATGGGCTTTAGTTTTCTCTGTTTTCTTTAATCATTTACTAACTAGGCCGCTATCATACCATATTTCTTATGCCGGCTTGACTTTTCCAACACAAGCGCTGCCGCTGAATGAGGACGCTCAGAGTCAGGACTGAATGATTTCCATCTAGACCCAGGTTCAATTTGAAAGGCAAATGGCAGCAGTAGGAGAGGCGTTGTAGGGGCAGAGTCGAAGTACCATGAGGACTGAGAAAGCACCTGAAGGTATGTGTGGTCATCATTTTCCAGCTCATGGCCTGTGAAGTCGTGGTGAAATCGGTCACTCAAATCCATGAATCACTGCACCCCAAAAGTGAGGAACA
The DNA here is from genome assembly GCA_037042135.1 of Penicillium sp. PG113-03A. NCBI lineage: Eukaryota > Fungi > Ascomycota > Eurotiomycetes > Eurotiales > Aspergillaceae > Penicillium > Penicillium sp. PG113-03A. The sequence continues at coordinate 340,075 of JAXQJW010000146.1, forward strand.
TGATTGTGGGGAGAAGAGCGAGAAGAGGAGAAGAGGAGAAAAGAAGAAGAAGAGAAGAAGTTATTCGGTGGATTTTCTCTGCCAAGTGGGGCTTTTCCCGCTTTTGAGGCTCAAGCACTCGGATCACCGCCTCCGCAATACTGTTTATTGCGTGAACTACTTTACTGAGCAGAGTGCTCTTCATCCCGAGGACGGTCAAACAAGCCTATCTGCCGAGCTGGTAGCTTCATCATTCTTGATACAATGTCCCCAATGGACTCTGTAACTTCAGTCAATGAACACAGGAGTCCAACCAGAGTCGCAGAAACCCATCACCCAATGTCTTCCAACGTTTATTGCCCTTTTTGTGGGGTCATTCTGTTGCCGGAACCTTACTATGATGATCTAGCATCTCCGCCATCTCGTGTCCGCCCTTGGTATGCAGAAGTCCGAGGGCTACACTCACCCGATACTGCTCCTGCCTCTGTTGATACAACAGGATTGGGGATTCTCTGTCATCGCAACACACTTCGGGCACCGCTAAGCAGCAATCTCTCTTACCTTCATGCCAAAAATGAGATACTGGAGGAATGGAGGCTTTGTGCGTCATCTGACGGCCGTTGGTGCTTCGGCTTTCACGAGTCATGTTGGGGGTTGCTTCTCCTCCGGCTGAACCAAGGACACGAGAATCGTTTTCAGAGTGATGTGGCAATTGCAGAGTCAGTCTTCTGTCAGTTAATTTGCACACCTTGTACCGAATCTTCCAGTTTCGCGTTTGGCCACGACTATGATGGTGCTGCGCAAACACACAAATCTTTCGGACGGCCGAAGCCAGTTGATCAGACTTCACCCCTCTATGCTGATCCCTGGAAGGTTCCCCGCGAAAAAGGGTTGGAAGCCTCCGGGATAGCCTTTTGGGAGACATACAAGGGCTCACACAAAATGAGTCTCGAGGGCACTTGCCCAATTACTGCGAGTTCAACAGCCATTCTTCACGACAGTCACCAAGGCAAAATTTCCTCTTGTCCAGATCAGTTCAATGAGGCCCGTTCTGAACATCCATTTGCCAATAGCAAAAGGGAAGACACACCTGAAACGCCACAGGGGGTCAATCGTTTTGTCTTTGATCACCTCTCAACTGAAATCATATTCGAGATCTTGTCGTATTTGTCCTTTAAAGAGGTTCTAGAGTTTAGACTTGTGTGTCGAGATACATCTGTTCTTGCGGCCATTGACACCCTCCCTCAGTCATACTGGCGGGCCAGGTTCTGCATCGGTCAAGAGTTCGATTTTCTTTTTCCGAGCCACGCGGATATCCGAGATTGGTCTTTGCTCTTCTTCGGAACAAGAAAAGCTCTAAAAGGAAATCTCTCATTGATCAATCGAAAGAGAATTCGACAGCTGCTGGAGCCCATCGCTGGACTTGTGGAACTACAAAATGTGTTCCGAGATGGTCCATATGGATCCGAACTCCATTTGACACAAAGTCAAAGTCAATACCTCCAAAGCTCAGAGGGCCTGAGGATGGAGGTAACTAGCTCTTTCTCTGGTCAACTCGCCTTTGCCAGCGCAGACAATCCCTTGCTAGAAGGATGTCGTGTTCTTTACCATCGGGCACTATCCTTGATTCAACCACATGAACTGCATCAATCGCGCATAGGAATCTCTACGGTCAAAATTGGCGCACAGGTTTTCATATCTGGCATCAACCTATGTCCACAACAAGAATGCAAGAATGTTGGGCTTGTCGGATATCACATCCCATCGTCGGAAAAGCGGGTAGATATACCGTGCACTGTCAAAGTGACATCTATTTGCGTGGCATTTTGCTCACAAGGGCTGACTGGAATTAAATTCATTTTTGAAGATATGCATTCATCGGGCTGGATCGGTGATAGCAGCAGCCCCGGGATTGCACGGGGCACTCTCGGCGTCCCCCAAAGCCCAGATGGTTCTTTCATTGTCGCTGGTCTAGATCGTTTCAAAATCACTTCACTTGGTATCGGCAAAGTGACTCATTTCACCGAATCTCGCTCGGCCGGTCTCCCACAAAGTGTGCCGGCTTCATCTTTGCACTCTCATTTGTGGATCCCACATCCTCCGAATGAGAAAGATTCAGATATCAGCAACTTTGTCCCTGTCCGACCTGTTCGGGCATTTGAACCGTTGACCAACGTTGACTTTGGCGGCTCGAGAGGACTCTTTCTCCACACCTTGTCAAGGCTGACAATTTATATGGAATCGACACCCAATCCAATTGTCGGAATGGAGGTGTTCCACACCAACCAAAGTCCCTTGTTGGTCGGCTCGCGTGGTGGTTGCGAGATCTCTCTTTTTATCAATGGCTCGAAGGGGGAACGGATCACTCAACTCAGCGTCCTCGAAGGCCATGGAGGAAATGGCTTAGGAAATACTTTCGATGGCTTACAGGTTGCTCTCTACGTATTCCCAATCAGTCTTTATATCCTGTTAACTTGATCTAGATTTCCACAAATTATGGTCGAGTTGTTACTTTTGCTCCTCTCCAATGTCGACTCAACGCGTCTTTTGCATTGACACCGAAGTTGCCGCTTGGTAACACTATCACTGGGCTTGTTTTCCTTGGGCCGGTGTGTAATAACCTTCAGACAGATAAGAATGGGATCTAACGAGACTTAGGAATACCAGAACCGCTTTACACGAGTCGGCCTTCAGTCCCAGAAATGTGACGACCGCCCTATAACGCTAGATGGGCTAGATCCCGAGCTCCATCGTATCCCAAACCATCAGCTTCACTACGACAAGGCATTCACCCGTTTCATTGACGATTCAATGCCCGGGAACTATCAAACCTATGCGTCCCTCACGAATATCTGCAGAATTCGGGCATCCAAGGGCATCCAAGGGCGATCCAGATCTCCTAATCACATATCCGGGTTAAAGATAGAGTATCATAACCACCCAACTCCTAGCGTGTTAGGACAATGGATGAGTGAGCTGGAAGAGGTTTTTGAAGTGTTCCCGGATGAAGATATTCACTCATTGTCTATCCGGCTTATACCGGTAGGGTTCTCTATCGGATGCCGGGGCTTGGAAATAAGCCAAATCGCAGCTATTTTCATTGAGACGACACGCTCCCGCAGTGTGACATTTCGCTCTCCAGAATGCCAGGTCCTTCCAGATAACATATCCCATTATCGGTACCAGAGAGAACATGGCGAACGCCTGACAGCCATTTCGTGGGTCTTGAATAAACGCTGCGATCGCCTACGGGTAGTGACTTCGCCCAACAAAAGCCAGTCACCTCCAATACTAGTTCCGGAACAAGATCCACCATTCGACCAGACACAGAAACTTTACTTCGAAGTGCATAATCCCAATGGACTAAGAGATCCTCTTGTCAAGGCCGAGGCCTACGTTCGAACGAACCTAATCGTCGGTCTACTTTTTATCTATTCCTCGGGTTCAACAGCGAGCATTGGTGACTTGGACACCACATCACGTCAAACAGTCCAATTCGAACCTCCCTCTCAAATCGTCAGCTTATCTATTCTCGGCACACAGCGCGGCCTCAGAGAGATTGAGTTCCAAGTTGAATCCAATGAGCAGGTTTCATCCAGGACGTTTAAAATCCCTATCGATTCGGGTTATGACTCGGCCAACACCGTCCCTATTGATGAATGGCGGGATGTCTGGTGTCAAGATGCAGCGTCTGCACGAAAGAAAGACGAAAATAGACGCTCTATTCATGACAGGGTGTATCAAGCTCCAGCCCAGTCTAGGCTGATTGGTGTTTACGCGGGTAGTCAGAAGTTTTCTTATTTCGGGGCTTTGTACGAGTCTAGAGCTTAGATTGAGCATAAACGATGCTGTGGATGATTGCCCAGGGCTAATACTGTATATTATCTTGTACTGAGTAGAAGCTCAAAATAGGCAAGACATCTTGAAATGCTGGGTTTTGGTCTGTTGTTCTGGTTGAGAGCAACAACCAATTAAACGAGACCATTCTATAGCTGATCGCACTAAACGGAAAGAGGACGCCAAGTGTTTGAGGAAATGCACTACATAAGCTTAGCTTGACGGTTTTTCGTTACTAGTGCAAATTTCAAGCGTTGTCAGATAAAGTTTAAATAAATCATGCGTTCTTCATTTCGGGCATTCATCTGTATCTCGAAACGCGCTGAACCCATCGGTTGCAACGCCAAGCTAAGATATCGGCCATGTTCGATCTATATACGATCATATATCCAAGAATCCAAACACCAAGTCCAGCTGGTAGACTTTTAAACAGATCAAACAGATCAAGATCAAAAGACGAAAGGACACCACTCATGGCGAAGAGGGTGTATAAAGCAGTCCCAAGCCCGAAACTCGACGCAACATTGCGCCGACTCGCTGATATGCTAGATTGACAAGAAACAAAATATAAGGAAGGCCGTTACACTTTTTTTCAGGCATGGCAAGATTGCCTTGGACATGCTGTCTTATTTTCCCATGCAGCTGCCGTTTTACAGGCGGGGCTGCGAGCGAGCCCAGCCGGCTTCCTCGGCAATCAGCTCGGCGGCACGCTCGCCAATGGCCAGCACGGTCACCATGGGGTTAACGCTGGGCATGTCGGGGAACACACCGGCATCGGCGATGCGCACGTTCTTCAGGCCGCGGACCTTCAGCTTGGGGTCCACAACAGCCATCGGGTCTCTGACAACGTCACCCATCTTTGTGGTACCGGCAGGGTGGTACACGGTGTGGGCGACGCGGCGACCGTACTCGGAAAGAGCCTCGTCAGACTGCACCGACGGGCCCGGGGCAACCTCCCGCTTAATCCAATCCTTAAACGGAGCCTGCTGGGCGATCTCACGGGCTGCCTTGAGACCGGCCACGATAGTAGCAGCATCGTAGCCCTCGGGGTCGGTGAAGTATCGGAAGTCCAGCGCGGGCTTGACGGACGGGTCGGCTGAAGTCAGGTACAGACGACCGCGCGAACGTGGGCGAGGGATGTTAGGGGTCATGCAGAAGGCGTTCACCGGCTCGTCGTATCCCAGGCGAGCAGTGTTTAGGGTGAAGGGGATTTGGTAGCAGTGCATCATGACATCGGCGGCCTTGCCGTCAAAGCCTGCAGCATTTGGGGCTTCTCGGCGGAAGAAAATTCCGGCATCCGAGTCCATGGTGGTCTGATTCGGGGGCACAGGACGGTTCAGCTCGTACACGATGATCGACTCCGGATGATCAAGCAGATTTTCACCAACACCCGGAATGTCCTTCATCACCGGGATACCGAGATCCGAGAGCTGCTCACGAGGACCGATGCCAGACAGCATCATCAGGCGTGGGGTATCCACAGCACCGGCGCAGAGAATGGTTTCCTTCTTGGCACGCAGAGTGTGCTTGACACCGGACTGGAGAGTCACGTTAACGCCAGTGACAGCATCGCCCTCGACATTAACCTTGGACACCCACGCGTTGGTGAGAATGGTCAAATTGGGACGCTTCTCGTCGCCGCGTAGAATAGGATGAATGTAGGCGACGCTGGCACTGCTGCGGCGGCCGTCATCCGGGTTATAAGAAACGTTGAAAAACCCAACGCCCTCGGTCAGTTCACCCGCCTTGCGGATGTCGGTGTTGAAGTTGTCAATAATGGGAATGTTCATGGCACTGGAGCAAGCCTGAATCCAGTCCTTGCACAGCTGATTTTGGTGGCGCGCATGCACCGGCTGAATGGTATTGCGCAGACCATCAATGACCCGGGTGAAGGTCTCAAAGTCCCAACCCTTGCAGCCTTTGGCAACCCAGTTCTGACAATCATACTCGAAGGGGCGGAAGGAGATGAGGGTGTTGTGGCTCGAGCAACCACCCAACACCTTTGCGCGTGAGTGACGGATATGACTGTTTCCTATTGAGTTTGTCAGATAATCCTATCAGGGTGGAGAGCTCGGAAGGACTGGGTGCAGCAAAGACCTACCGTAGGGTTGTTCAACAGTGGGGTAGTCATAGTCCAGCTCGCCGCCGAGCAAGTTCAACCATTCCTTCAGGTTCAGCACCCGGTCATCCATGAAATCACTAGGACCACCCTCGATCACGAGCGTGCGCTTGTTGGGCAAGTACTGGGCCAGGCGCGAAGCAATCACGCAGCCCGCAGTGCCGCCACCGACAATAATGTAGTCATAGCTGTTCACATCGACGGCGGGGAGCTCGTTGGTGGTGGCCATGTTGAATAGCAAGATGCAATGCGGGTTGGAGAGGCGGAAGAGGGAGACCGCTACTTTTGAATGGAAAAGCGGACCGGATTAATTCGGTCTGAAGGAATAAGATCCAGTGTCTAAGGATCGGTTTCGGGATTGGCATGTGCCTCTTTTGACTACTTTTTTTTTCCTTTTTTTTTTCTTTTTTTTTTTCTTTTTTCTCTTCCTCCGGACCCAGACGAATTGAAGATTGTGAGTGGTGGCGATAGGCTCAAGTGGAGCGTATTAGATAAACCACGACTTGGCGATCACGGCAAAGAGAGTCTAATCAATGGGAGAGATTCGAGAAAGAGTCTGGCCAGGAAAGACAATAGCAAAGCTTACACCATAGTGAATGGAGCAGTGCATTAAATTTTCCTATACTTGATGTCGCCGATATCGACGGCCAAATACGTCACCGGCGTCCTGCAGGACTAGAGATAGTCCGTTTTAGTGTGATTTCCTTGACCGTGCAACCAAACAGAGTAGGCGGAAGTGCAACATTTCACCGCAACGAATCCTCGGCCGAGATTCACCGCCGCAGTCCCCGCCTCGGCATCCCCGGCGTTTATCTGTTTATAATTGCGGCCCACTGTCCTTCCGGCTGAATGCCGGCTACTTCCCGAGCAGTATGAGACACGTTAGAGATGAAATAATGCGAGGTTCATGGTTTTATTCCGATCAAATATGAGCTAAACTCCTCAACGAAACCGAGAATCCCATGCAGCAATTAACGATGCCAAGAAAAGGCCAAGAAACAAACCCATCCTATTCTCCCGGATCCGTGTAGAATGAAGAAAAAAAGAAATTACAAGCGTTCGGCATCTGCGCGGTGATCACAGCGTGGTCACTCGGGCGCCCATCCGGTCGAACATCAGATCATTCTTCAATGTCCCATCTAGACCGGCGACTGCCGAATCTACCATGCGCGAAGACATGCTGTCCGGAGTAAGCTCATCTTCCTCCATGGACCGATTGAGCTCGGTGTTGATGCGCAGGTCCATGGGCACTTTAGGGGGAGTGCCATTGGGAGTCAGCTGTTGCTGCGGCGATCTCTTGAGGGATATAGGCGCAGGAACATAGGTGCGAGGGCGGTACACCAGAGCAGGGCCCTGCGTACGCGCATCGGTACCCGCCTGCTCAATCGACTCGAAATAACGTACGGTCTTGACCTTCAGCTCCAGGGTTGCATCGCGATCACAGACCACGAGCGGGTGCTGGTGGAGCTGCAGAGCAGAGAGCGTCCACATGTGGTTCACACCATCCTCAAGACCCTTCTGAACGGCAAAGGCCTTATGGGCTCCCGTCGCTACAATGACGACCTCCCGCGCATCCATGATGGTCTGGATACCAACCGTCATCGCCATGCGCGGTACCTTGTTCACGTCATTATCGAAGAAGCGCGAATTGGCCAAGATAGTGTCATAGGCCAGGGTCTTGACGCGGGTTCGGCTACTCAGTGAGGAACCCGGCTCGTTGAAGGCAATGTGACCATCCGGGCCAACGCCCCCGAGGAATAGCTCGATACCGCCGAAGCGAGCGATGCGTGAATCAAATGAAGCACACTCGGCCGTGAGGTCTGGGGCATTTCCATCGAGAATATGGATGTTCTGGGGCGGGATATCCACATGCGAAAAAAAGTGCTTGTACATGAAGCTGTGGTAGGACTCGGGGTGGTCGCGAGGCAGGCCCACGTATTCATCCTGTGAATTGGTCAGTGGCTATGCGCAGCAGATACGAAGCTTCTGAGTGAATGTACCATGTTGAAAGTCACGACATTCTTGAATGAGATCTCGCCGGCACGGTGGCGCTGAACCAGGATCTTGTAGATGATTTCGGGACTGCTACCCGTGGGCAATCCCAAGACAAACGGCTGCTTCTCCGTTGGTTTGAATGTCTTGATGCGGCCTGAGGGGAATCGATTGGTCTCAGTATCCATCAAAGGAATGCGTTTCTTCGGTGACTTCACTTACTGACGATGTAGTCCGCGATGTACACCGAGGCCGCCTGAGGGTCCTCTCGAATGATGACACGCCTACATCCTCGGGTCAGTTTCAATCGACAGGAGGTGTGAAGAGACATACATGGTGGCTACTTCAGTGGGTGTTGGATTGATGTGTGAGCCCCAAGTCTGAAGAGGAGAGATGCAAGAGGTGAAGATAAGAAAAAGTCAAGTGAGAGAGTAACTCGACTCAACCACGGATCGGTTACGTCGAGCCCAATGTACGACAGTGACAAAGAGGAACAATTGTGTCGTAGTACAGGAGAGTCTCCGCCCCCCATGACAGTCTACTACATCTCGCTACTATCTTCATGGCGCTTCCGCAAATGTATCGTCACATACGTCCTTTCAGGTCGGCACTGACGTCGATGGTCAGAGATCACAACCTCATTCGTTCTTCTCCTTCAACGTGGACCGTCTCAGGCAAGAAGCAGGTACCCTTATCCAGGCTCCGGGAGCAAGACTCCGCGCCATGTGGTGGCCAACAATAGCGAGCATTCGATGACGCAGTGCTAGAGGGGTACCATGCATTCTGATTGGCAGTGCAGACTCCAGAGCAAACCCAGAATGAACAAACTCCAATGTCAAGCGGGCATGAAGGTTTCATCAGCTACAAAGAAGTTGCATCCGGCGAAGTGGGAACAGGAAAAAACCTGGGGAGAGAAAGAGTGCAACTGTCTAGAGTTACATTGGGCTTAGTCAGCGAGATGCCATCGAGGGATGTTATCTCCGTATGGTAAGATTCGTCATGATCGGTAAAATAACAGGACCCGTATCATGTGATTGCGGCCCCGGTGATCTCAAACCGGGGAAACTGACAGGATCCAATTGTCGGGGAAACCTAGGATCCAGATAAAAATATCGAAAGAAAGAGCCTGACAATGGATGAGAGAATCTTTTATTGGGGAATGATCTTTCCCTCTTATCCTAAACTCAGCAAGGAGGCTATTAAATCAGAGGCGAAACACTCTTGGTCGGAGCAGAAAAGGAGGAAAAACAACTGTTGACTGCATGTCTGGAAGCGAGTCCGTACCCCGTATCTTATCACCCGCGTGCGGTTCTCAAAATGACTTTCACTGTCACCTGACTGCGACCTCGGCGCTCACGCATCGCCAACGCTGTAAGGCTGAGAACTGTCCGGTTGCAGGCTCTCTCCATCTGCGACATCTCCTGCAAACAGTCACTCCCTCTTACCACCCCCCGGCTGGCATTCCTCATTCCCTCCCCCGAGGGCCATGGTCCCGAAAGAGGACATGCTGCCGCCGGGCTGGGAGGATCTAGACAGGTATGTTGATCGCTTGATCTGGGAAAACCTCCTATCCCAGACCCTGCCCTTGTCCCTTCTAGAACAACTCCCTTCTATGAACGGATCATTGTGGAACCCTAGCGCCTCTCGGGATGATTTAAACTCTTTCCCCTTTTGGGATGTTGACATCTGCGAGATGGCTTGCTGACCCCCGTGATAGGCAGATGGGCCAGCTTTTTATGATGGGCTTTGATGGCACCTCAGTGAGCCCAGAGATTCGTTCGTTGATTGAGGATTACCATCTGGGGTCTGTCCTGCTATCAGCCAAGAACCTCAAATGTATCTCAACTACCCCTAGAATGTCTCATAGTTGCTGATTTACCCCCTTAGCTGCCGAGGAAACCACACAACTAGTCCTCGAATTGCAAACAATAGCTCACAACGCGGGACACCCAGTCCCGCTGCTCATTGCTTTGGACCAAGAAAATGGTGGTGTCAATAGTTTATACGATGAGATATACATCCGTCAGTTCCCCAGTGCCATGGGCATTGCAGCCACTGGCTCGAAGGAGTTGGCGCATGATGTTGCTCTCGCGACCGCACAGGAACTCAAGGCAGTCGGTGTGAATTGGATCTTAGGCCCAGTTCTCGATGTGCTGACCAATGTGCGCAACCAACCACTTGGTGTGCGTACCTCGGGTGATGACCCTCAAGAAGCATCCCAGTATGGAGTACAGTTCTTAAAGGGATATCAAGAAGCTGGCCTCGCGACATGTGGAAAACATTTTCCTTCGTACGGCAACCTGGAGTTTTTGGGATCTCATCAGGACGTCCCGATCATCACCGAATCCCTTGAACAGCTCAGTATGAGTGCACTGGTTCCGTTTCGCAATGCCATCTCACACGGCATTGATGCGATGATGGTGGGCGGTGTGTCTATGTCGTCTGCGGGGATGAATGTCATGCACGCCTGCCTGAGTGACCAAGTGGTTGACGAGCTTCTTCGCAAAGACCTCAAGTTCCGCGGTATTGTGGTGTCCGAGTGTCTGGAAATGGAAGCCCTGACCCACAACATCGGGGTCGGAGGGGGCACGGTGATGGCTAAGAATGCCGGTTGTGATATCATTTTGCTATGTCGGTCATTCCCAGTGCAGCAAGAAGCGATCAATGGACTGAAGCTGGGGGTGGAGAATGGAATCATCGGCCGCTCGCGCATTGAACAATCACTACGACGTGTGCTCGATCTGAAGTCACGCTGTACGTCCTGGGAGCAGGCGTTGAACCCTCCTGGTCTTCTTTCTCTCGATCAAATGCAACCGTCTCACACCAATCTCTCCACGAATGCCTATAACCACTCAATCACTGTGATCCGCGACACGAAGAACCTTCTCCCTCTTTCCAACATTATTGACCCTGGTGAAGAGCTGTTGCTCCTCACTCCGCTCGTGAAACCGCTTGCAGCTTCAGCAGTCACGCTCTCGGCCCACGACTCCGCGCATGACCCCCTCGACCCGGCGGCATCTTTGGACCGCACTGCTTCCGTTATGAGCGGAGAGGGCGTTTTCAAGGAGATGGGCAAGTCACTTTCGCGGCAGAGAAGTGGGCGCGTGTTGCACACGTCGTATACCTCCAATGGAGTTCGCCCAATCCATGAAGACCTAATCAAAAGAGCTAGCGCAGTGATTGTGGTCACAGCGGATGCCAACCGCAATTTGTACCAACAGGCATTCTCGAAACACGTTTCCTTGCTGTGCCAATCGCAGCATTTGCCATCGGGCGAGCGCATAGAGAAGCCTCTAATTGTAGTGGCCGTCAGCTCTCCATATGATTTCGCCGTGGATTCCTCGATAGGGACCTATGTATGTACCTACGACTTCACGGAGACAGCACTTCAAGCGCTAGTAAAGGTTCTGTATGGAGAGCTGGCGCCCAAGGGAACCTTGCCCGGGTCTATCAACCGCAGTTCGAAACCTCACCAGTCCCGTGAACATTGGCTGGTGGAGAACTGGAATGAAGAACGTGATTCTGTGGCGCTGGATGCACTTTTAGATGTGATCCGTGATGACAGTCCTCAAGGCCGACTCTCGGAGCTCCTTGGGGCCACATCAAGCAGCTTCCTCCTACGCAGGGAGGATATCGACGAGGCACACTTTGTAGTCCGCAATAGCAGCACACAGGCTCTCTACGGGTTCTGTGCTACTTATTTCTTCCAATCCACGGGAACGGGTGTCATTGGATGTCTGATCGTGGACCCGTCTCGGCGCAAGTTATCCATAGGACACTCCCTTCATAGCCGCGCCCTGCGCACTCTCCTCCAACGGAAAGGAATGGAGCGGTTTCAGCTCGGCTCCCGCCTCCCAGGGATCTACTTGGGGATCCCGACTGCTGGACCGGTCGAGCGCAAACGGCTTCGGCAATGGTTCGCGAACCTGGGATGGAATACAGCATTTTCCCGCCCAGTATGCAGTGTGGTGCTGCACAACCTATCCACATGGACACCACCAGAGGGACTCACGGTCATGTTACAGACAGCCGATATTGTCTACGACTTGATCCATGGGTGGGACTTTGCGCGGGAGATCCTCGAGCACATCCGCACCAATGCGCGGCAGGGCGTGATCGACATCTATCGCATCGCGCTAGGCGGCGCCCCGAATTGTGGTATCATTCGGGCGAAACGTCGGTCGGATGAGATGATCTTAGGCAGTGTGGTCATCTACAATGAGCGGTCCGTATTGGCTACCCATATGCCCGCTCTTCGCGCCACATCCACGCCGGCGGGGGGCATTTCGTCGCCCGTCATTTCCCCCTATGCCGATGACCACTCTATTGTCATGCAGGGATTAATCCTTTTGGCGATCAAACAGATTCGAAAGCTGAATACTCAGGCCGTTGTGATGGATTGTGTATGATGACCCCCTTCCTTGGATAGCCGAGACTTGCCGACATTCCGACACTAACGTCATGCAGGTGGATGGCGACGGCCATTTTGACTGTCTTTCCTCGATGGGCTTTTGTATGCTACACAGCTTCGAGGAGGTGAACTGTGATGTTGCCACCTGGACGATGATGCATTCGTCGTAACCACGGGTGATTCTTGATATCCCTCTGTACGGGTATATTCTCATCTTGCATGACCAGCCTTTTTCTCTTTTTTCCCCCCTTCTTTTCTGGTATGAAATGTTTCTCGCATCGATGATATCCATCCGGCATTTGAATCGGGTTTTGGTTTTTCAGCTCAGTTGGCGATCCACGGCTTCCCCGGGAATTCTAGAACGGGTAAAACTTTGAATTGAGTCTGGCCCCTATTGTGAAATAGCGTGTTTTAGTCTTTGTGTTCCCATGTGGATTTCTCACGGGGCGCATTATTATTATTATTCAGACGATCGACAGTTACACAGGGCTGTTCTCGATCCGGCGTGATTGGGGCCCATTTGATCTCATATTCAATATTCAATAACACGAATATTCTTGGAGTCGTGTCGATCACGGGAGATCCGCATTCGAACGTTGCTTTAGGAGATCTTGGTTATTCTTGAATATGGAATTCAATATTGATGGTCTCAAGTTTGTCCATTGTATTGTTTCCTTTCTTCCTTATTTCTATTTTCTCTGGTATGATCTTGCATCGCATGATCTTTCAATCCGCGACCGAACCATCTGGTCCTGGGAAAGTCCGGAGGAGAATCGAACTCCACTGGAACCGAACCAAAACCGAACCAAAACAGAACGAAAAAAGAAAAAGAAAAAGAAAAAGAAAAAGTCAAGCATCCACATTTCCCAATCGGGTGATGGCCTGAATAGGAAAACGGTTGCGGTGGAAAAGAAGTCCGCATCGTCGACTTCCCTAACTCGGATTGATTCTAATATTCTTCCTTTCTTTTCTCACCGGGCACTCGGCTTGCTCTCTTTCCGGTCTAACTTTGCTCGAGTTCCCATGATTAATCCCTCAGTCGCACAGTCCTTTCGCATGTTCCTGGCATATTGACTCGACCTGACTTTTTTTTATAGTGACTGAAGTCAGGGAAATAGAGTATTCGACTGTAGAATGACGAGCTGGTTACCCGACTGGGAAGGGGATGATCCGGGTAAAGCCGAATCGTAAATCATCGAGACTTCCACTTTGCCTCCCCAGATGCGATGATCCATGATTCGCTGAAATCTCCACATGGGCTATAACTTGTACCTACTGGATTAAGTGAATGCAGGCCATTCAGAACGGACTCTAAAATCAACAGAGATCGAGTGATTCTTTTTCATCTCTTTCTCGACGAATGCAGTCATCATCCGCATCTGGCCGGTTCCACCCAACTCTGTTCTTCCTCGGCCCCCACGACCATGCGATGAAGGATGAGAAGGATTCAAGCACGTTGTGGTATCTTATTTCGAATTATCTTCCATGATCGTCTCCTGGATCCTGATTCATGGACGGTCTGTGGGTTCCTAGAATGGAAAGAGTGGACATGTGGATTGGGTGGATTTTACCCGTTCGCGGTGAAACTCACCAATCATCGACTTGTCCACACTTTCTCTCATAGTTTTCTGATTCTCCCCGGTCAGATCGGTTGATTGGTGGGAAGAAGAGAGGGCCCTGCATGTCAGACGAGAGGGGAAGAGAGGACAATATTCTGAATTCGATTCTTGATCAATAGAATCCCATCAAGAGATAAAAGGTAAAATGGAATAATTTCCAGAAGAAGATTAGGTGATGAAATCGAGGGACTGAGTCCGTACTAGAGAAGTCCCATCCTCCGTAGATTCTATCAAGTAACCAGCCCCTGGCGTTTTCTGGTTTGGGGTCGAGTGGATGCAGTGTTCACTGGATGATCTTCAGGGCAAGAGAAAAGATGATCGACGACTCCGTATGTTCTAGGAAAAAGAGAAAAGACGGATTGTTGAAATCCGTCTTCGTTCTCCGCAAAGACGGCTCCACTTTTCCCCGAATCCGTCGGCGCGCATCCCGGCTTCAAACCGCATTCCATGTCCCCCTCTTGTCGGTCTTCCCCTTGGCTCTCCTTCTTCCTCCTCCATCCATCGCGACTATTCCCTCGCCATGGAGGGTTTCGATACCATGGCTATGCCGCCATATCTGGCGAGCCCGTTATCCCTCGGTAATCTTCAGGGCTCTGACTATCTCAATGCCATGTCCGGCCTCGATCTGCCCGATCATCGCTCCAACTTTGACTCCGAGACCTTTGTGAGGTATGCCGACACCGTGACGACTCTTTGGATCGGAAATCGCTTCAGTCGATTGAACTCCAATCTCCCATACTAACCTTCTCGACTAGCGACGATCTCGCGTTTGCCCAAAATCCGATCCCGCCCTCGCTGAGTCGCTTTCCTTCGGGGTACGATGAGCATTTCAATGAAATGGTCGCTTCCTTCGACCCAGCGCCTCCAGAGCAGCCGCAAGATTCATCGATCGATCATAATAATAAACTGCTGAGCTTCTCGCTCCCTTCCTATCACTTCACCCTCCTCGATTTCTCAATGCGCCGCACTTCGTTATCGGTCTCCGCTCAGCTCCACGGCATGTTCTTCTTGGCTGAATCACCCTATACTACTTCCCCGTCCGAAAACGCCCCACCCCAACAGGGCGCCGAGCTTACCTGTTACCGCCGCAACTTATTCCAAATTACCGGTTCCGTCACCTTGCCCCGTGGGATGCGCTACATTATGACCGATCAAGGCGATCGGATTCCCATCCTCGCTCAGGAACTCACCGTCTCGGCGACCGAGTCGGTGGAAGGCAACCCCGTGAAGATCATCTCCGTACCATGGAAGACCCCCTCCGCGGCTGCGGCCAATTCGGGTGCCACACTCGAAGACAATAGTGCCGCGGGCGCGGCCAAAGTGGAGAAGGAGCCTCTGCCGATCCCTCTCGATATCATGGCCGGTCAAGATCTGGACACCGACTACGCGACCTTTCCCATCGCCTGGAAACGTCTTCAGTTTCGCGTCGCTACTGCCAACAATGGCCGTCGCAAGGAGCTGCAGCAGCACTTTGTCGTCCGTCTCAAGGTGGTCGCCACCCTTTCCACCGGTGCGAAGATCTCCATCTCGGAGGTGCAGTCGGGTCCCGTCATTGTTCGTGGTCGCAGCCCTCGTAATTTCCAGTCCCGAAAGGATCTTCCGCTGAGTGGAAGTGCGGCGGCATCGCGCAAGAACCAGGTCAACTCGGCCGCTGCGCTCAACCGCACGCCGACCAGCGAGTCGGTCCCTCGTCGCACCAGTGTGACGCCGGCCAAGACGAAGCCCCCATCCCAAACGGTCCAGAGCAGCTCTCCGGAGACAACGTCGGTCCCTCCACCACTCATGCCGCAGCAGCAGCAGCAGCCACCCCAAGCCACTCCAGACTGGACCACTATCCCGCAACCCGCGTCCAACCCTGCCATGTCCCACTCCCATCACCCGCATTCTCATCAATCTCTCTTCCAACAATCCAGTCCGGATCAATTTTCCCAAGTGGCCGAGCAGCAGCGTCGCGTCAGTGGCAACACTGCTTCTGGCCCAGCGCCCATCAATTTATCTCTACTGGACGAGGAAGATGGGGGGAATGTCAATCTCCCAATGGACCAGAAGATCATGTCCAGCTATACCGCGGAACTTCCCCCGCAACAACATCGGCATCATCAGCCCGTGAGCGTTGACCATTCATCAGCGCCGCCGGCCAAAATGCGCAAGACCTCCCACAATATGCCCCAGGCCCCCTCTCGGAGCAATACTTCGTCTTCAGTCCCGCTGTTGGAGACGGCCAATCTGCCCCAACAATTTGTCTCCTCGCTGCCATTCCCGAACGAGAGTACTGATTTTCTCTACGAATATTTTCCTCTCGGGTTAGACGACTGGCAAGCGCCAGTCGACGCCGTCTATCGGCCCCATGTGGTACATCACACCAGCATGCCCGAGATGAAGTTTGTGGCGTCTCGTGGTCGCAGCAAGCGGTATTTTGCCGCCGAGGATGTGTTTTAATCTTAACGCAGCGCACTGGTTGCTCGGCACGGCGTTGGGTCTTGCATGTTATATAATTTCCTTGGGTCGCATCTGCATTTATGCATCAGGACTGACTCGTCCTGATGTCTCAGCAAGTCTAAGATTTCTTTGCGATATGTTGGAGATGGTGATGGTTTGGTTTGGTCGGGAGATGTGCTCCCTTTTGTTTTTGGATCCTGCAAACTCGGTGCAAAAATGGTGATTGCGGGCGCGTTGGGAGTTCTAATTATGCTATTGTCTGGGAGTTGAACGGAGCAGAAGGGTTCAACTCGATGACCTTTCTTTTATCCTCCTTGTTGACTGGGTTCCCTTGTGTTCTTTTCTGGGCTGGACTGAGTCGCCGCGGCTTCATCTGTTTGGGTTATATCCTCTTGTCATGATTTACGCTGGTTTCGAGCCATTGCTGGCAGGTCAATCTATGAAAAATATATCATCTGCGATGATTGGTTCTTTCCCTAACACTTTATTTGCATTAGATACCCTCGTATCAATACTTCTACTCTTCATACCTAGGTAGTAATGGCAGCGACATCTAGGATATACAACCTGAAACAACTGATCAGCTCATGACATGAATCATGGCAACCATCTTGACTCGTGTGATGTAACCTCATGTCAAACATAAATAACTTACTTTAGCGCCCCTGCAGATCGGTTCAATAGACTTCAATTCG